>CM062813.1:539981245-540534076 GCA_031772625.1 Pinus tabuliformis
CAAGAAGAAGAAACTGAGGTGGGGGAAAGATAGCGGAAAGAGATAGCGGAAAGTCCAATGGTAACAGGGAAACAAATACCAGGAAAAAAAAGTAGACCCTGGGAAGACAAAGGAAAAAAATGAACAATCAAATGAACAAATACAAATGGAGATAGATCCCCAGAAAGAGAGAGGAGGAGAAGAGGAATACATAATGAAGAATTTGCTGCATGAATGGAGATCTTTAGATGAAAGGTTCATCCCGAAGGAGTAGAAGCAACTGTATAAAGAAGCATTTCAAAAATACAGAGAAAATGTAGGAGGAACAACAACAACCAGCATGTGGCCGATAGATCCATAAGGAAACCAGAATATGGGAATGAGCAGTACTGGCAAAGGAGGGAGAAAAAGGGGCAGAAGGACGCTGAATGAGACAATTCAGGAAGTAGGAGAGACATTGGTAAACTCTGGAAGGGTCATACCTCTTTCAGAGGTATTCCAAATACCACCAAAAGTTTTGAAATGATAATTACAAGTTGGAACATAAGAGGCCTCAATAGTAGAGGCAAACAAAGATACTTGAAGGAGAGGTTAAATAGAGACAGACCGAGCATAATGATAATCCAAGAAACAAAAATTAGTACAGAGAGAATGAAAGAGATAATGAGCAAGGGCAATAACAGATATGAAATAATGGGGCAGGATGCAATAGGCAGCGCAGGTGGATTGGCAATCATATGGAACACAGAAGAAATACAATTTGAAAGCTGGATAAGTCTCCCACGAATGCTATCGGGAACATTCAAGGTTATAGGATCAACGGAATATGTTGTCCTAACAGGAGTGTATGGGCCACACACTCCGATAGAACGAAAAAGGTTCTTGCAAAATATAAAAGCAATGAGAGAGCTCATCCCAGAGAGGCCGTGGATTATAGGGGGAGATTTCAACATGATCAAGACCCTAGAAGAAAAGAAAGGAGGGTTGAGAAGGATAGATCCAGATATGGAAGCGTTTAGAGAAATGATAGCAGAACAAAGATTAGTGGATATTCAAACTATAAATGGATCCCACACATGGAATAACCGTAGAGGAGGGACAAATCAAATAGCCTCAAGGCTGGATAGGTTCCTGATCTCTGAACAAATCATGATGAAGGATGTGTTTATAGAAGCCATGATCCTCCCAGTAGCAGGCTCAGATCATTGGCCAATAAAGCTGGAGATTGACTTCAAGCAAAGCCCCAAAAGCAGACCTTTCAGGTTTGAAGCTTTCTGGCTCAGAGACCAGAAGCTCCTACCGAAAATAGAAGAGTGGTGGACAAAAAGCGAACAAAGAGGTAGAAACAAAATGCAAACCTTTCAACTTAAACTGAAAGAGCTAAAAGGAAGAATCAAAAAAT
Source organism: Pinus tabuliformis (assembly GCA_031772625.1). Classification (NCBI taxonomy): domain Eukaryota; kingdom Viridiplantae; phylum Streptophyta; class Pinopsida; order Pinales; family Pinaceae; genus Pinus; species Pinus tabuliformis. Next base: position 539,982,627 of record CM062813.1, read on the forward strand.
GGAACAAGGAGGAATTCGGGGACATCTTCAAGGAGCAACAACGCCTAGAACAAAAGATGAGCGAAATGCAGCAGAAGGACATTCTGGAAGGTAGAAATGAGGAGAGAACTAGAGAGGAAGGCATAATAATAAGTCAATTAGAAGAACGCAGGATACAGGAAGAAATTTTATGGAAGCAAAAGTCTAGAATCCAGTGGCTTAGAGAAGGAGAGAGAAACACAAAGTTTTTCCATAAGGCTATGATTCAACACAGACAAAGAAATAGGATCTTTTCTATCAAAAACAAGGAAGGCCAACGCATAACCCAGCATGAGGATATGGAACAAAACTTGGTAAAGCATTTTAAAGACCTTCTCAAAGAACCCCAGAGAAACAGATCAGAGGCAATCGCTAAGGTAGTGAGAGAAATACCCAAGTTAGTAACTAGAGATTAGAATTTAGCCCTGATGAGGAGTGCTACTTTAGAGGAAGTAGAGGAAGTAGTGAAGGGCCTGAAAAGAAATAAAGCCCCTGGTCCTGATGGGTACACTGCGGAGTTCTACCAAGCTTGCTGGCATTTCATAGGGGAAGAAATCTTAGAAGTGGTGGAGGAGGCACGCATTCACCAAAAAGTTTGGCCGGGGTTAAATGCAACTCTATTAACGCTAATCCCTAAATCGGCCCAATCCGAAACAGCAGAAGGCTTCAGACTGATTGCCCTATGTAATGTTATTTACAAGATTACAACCACTTTAATGGTTAGTAGGCTCAAACCGATCCTTCCCAGTATCATATCCCCTGAACAGATAGGGTTCGTGGAGGGAATACAAATCCTGAATGGACTGGTAGTCTCTCAAGAGGTCATACATACCTTAAAACAAAGAAAAGAGCCAGGCATGATGATCAAGTTGGACCTTTCAAAAGCATATGACAGGCTAAATTGGAAATATCTGGAAGCCATACTTCAAGCCTATGGGTTCTGTAACAGATGGGTAAATTGGATACTCAGTATGATAGCCACTCCGAATTTCTCTATTCTCCTAAATGGAACACCGACAGCAACCTTCAATGCAACAAGAGGCCTGTGCCAAGGAGACCCCCTGTCCCCTTTTCTATTCATAATAGCAGCAGAAGGGTTAGGCAGGTATTTCAAGAAAGAACTAAGAGAAAGGAAAATTAAAGGGTTATGCTTGTGGGGAAACAACATCTCAGTTACACACCAGCAGTTCGTTGACGATATCATGATCTTCTGCAAAGTATCCTTGAGAGAAGTGAAGAAGGTAAAGGAGATCCTGGAGGTATTTATGGAGGCTTCAGGAACTAAAATAAATAAGGAGAAATCGAGAACTTTCATATTTGATTCATCGGAGACTGTTAAAAATCACTTAACAAGAATCTTGGGGTACAGAAAAGGAGAATTGCCTACCAAGTATCTAGGAATTATGCTCGACCTCAGCTCTCTAAGGATAGCCAACTGGCAACTCACTATAGAGAAACTCAAAAATATAGACTCGAAAACTGGTCTTTCCGTCTTTAAATATTGCAGCTAGGTTGGTGCTTCTCAAATCGACACTCCAATCTATCCCTATATACCCCCTATCGGTTATGGCGGTACCGAAAGGGGTCTGCACCAAAATGAATGAAATCTATAGGAAATTTTTATGGGGAGGACCTAAACAACAGAAGAAATGGGCCCTATGCTCATGGAACAGCTTAACAAAACCTAAGGAGGAGGGGGGGTTAGGGCTGAGAGATCCATTCACCCTAAATCAAATCCTTGCAGCGAAGCTCTGGTGGCGGTGGTTGAAAGGAGGCAAAGATCTCTGGAAAGAAATATGGACATCAAAATATAACATGCCCACTACAACTGAAGAAATACTGAGAAAGGCAGATATGCCGAAAGGTTCAGCAATATGGGAACTGGCATGCCAGAACAGAGACATCATAAGAGAACATGCATTCTGGGAAATTAGGGACGGACGAACAGCAAAATTCTGGGAGGAAGCTTGGCAGCAGAGGGGAAAAATGTTGGAAAATCAGGGAATGCAAAACACATACAGGACAGCCAAGGAGAAAGGATTAACCCTAGTCAAAGATTACTGGAAGGAAGAAGGCGAAAATGAGATCTGGAGAGAATGGAAAGGATCGGAAGAATGGGATAATAACATGGAGGAAGATCTAAAAGCACGGATAAATAAAGAATTGGACTCAAGAAGGATTAAAAAAAGAGATGGCCCAGATATCCTCAGATGGGGGGGAAACACAAAAGGTACTTTCACAACCAAAGAAGCATACACCATAAAAATCAAAGGCGCTCAGGAGGATCACAGCCAAGACTGGAAACAACTATGGAAGAACAGATGGTGGCCGAAGGTCACAATGTTTGCCTGGCTGGTAGGAAGAAAGCGCATACTCACATGGGATCAAATTCAAAAAAGAGGTTTCTCAGGACCGTCAAGGTGCAGCCTATGTAAGCAAGGAGATGAAAACCAGGAACACATCTTGAATGGCTGTAGAGTAGCCCAACACCAATGGGAAGAAACTAGAAGCCTCTTTGGAAAGACAAAAAGAGACCCCCAGGATATAACTCAAACTTTATTCCAGTGGGGAAAGGGACAATTCCAAAGTCCGGTGATCAGAAGAGCCTGGAGCCTGGTAGTGGGGTTCAACATATGGAACATTTGGAAAGAGAGAAATAAAAGGATCTTTCAAGGGAAAACATCTACTCCGGAGGAGGTTTGGAAAAGAACTCAGAGCCAAATAAGGGAAACAATTCTATCGGAAACATGGGCAGAGGAGGACTGGAACACCCCGGAGGAAGAGAGATATATCCTAAGAAATCTAAACTTGGAACCAGGAATGGTCTTTCCACACCACCAAAAGAAACAGGTCACAAGAAACCAAAGCCCTACGGTTTTCATCCGCCCTCAAGAAGGCTTCACCAAATTAAACTTTGACGGGGCATCAAAAGGAAATCCAGGTCCGGCCGGATACGGTGGAATCTTCAGAGACAGCCAAGGTCAAACCAGATGGATATATGCAGACAGAGGGGGTTTAATGAGTAACAATGAGGCCGAGTTCATGGCGGTATACCAAGGAATCAAGATTGCCATAAGGAATGGATATAGGAAATTAGAAATCGAAGGAGACTCTAATTTGGTTATAGAGACTATCAAGAAACTTAACCATGGCAAGTCTTGGGAACAGGTGGCCAAGAGCTGGAGAACAGCGGGGTTGGTACAGGATTTAGAAGAAATCATGAAAAATATTGATTATAAAGTCATACACCATGTAAGGAGAGAAGGTAACAGACCAGCAGACTATTTGGCAAATTGGGGATGTAATGAAATAGGGGGAAAAGTGGATAGCAGATGGACAGACCAGCTGGCCGCGACAAGATGGGTGGACTTAGATCGAATCATAGAACAAGACTATAATGCAGCAACACAACTATGAATATGATAACAGTTATGCCCCGATCGGGGTGGTGAACTACGGACATTGCAGGGCACTGATGGGATGGGAAGGTGGTTGGCAGACGTCATTCAGAACGGCAATAATTAATCGAGCTGAGGTGAAGGGCGGTGGAGCAGTGCGCATACCAAGGAATGAAGCGAAACAAATTATGGCAAGAACAGGAATAAGACCCGGCGGCGATCATCTGCAGCCTCAGATGCTAGGTGGCGAAATTCATTTAAGGAGTAACGCAGGCGGAATGACAAACAAACGCAAGGCAAAGAAGGAAGGGAGGGAAGAATCGGTCTGGCAGAGAGACGTAAACCAAAGACTCAGGCGCAGCATAAGTATTAGGATGGAGGGAGGAAGAAGGGTAAAGCAGGAGGTGGAGGGTGCAGGGAAGAATCCTGGGAGAGAGCAGGAACAGCTGAAGGTGGCGACCGATAGCTCCGAAGATAAAGATATGGAGATAGGAAAGGCGGATGGCGGGGTGAGAGTAACCTTTGAAGTCGGGCAGAGCAGTAGAAATAGCAGCAGGGGAAGGCCGAGCAAAAGAGGAAGACGCAGAGGGCGAAGGAGAATGAGGCAGGAGAACTGTGTTGGAAAGGAGACTCCAGTTTATGAACAGCAGAGGAGGGGACGGCGCTCAATCGGGCAGGCAGCTCAGGAAGCGGAGGCAGCCTATAGTAAGGAAACCAACGCAGACGTTAGGAGAATCATCGATGCGCTGGAGAAAGGAGTGTTGGAAGAACCCTCGGACCCCGAAATGGAAGAATGGGACACCCTGCTACCAGACCCTGGGAACACGCGAGGGAGACTTACGCTGTACAAGCAAGCACTTCATATGTACTGGGTAATGAAGCACCTGCTTGCCAGGGCCATGGAGCAAGTTGCTGTTGAGATGACAGAGATTGCCCAAGGGATGCCGGACATGAAGAAAGAGATGACCAGCCTGCAGTTTATGACCCGGAACCAAGACATCAAATTAGAAGAAATCAGAGGTATGCTGAAGGACCTGATAAAGGCGAAGCGAGAGGAGGAGCCCAAGCAAGAGACCAAGGCAGACTGAAGAGTATGCTCAGTTATTCTTTTTGGTTTTGCATGCTGATATAAACTGCAGTGTTCTTTTGTCTAAGATAGCTGGTTAAAGTTTCTGATTATAGACAGTAAGGAATATATAGCAGATAAAAGACTGTAAGACTTATGTTAGATGTAAGTTTTGATGATAGATAAGTAAACCGAACTAGACAATATTTTTGAGGGACCAACAGACCTGGTTTCCCTTCGGGGCAGGTTGAGGTCGCCTTTGCATGTATACTCTATTTTCGATGTATATAATAGAAATGGTAACTCCGTAGCTTACAAAAAAAAATGGAATGACTTACTTTCCTCCTAAGTTTCACGACAGATCATGAGGAAGTCCTTGCACAAATACTTCACCGAGTTATATTGAACTCCTTTCATGCACTAGGGAGATAATGATACCACCTGCGTCGGAACTTCATCCTCACGGCATTTCGTCATAATTTTTCCTTCAAGTATTTGGGTGGTGAATTGCACCGCCTGGTCCTATCAAATGGAGTGGATAGAATATCCACGTGACTTCTTTACGATGCCAAATTCCTCCTTCATCTTATCTTCTAACTCCTTTTCTCCACTTTTCCCTCCAAACTCCTTGGTACGGCGCACCCCTTTGTATGGCATCTTTGCAATCCGGTGGATGAGCATATCTGTAATCGAGATGGGCTCCCCAAGCCATAGGCATCCATCATGCACCAGCATGAGCAGCTGGCACACACACACCGTGTTGATTATTGATCTGTGAAAGTGTGGCACACAGAGCATGTGCAGCAACCTGGCCTTCTCAACACCATTGACCCACTTCATGTGTTCCAACTGCGTAACTCCAGTCTCTTCATAGTAGACCTTCTTCATATATTTTCTAGTAGCCAAATGAGGGAATCTATCATGGTTCACAAGATCCCAATCCTCCATCTTCAACACTGGAGTTCACGCTAAGGTTGTGCCTTCAAATACCACCTGTTTTGGAAACAGGGGCATCGAGACTGTAAAATTCCAGGAATTAGGATCTTTCATAACTTTTGCCTTCCCTTTCTGCAAAGGGATATACTCTGGGAGCTGTGTGATAGGGTCGACCTCCTCAACATCCAATTCCTACACTCCTTCGAATTCCTCTTCCTCCAAGTCCACAACTTTCTCCGACTACTTACCCTTCTTATCCTTTTGTCGAACCTCCATATTCTTCCTTGGTGACTATCTCACCGGCATAGGTTTCTTCTACTTCTCCTTGGCAGCTGATCACTTTGGCCTAGGCAACCTCGGCACCATAAGGATAGCAGGCATAGTTTCCATACTTGATATCTCATGGGCCATTGTGTCAAAGATGACAACTTCAGAACTCACAGCTTCTGCGAGATTTGTGGCTGTCATTTTCTTAAGAATACTTCTCTGGTTAATTTTAGGAAACATTGCGAATATTGGACTGGAAATCAAGTCCTCCTAAAACTTATGATTCATATAGTGGAAACAAGAGGGTTCAGATACAATTCTAAGAATGAAAATTGTTCTACAATAGATCAACATGCTCAATTTATAGGAGGTTTTGAATTCAAATCCGACCATTCCCTCCAATTTCTAATCATAAATGTGTCTTTGGTGGCAGATCTTCAAATATTTTCACCATAAATGGCACATGCCTGCTCCTCTTAACATAATTTTAACCATCAAATCATGAATAGTAACTTCAATGACTACTTTTGGACCCATATGTGCGGCACCATCCTCCATGGCACAGCTCATCCAATGCAAATTCACTTATCACACTCCTATCATCCATCATGCAGACTCCCTACTATGTTTTTCACCTCATCACGCAGCGTAGTTTGTAGTCCCGAAATCATTTGTAGCTGCGTGGATTACTAAGACTGTCCTGCTACCATATAGTCATTGCACAGTGGCAGGGTCCCCTATGTACAGCTTCAACTTACTTCCGTTCACTTTCCTAGGGAATGGTTCCCCATTCAGCTTCACGAGTTGAACTGCACCACCATCCATGATCTCCTTAACAACATATGGCCCTAACCAGTGCATTTGAAATTTCCCTAGAAATTTGGTGAACTTACTATCATATAGTAGCACTAAATCATCTTTCTTAAAAGTGTGTAGCTTAATATGACTATCGTGCCATGCTTTCTTGTGTTCCTTTTGCACTTGCTAGTGAAATCTTGTAAGAAAGTGGTCCTCTTCCAAATCCATTAGCTACACGAGCCACTCCTCCATGGTCTCACGATCCACCATCTATGTCAAAGCTGCAATATGTAAACTTGACACAATATACTCCACGGGAATCACTACAATTCCATAGACCAACCTAAATAGTGTTTGGCCCGTCAACTTCTTGTAAGTCATCCTATATTCCCATAGCACTACTGATTTATGCATATCCCAGTCATTCCTCTACGTGTTGTAGACCTTTGTCAATGCATTCTCTAAAATTTTATTAAATGCTTCCACCTTTCCATTCACCTGTGGGTGATAGGGCGTGCTCTTTTGATGATATACCTGGAATTCTTCAAGCATTGCGCTGATTGTTTCATTCAAGAAATGTGTACCCCTATCACTCATCAATATCTTAGGGTATCCAAACCATGTTAAGACATATTCAAGCAAGAACTTCGTAGTTGTAGCAACTCTACAATCTTTCATTGGCTACTCTTCTACCCATCTAGTTAAATACTCAGTTGCAGTAATGATATACCACACACCCATCTTCTTTCCTTGTGGTTCTATTGGAACTATGAATTCAATGGCCCATTTATTAAATACCTACAATTAAACCTGAGGATTTAAAGGCAACTTATCCCTTTGCAAAGGCTTCCCCATCCTTTGGGAAGCATGGTACACCTTGTTGTATTCCTTAGAATCCTTGTGTAATGTTGGCCACCATAACCCAACACACAAAATCTTCTGCGCGGTTTCTTTTCCTACATAGTGACCTCCTGCCGCTCCTGCATGTGCTTCAGCTAGGATACTTGCACGTTTAAACTCAGGAACATACCTTCATAGTATCTCATCCATTCCCATCCTATACAAATGACCCGCAATCACTGAAAAATCTGCATCGTGGACTACTAAACCCATCTTTTGTTCAATGGAATAGCCTTCCAGAGTTGTTCCTGTGGTTAAAAACTGAATGATATCCATGAAATGTTCATCTACAACATGCACCACAAAAACCTACGCATCTGATGGTCCTTCCTCCAAACTATTTGGTTCTTCACCCGTTTCAATCCATGATAGATGGTCTGGCCCTGCATTCAACCTTCCAAGATTCACAATCACTTCAAATTCATATTCCTGAAACAACAGTAGCCATCGGTGTATCTTGCCCCCCAACACAGGCTTATTGACAAGGTATTTCAGCGCAGAGTGATCTATGTACATTTTACAGTGTCCACCCAACAAATAATGCCTAAAATTTTGCAACATGTAGACCATCACCAACCCTTCACACTCTGTAGTGGAGTAATTATTCTCAACCTTTGACAACTTTTTTCTTACGAAGGATATCGAATGATCAATCTCTCATTCTCTGGCTTGTGTTAATACTGCACCTAGTGCAATGAAAGAGGCATCTACATGCACATGGAATTGCTTATTCCAATCTGGAAACACCAAAATAGGTGTAGTTACCATCTTTTCCTTCAAGACATCCAAATTGCACTAACAGTCTTTATCCCAGCAAAACAACGTATCTTTCTTTATAACTTCTCCATCAATGTTGTTATCTGATCATATGCCTTGATAAACTTCATGTAATACCCAGTGCGCCCCAATGTCATGCGCAGTTGTTTCACATTCCTAGGAGCTTCCAAATTCACAATGACAGCGATCATTGTAGGGTCCACCATCAATCCCTACTTACATTACAACATGGCTAAGCAAGATCCTAAAGGGCACACAGAATATGCATTTCTTCAAGCTCATCGCAATCTATAACCTTCAACATGTATCGACCATAAGGCACAAACTCGCAACATGGCACTTCACTAATCCAAACACAGTCCAATCGCCAAAATACACCTCCAAGAATTTATGAATAAACTCTTTGAATTGAACGATCATAACTGGGGAAAAGATTGCAGGTGCATTCTTCAATCCGAATGGCATAACTGTATATTGAAAGAAACCCCACTCTGTCATGAAGGTTGTCTTTCTTCGATCTTCCGCGCGATATTTATTTGATGATATCATGAAAATCCATCAATGAATGAATAAGCCTCCTGTCCACCAACATTTTCTAATACTTCATCAGTAAATGGTGTTGGAAACGGATCATGCACGCATGCATCATTCAGCTTTCTCAGATCTACGCATATATGGATTTTTCCTTTTTGTTTCTTCTCTTGGACCACCATTGGGCTTACCCAATCTAATTCCTCTACTAGCTCAATAATATTGGCATCCAACATCTTATCCAGTTCGTAGCACACCTTTTCCTTATACTTTGGATTTAGCCAATAAGGCCTCTGCTTAACAGGCTTCGCATCTGGATTCAACGTAATCTTCATAACACCTAAATCTCTGATGATTCCTTTCAAATCTGAAAACTTCATTGGGAATAAATCCTGGTACTCGTGTAGTAGCTCAGCTACCTTATCAACGGTATCTTCATCCCAATAGTTGCCTATCTTTGCGAACCTAGGTTCAACTTCTGATCCAATGTTTAATTGTCGAGTTTTCAAAGGTTCTGATATATCTGGGTTTGCCACCTTTGGTCCTTCAACTTTGCATTGTGCTTCGATCTCTATAATGGTAATATTTCATGGATATTCTTCTTCTTCTTCTTCAGCAGTCACATTATAATACTCCAGTTCATGTCACAGTTGTGTACTCCAATCTCGATGAGCCCATTCTACCGATTCCTTCGGTGTTCTGAATATAGTTGCTTTTATCTCTTGAAGTGCTTCTTCAAGTCTCTCAAACCCATCCTCAAAGCTGAAAGTTAATAGAAAAATTTCCCTTAAGATGTCACATGGCAAAGCTCCATCTCCAAATGCCAGTTCATTGGGATTGTATCTAAGGTATGATAGAAAATGTGCACCCATTCTGGTTGTGGTTCCCCAGGCCTTAGTCCATCATGCCAAATGATCGCGTGGATCATCCTTCCCACTGTATTTTTTTGTCATATGGGTATTAGCATATCCAAACCTCAACTTCATCATCCTTCTGTATTCCTTCCATCTAGAAAAGTTCTCCTTGTGTGTACCCCACCAACGAGTAGGCGTAGCGTGCAACACCAACTCTAGTGCCTGGAAGTGATGTTCTTCCAGTAATTCCCTTTCAAATTCATCCAAAAATAGTTCCACATCAGTCAAACCATCATAATGCGGAAGGTTCCTTACCTCATTCAAGGCACACCTCAGTGATTTTATCATCATATTGCAACAGAGCTTAGATATTACATGTAGGTGATTCTGCCAATGTTCAAGCTCTTCATCTGAATTTTAGGTGCAGAAGTTATCTCTGTACCATGAAATTCATCCATCGGTTTTGGGATTGATCCAATCTTCATCTCGCGTGTTATCTTGTATATCTGATCCAGATCATCGTCACTTTCTACATAGTCGCGAACAGGTTCAGTATAACGCGCTCCTTTTGCAGGGTCTAGTGGTACTACAACCCTAAGTGACTTATTTTCAAATGTCATCTTCCGCTTCTTCAAGTTGATTACCCCATTCATATCAATATCCTAGTCAATTCCTAGTAGCGTGGGGTATGGGTTACTATCATCCACTATTTCAATGACCTCAAATTCATCAGCATGCTCGCACCCTTAATGTCCACCGTTACACCATATAAGCACCCCATAGGGATAATATTATGTTGATTTTCCATGCGTAGATGAATACGAGACCACTGCAGTGCAGGTCTCCCCATCCTTTCCCACGTCTACTTAGGCAGGACATTCACATCAAACCCTAGATCCAAGATTACCTAGTCCATTTCATATTCACCTATCTACGCGGTCAGCCTCATCTCGCTCCTTATTCACTTCTTATGCTTACCAAAATTTCTTATTGTGCGTTATTCAGTTGGAGTATTTTCTTTATTAGAGAACTTGTCTATTAATCCTTTCAACCCTTCTACCACTTTTTGACAGTGCAATAACTTCATACGGGTCTTCAAAAAAGTAGCTAGTACTGAAGGATCTACTTCTTGCATCATACTAGTCTCTAGCATTTTCTCCTGACTTCCTAAGGTAGAGGCCTCAACGAAGTTCTTCTTTGCTTCCATGAAGGTTTCTTTAGCGCGATTAAGATCAAAGCCTACTTCCTTCTTAGAAGCCTTGCGCACCCATCCATCATCCTCATGCTAATTACCTTTATCTGCACCAAATGCCATAACACTTCTGGTCACTATATTTATGCTGTGATCTTCTTCGCGAGGCTCAGCCCTCATCATTTGAATGTTTTGTGTAGGTTTCTAGTGCTATGCCTCCTTTTCTTGCATCTTTACCATAATGACCGGACATTCTTTTATCATTGGTCAAATTGTCTACAATACTGACATGAAAGATGCATGGGAGTTTTACAGTCGCGCACGAAGTGTCCAACTTCACCATAGTTATAGAAGATTACCTGCCCATGCCCTCGATGCAATCCACCACCTCTTCCTCGTCCTCGACCTTGGAATCCTCCACATGTTGCTCCCATGCCTTGATCCTGAGGCCAGTTTTTTTCCTTCATTCAGTAGGTAAGGGTTCTATCCATCATCATCTCATAACTCCTACAATGGCGTTCATCATGTCCCAGATATTTACAAAAATTGCAAAAAAATTGTTGAGGTGTCTGTACAAACTTCTGTAGTAAATGACAATTATTAGGGGTGTATTTTCCTATAACTTGACAAATAGCACACCATATCATAGCTCCCATGCTCGTCCCAAGATTATTCTCTAATTTTAGGGGAACAAATCCCCCCCATAATGTAGTTCTTATACACCGGGCAATAGTCCTTATCATGTCCACGGCTCTTACACTTCAAACACTAGACGTCAGCGCACACCTCTGGTTGGGATTCTTTTCCTTTCTTCAGAATCTGCAACTCCAAATGCAGGCTTTCCAACTGGGAGTGAATCTATTTCACTCCGAAGGTTCATATCCTGTATAGGCGAAGCATCCAACCTCTTCGTAATTTCCAAAGCTTTTGCTTGCGTTGCGATATTTTGTTGTGACAGAGGCGCTCTCAAATTTGGCAAGAGCGAAACTATATACCAATTGAGATGTTAAGAATCCGTGATTATCATATTGGCCTGCCTGATCAGGAATTTCAATCTTTGATCAAAGTCCCAAGGCATCTCATCTACCTTTTGTCGGATTTCCTTAAATTCAATTATTGATTGTGCCTTTGACTTAGTCTTACTGAACTCCCTATTCATAGATTGCTTAGTATCTGCCAACGTCGTGTTGCGGTTATCAATGAAATAATTGATGTAGCATGTTAATGCGTGATCCTGTAAGGCTGTAGCCAGTTGCACTTTCTTGATTTTAACATCTGCAATCTACTGTTCAGTCCATACAACTCCTACAACAAACCAAAAATGTTCAGGATCTTTGCTTCCTATTTCTTTAACAATCAACATCTTCATCGCATTGCCATGTTGATTAGATGGGAGCCCCATACTTTAAATGAATTTATACCCCATGTTTTTAATTCAGATGCTCTTGGTTATGACACAATTATATAGTGTTTGAAAAATCATTCTAGTGGAAATCCAGAAATGTTTTTCAAGATCAAAATTTATGGCTAGTCAAAGTAAGGACCCCAATGTCCTTAGTAGCAGTGTCGGGAACCCTAGGAAGCCTAAATCATTATTAAAAATAAACCATGGATAATATTGATCCGAGGTAGTAGGAACAGTTCATGAAGCCTGGAGGTCTAAAAGCCCAGAAGCCCAGAAGTTCGAAATCATGGACTTATGGTAGCAGATCTCGCAAGCCTGAAACCCTAGAACCCTAGAAGGTTAGAGCCAGGAGGTTTATTTAAAATGTTTTATGTGAATTCAATAAGTCGAGGTCATGGGAACAAATAGTAGAAGGTCGAAAGCCTAGAGGGTCAGAATCCCAAAATGTCGAAATCCCGAAAGGTCAAAACCTCGTAAATATTTTGTTAAAAGAATTTCTTAGAAGTGTCAGGATTGAGGGCTTAGAGAATTAGAGTTAGAAGCAGGTCATAGGCATCATCGAATCATTTACAAAGGAAATTTCTTTTAAAACTAAGGATCGAGGGGCCCTTTCTCTCTCCTATGACAAGATAGGTGGAAACATATTATTGGTCAGAGATGATGTCAGCATGAGATAACCTTGGACATGTGGCAAGTAGTTTTGGTGTTTTTGAATACCTAAAAGGCCCATATATGGGTGACACTTAACATCTCATAGGTAAACACATATCATAGATGACATCAGCATGTCGTCACCTTGGAAGAGGGCACACCCTAGAGGTCGAAAACCCTGTAACTATTCATTAATCGAATTTCTTAAAGGTTGCAAGCACCACGGATCTGTAGCTAACAAGCCAATATTTGATGGATTTTTTGCTAACATTTGACAATCCATCAAAAGTAAAAAGGCATGCTCAGGACTTTTTTGTGGTGGTTTCCTCTTTTATTGATAACCAAAAGCCTTCAAGCATTAATAAATCAATAACACCGCAAGAAAACATTTAAAGGAGTATGGGCCATAGTCAGAGGAAAGGCGCCAAGTGAAGGTGCTAAGGCCAATTGGGCCATGCCCAAAACCCCATGAGCCTATAATATATTGAGTAATTTCAATTAAAAGAAGTTACAGGGATATGGGCATCCAGGATCTAAATGAGGTGGCATATGCATATGAAATGGAGCCTTGTGAATGTGTTCTGCAATGGCTTTGTGCTATAGATTGTGTTATTTCAACCATGAGCCTATGGGGCATATGTAAGGTGTCATGAGTTGGTAGCTCTGTGGAAATATTCCTCCTCTGTTGGTTGTTACACCAAATTGGTTATTCACCACATTTGGATTGGGAAAATGTTGGACACTGTGTACCAAAATGGCCATGGCTGTAGTTGAGATAAGCAAGGCTGGAGGAGCTAAGTAAATGTTCATAGTAAGGTTGGTGTCGCTAGAGTAATTGTGACTACATAGATCACTATTCAAGGCAAGGAGGACCATGATTTGCAGAGAAGATTAGTGGGCCTGTAATCATCTAAAGCAAGACATCCCCAATATTGCTAGCACTCTTCATTGAATTAAATGCAGAAGAAAGCCTTAGGGACATAAGAATTGAATGAAGATTAGATCAAGCTTAGAGAAGCAATGCTAAAGTACATTTCAAACTATGTGAGAAACTAATATGCATGGAGATCCTCCTTGATTGTGCAGTTTGGCCAATATTTAATTCTCAGTATGGATAATCACAAAAGTTCCCATTCTCCAAATTAATTGTGTTGTAGATGCAGTTGTTGAGTAGCTCAGTGGAGAAAGATGCTCAAGAGCCCATGCTCAGAGTTTAATATGGTAGAAGTGGAAAATAGTCAAATGTTGCAATAGTATGTAGATCCATTCACAGAGTATAGTCTTTGGTAGTGTGTTTGATTGCAGAGATAACATCAACCATTGTGCAACAATGGAACAAAACCCAGGATTGCAGTTATGTAAAGTGGGGGTAAGCAGAATTGTTGAGAGTGTGTGTGGAGAGATCTATGAGGGCCACAAAGAAGAGTCCAAGTGTGCCTATGTTATAGAGAGGAGGGTGAGAATGTATGTGCAAAACAATAGGGTCAAGAGTAGAGAGCTCTGTGTAAGAGTGTTTGCTACTACATAGTAGACAAAGACAGAGGTCAAGAACTAAGTATGTGCTACTGAGAGAAGAGGGTCATAAGCTGAGTGTATGTTGTTGAGTGTAGAGGGTTGAGAGTTGTTGTGAGACTAATTTATGATGGCTGCGAAAAGAGAGTTTTTACAATATGAATGGAGGGTATATGCTACATAGTATGAATGAACTATGTTGAGCAGAATAGAGGGACAAAAAGAGAGGAGAACGGAGAGTTGATATCAGGCAGAGTGGCTGCCATGTATAGAGAACATTAGCTCCTTATTGAGTGTGGGTTAGAGCTTGCATACAGGAAGTTGGTGCTTCCATCTCTAGTGGGTATCTAAAGAAGGCTTGGAGGTTGGTGCCTCCTGCAAGTTGGTGCTTACATAAATCCAAGGAGCTGCAAGTTGGTTCTTGTAATAAATCCATGAACTTGGCACTTCACATGGTGCTTCTAGTAAGTTGATCAGGTGTCTACAAAAGAAGGGAGTTGGTGCTTCTTACTAGTGGGTGCTAGCAAACAATAAAAGGGAGTTGGTGCTTCCTGTGAGTGGTGGCTCACAAACATTGATGTAATAGAGTAGGTGCTATTATTACATCAAATAAAAAACAAGATTTGGTGGTTTTTCTCCCAAAAGGGTTTCCACATTAAACCTTTGTGTCCAATGTGTATGTTGCTCTTGGTGCATGTGTTCATGTGTTGATTTATGTTGTTGCACATGAGATGTTTTTATTTCTCTCATTTAATGGATGCCAAGTTTAAATGTTAAATATAAATTGGCAGAAAAGTTTGAATTAGACTTAATACCAAGTCATCACCCCCCTCTCAGTATAAACATTATTCCCCAACATATTCCTCCCCCCATACAAAGCTACTTGAGTGAATAGTCAATCATTTTGCCCAAATCCCTGTGAATTACATCCCATAAGTGATGATAAAAATGGTCAAGGAAGCTATATGAGTTCGACACTTTGTCCAAGTCAAAGGAAAAATCTACCTTATTTATTTCTTCAACTAAGGGGAGAATGATGAGAAGAGCATTCATCTCCTTTGTAACCAGCTCAGGGACTTGTTCCAACATGTAGAGTTTCTCCTCCTCATTTATTTGACCAGTGACCCGATACAAATTACTGAAGTGAGCAGTGGAAACATCTTGAATTAACTAGAAATCATCAATTTTTTCCCATGGACTTGGATTTCCAAAATGTTGATCTTCCTCTCCATGTTTTTTTGTTGAATATGAAATAACTTAGTATTAGATTGTCCCCAAATTTTAACCATACACTCCTTGAATTTAATCTCCAATTATCTTCTTCCTATTTTAGAAGTGCATGGTAAGACTGAAAGGTTTTTACTTCTTGATGGAAGATTTCTTCTGAGACAATTTTTATTTCAATCTGGGACTGAATGTGTTCAAATTATTTCTCCAGAGCTATAAGAGAAACTCGATTACTTGATTTCCCTTTCCTTAACCATTGTTTTATGTCCTTTTTTAGTCTCTTAATTTTGGTATCCTAAATACCAATTGGGATACCATCCACCCACTGAGCACATGAAGCAACAACCACCTTAGAGAAGTCGGGAGATTAAATCCAGAGCACTAAGAATCAAAAGGGAATGAGGCCATAATTTTGGGGTGCACTAATTTTAAACATGATAGGTCGGTGGTCATATATGTTCCAAGGATAATCTAGGTGGATATTGGTGGCCACCTGCCTATTCCACCTAGACCCCATAGTTAGTTTCATCTATTTCCTTGTTCATTTCAGCATTTACTATTTTTAGTAGTTTTTTGGGTCTTGAACTTTCAGAGTAGTTTTGACCCCCTAAGCGGTGTTTTTTTGGGGTCTACAGCAGGTCTATTGCCATAAGAAGGGGCCTGTGGTGAAACTTGTAGTACTTAGTGAGACCTTTCCAACAAAGTATTGTATGCACCACACGGAGATAATATGACCAAGTTACAACCTCGGGAAGTTGGTTACCCAACTAACCCCAATGGGGCCCACAAACTCTTGGCGTTACATCTCCTGGGGTTAGGGTTTCAGTTCTTTATGGTTTTCTCATGTTTTCCAATGATAAATGGGCCCTTGAGCCTCATTGTAACACAGTTCAGAGGCACTTAGCCACCACATCTCTTCTCAGAAATAAGATAACATCGCTTGAGCTATCTTATTTCCATTCTGTTTATAAGCATAGTTCAATATTTTTCTATTAATGAAATGAAGTGTTTTTCTGCTACATCTCTGTGATTATGATTATATCTGCAAGTTGTTTCATTCTTGTTTAAGTTTGGATCAGTGGTATCAAAGCGGTCTCCTCTTTCTCTATTTTTCTTTGCATGTCCCCAACGAGGTCACTGTATAAGGAGTTAGGGCCTGATCTGGTTGAACCATTGCAAGATCAACCTCGCAAAACCTGACGAACTCCCATGGTGAAAGAAAAGAAAGAATAGGGGGAAGGAGATCCTTTTAAAATGTTTTTCATGAAAGCCCTCATGTGACAGAGGGACGTGATGATGGATAACTTTGCCCAGATCATTTGTCGACTACCCACATGTGATGCATCTTCATTTAGTAGCCACTCTGGAGGTGCCACTCCTTTTAAGGTACATGTTGACTTTGATATTCCCATATTCAAAGGCCTGATATATGCAGAGGCCGTAGATCAATGGTTAAATCTATTGGAAGGATATTTTTTAGTTCATGACTTTTCCAATCAGGAAAATATTACTTTTTCACTTCTCAAAACCGCCCCACGCGTCAAGGACTGGTGGGAAACCTATTGTGAACAAAAGGATGAGAGTGAACCCACATTGTTTTCAGCCACACCCACTTGGAATTATTTTCAAGGCACCATCAAGGAACAATATTTACCTATCGGGAGTTATGAAGACAAATACATAAAGTGGACCACGCTAAGGCAAGGAAGGGACGAAGATGTGCCAAAGTTCACAAATATTTTCCATACCCTTCGCACAAAGATGGGTATCAAGGATACTGAGCAGAATTTGGTGCTCAAGTACCACGACTGTCTACACAAGTACATCAAGGATGAGAAGGAGTTCTTGGAAATTTCCTCACTTGGCATGGCATATCGGTATGCTATCAAGATTGAGAAAAATTTTAAACAAAAGAAGCGGGATTTTGGATCTGCAAATCCAAAGCAAGGAAAAGGTACCCCCAAACCATAGAACAAAGGACCAATCTAAGGCTGGGCTACCTAGGATAGCCCACCGAAGCCGCAAGAAAATAACAACACCACGAAGACGAAGAAGGACATGGGAAAATGGTGTGAGTTCCATAAGATCTCCACTCACAATACAAGTGAGTTTCAGGCAAAGCAGTCATTGTTGGCTGAGCTGAAGGCTTTCAAATCAGATGCAGGTTCTGACTCTAAATCAGAACCCAATAAGGGAACTAACAAAGGGAAGCAGATCATTGATGTGGAGCCCAATGCCGCCATGGCCACCACCAAGATCCAGAAGATTGAGCTTGAAGATCCAAAGCAGGGGGAACGCCTCTTCCACTCACATATGTGGGTGGAGGGTTCTTTGATGTAGTTCATTGTCAACATCGAGAGCCAAAAGAACCTCATTTTAGTAGAGGTCGTGAAGTGGTTGGGCTAAAGACTACAACACATCCATAACCGTACACCATCAGGTGGTTTCACCAAGGACGAGATCTTCGCATCGGCCAGTAGTGTTGTCTTCCCTACAACATCAAGCCCTTCACAGATGAGGTACTATGTGACATTTCTCCTTTTGAAGTTTGTGATGTACTGTTAGGACAACATGCTTGTGAAAGCGACATGCTATATATGAGTCTAGACCTAGCTTTGTGATTATTACTTTGGCTACTAAGTTGTACAGGATACTGGAGGTAGCCCCGACTACCACCATCTCTTTGATCACTACAAACCAATGCATTAAGATCATTTCCTAGACTAGGAATTTGTTTTTCCTTGTGATTCACCCCTAGGGAAAGAAGAAGGTTGTGGCCGCAGCTTCCAAGTAGGGCTCCTCGACACAACAACAACAGATGGACAACGTTGTGGAGGAGTACTAGGATATTTTCACCTCACCCACAGGGGTACCTCTATACTATCAGGTCAATCACTCCATCAATCTGACCCCTGGCGCGTCACTGCCCAATGGACTGATCTATTGATGCTCTATTTTGGAGAATGATGAGATCAAGAGGCAGATTCAGGAACTATTACAGAAAGGGAATATTAGGCCAATCTCATCACCTTGTGGGAGCCCAATTGTATTGGTATAGAAGAAGGATGGGACCTGGAGGCTCTTTATTCACTATCGGGTGCTGAACAAGATCATTGTTTGGAATAGGTACCTAATCCCGTGGATTGATGACCTTCTGGACCTGCTCAAAGGGGCCAAATATTTCAGCAAGATTGACTTGAAGTCAGGTTGTCACCAAGTGCCTATCGAACCCTCTCATGTGTGGAAGACTACCTTCAAATCCAAGGAGAGCCTATTTGAATTGTGGGTCATGCCATTCGGATTGACAAACACCCCCGCAACCTTCATGACACTAATGGACGACATCTTGAGACCCTTCACCAATGAATTTGTGGTGGTGTATTTAGATGACATCTTGATCTTCAACCAAAGTTGGCAAGAGCACCTCCACCATATTCGACAAGTCCTTTAAACCCTGTGAAAACACAAGTTGTGTGCTAACTTGGAGAAATGCACCATTGGCCTAAGCCAGGTTCAATATCGGGGATACATCATTGATGAGTAGGATGTACATGTGGACCCATCCAAGATATAAGTCATTTGGGATTGGCCAGCCCCAACCATTCTAAGAAAGCTCCACAAATCTTTGGGTCTTACCAATTTCTACTATAGGTTCATATTGGGGTTCTCTCATATCACTTGGCCTTTAAGTCAAGTCACCAAGGGCAGAGTGAAAGAAAAGTTTTTTTGGTCGGAAACCCAAAAAAAGCATTCTCTGAGTTGAAGAATCGCCTATGTTCTACACCAGTGCTCAAATTACCAGACCTGCAACAACCATTTGAGATTGAGATAGATGCCTTAATTTATGTTATTGGCATGGTTCTTACTCAGCATGGGCATTCAGTGGCTTACCACAGTGAGACACCTTCAGACACAGTATGAAAGTACCCCGATTACAACAAAGAAATGTATTCCATTGTGCAGATTGTCGTTAATGGAAGCATTACATTTTGGGGAAGGAAATGGTCATCCACATAGACCACCAACCTCTACAGTTCATACAGACACAAGGGAAGTTGCAAAACGATTGCCATCAGAAATGGTCAACCTATCTGCGACAATTCCATTTGAACATTAAGTATAAGAAGGGAAACACCAATAACATTGTTGATTTCCTCAGTCGACCACCGGTTATGGTGCTGATCACTGTGCTCAACTCGTGTGGGCATGAGACATCGGGGTGGCCGCATCTTTACAAGAGCGATCCAGAATTCGGCAGCATATACCAAACACTCCTAGAAGGCAAGCAAGTTCCAAATTTTCACTTTCAATATGCACTGTTATGCCACTTGGGACACATCTGTGTTCCTTTAAGTGAGTGCGCCAATATGATTTGGGAGGCACATTAAAGTCAATTGCTAGATATTTCAGAGTAGAGAAAATAGTGGCAGTATTTCATAAGTATTTTTATTGGCCAAAACTTCATCAGGATGTTGGGAAGTACATTAGATATTGTACCACTTGCGCCATTGCCAAACCAACCATCAATAAGAAATGCTTGTATACTCCTCTACCTACTCCTAGCCGACCTTGGGAATCTATCTCCATGGATTACATCTCAGGTCTTCCTTCTACTAAGCATGGCAATTATTTTGTTTTTGTGGTCGTTAATAGATTCTTTAAGATGGCCATCATGGCGGCTTACAAGAAGAGTATCACAGCAGAGGCCACCACTAATCTCTTCTTTGGGCGAGTGTGGGTACACTTTTGGATCCCACAGTCCATTATCTCAGATCGGGATAGCATATTCCTAATTGCATTTTGGTCAAGTCTCTGGTCGACGATGGATACAAAACTTACTAAGTCCACGACTTTCCATCCCCAAATTGATGGCCAAACAGAGGTTGTCAACAGGATGATCATACACATTCTACGTGTGTACAACTTGAAGCATCCACACACTTGGGATGGAATTCTCCCCAATGTCAAACACAGCTACAACAGATCTCTCCACAACTCAACAGGACACAACCCCTTTTAGGTAGGCCTGGGATTTTAGCCATTATGGCCCATTTATGTGGCCATACCATTTGCAGCCACTTAGGTAGATTCGGCTCACATTTAGTCTGAAGTTGAAAGGGCCAACAACTTCATTGAGTGCATTCAACACATCCTCCAATAGTTCCATGATATATTGGACAAAACCAATGCTAAGTAAAAGAACCGCCATGATCAACATTGATTTCCACACAAGTTCCAAGCGGGCGACAAATCTTGGCTACATTTGCAGAAGGAGCACCTTGCTAGACCACACCGCCATCTTCGCCCACTCTGATATGGGCCATACACCATCACCAAGGCCATCAATGACAATGCCTTCGATCTCAGCATCCCACCATCCTTGATTTGCACCTAGTGTTCAATGTAGATCGCCTTCGACCATACTTTCCACAATTGTTGGACACATATGACATTGTAGAATAGCTCAGACCAACATATCTCAACCCGGACTGCATGGAACAAGCGACAACTGATCAGATCATGGAAACATAGATCAAGAACACTCACCAATAGAGGACACAGTTATATTGAGTTGTCAAAGCAGGCCAACTCCTTCACTAGGGCAAGTGGTTCACCAGGGACAAGGTTAAATAGAAATTTCCTCACCTCATGGAGGTTATGCATCCAATGGGGACCATTGCTTCCTAAGGGGGGAGGAATGATCCAAGTGGATATTAGTGGCCATCCACCTATTCCACCAAGATCCCCCAGTCAATTCCATCTATTTCCTTGTTCATTTTAGAATTTACTATTTTTAGTAGTCTTTCGGGTCTTGAACTTTCGGAGCAGTTTTGACCCCTTAAATGGCGTTTTTTGGGGTCTGTAGTAGGCCCATAGCCATAGGTAGGGGCGTGCATCGAAACCTATAGTAATCGGTGAGACCTTTACAACAAGGTATCATAATGCCAAATGGAGATAATATGACCAAGTTATGACCTTGGGAAGTTGGCTGCTCAACTAACCCCAACGGGGTCCAAAAACTCTTGGTGTTACATCCCTTGGCGTTAGGGTTTCAATTGTTTAGGGTTTTCTCATGTTTTCAAATAATAAATAGGCCCTTGAGCCTCATTGCAACACAATTTAGAGGCACATAGCTGCCACATCTCTTCTTAGAGATAAGCTACCATTGCTTCAACTATCTTATTTCCATTCTATTTATAAGCATAATTTATTATTTTTCTATTAATGAAATGAATTGTTTTTTCTACTTCATCTCTGTGTTTATGATTATATCTTCAAGTTGTTGTGTCTTTTTTAAGTTCAGATCAAAGGAAGGATAAGCGATTGGAGATTAAGATTCAGAGATAGGAAATTGTTAGAAGCCAAAAATCAATCCAATCATGTTGTGATATGCCCTAGCCTAGATCATTTGTTATTCCATGTGAAATGCAACCAAGGAGGTTTAATGTCTATCAGTAGCATGGAGCTATTTAATTCATCCATGGATTCTTGGAAAGGATCCCTAACCAGTGTCCCCCCTCTCTTTCCCTTCTAGTGGAGGATAGTATTAAAGTCTCCTCCAATAATGCAATTAGTCCTAAAATTTGATTATTTTAGATCCATACGAAATTTTCAACATTCTTGTTTTTCTTGAAAATGGAAAGGCATATAAAGATTAATCACATTTCATATCTGATTCAGGGTCAATATTTTGAAGGAAGTGGAAATCCAGTGTTGTGTATTCATAATATTCAATAGCTTTAGATGATCAGTATTTTAAAATGTGCATAGACCTCCCAAGGTGCATTGGGAGTTAACCATAAGGATATCACTCCTAATCTGTATCTTGTTATGTTTAGATGAGAGATCATTCTCATATAATTTAGTATCCTAGAAGAGGGATACAGTTGGATTTTCTTTAACCATCAATGTTTTTTCTTATGCTATTCTTTTGTCAAATCTGAGACCTATGTGATTGCAACAGATGACATTCATTACTTACTCTTAGAGTGGGTTTTCTCCATCAAGGGGCATATTGTTGCACCCTTTTACCTTTAATTTCTCATATGTTGAACTAAAACTTAGTGTAGGATCTCTAGCTTCCTTTGATAAGTGACAAGCATCCTCCTCTTCCTTTGATGAATCTGCCGAGTTATTTTGAGAGTCTTCTAGTGTCTTATTCTCATCAATCGGTATTTTCTTAAGGCTTTGGGAGCGTGGATTTTGATGATTTGGCTCTCGATATTTTTGAAAGGTTCCCTCTTCTTCATTTATATTTTCAAACACTTCAAACTTTTTGTTCTCTCCTTTAAGATTTCCAGATTGACTGGTGTCCTCTCCTTTGTTTTCACTAGTGTTGTTGTTAATCGTCAGACCTTTAACTTGTTATGCTAGATTTCCTTATTAGGGTGGTTGTTGACTATTAGGGCCCCTTTTCCTTTTAAATTGTTGTCATTGATCCCCTTGATCTCCCTGATTCTTCTAAATGACTAGAATTTTAGTACAATTTCTGAAAAAATGCCCATTCTCATGGTAGATATTGCACTTGAAGGGAATTTGATCATAGTCAACTTCCTGGATATGAGACCAATCACCCATACATAGCTTTATTTCTACTAGAAGCCCCTTTTCTAGATCAACTTCCACAAAATTCAGGCACAGGAAAACAAACCCTCATGGGGCTTTGCACAATCTATGTATTTTTCCAAAGAGTTTCCAATAAGTCTGAAGGTGGAATTATTCCATCAATGAAGGGGAAAATGTGCTAGCTTAACCCAGACTAGAAATGTTGTGGGTATATCATAGTCCAAGGTGAAATTAGGGCTCCAGTGATCTAGGTAAATCCCTTGGGGCCCCATGAAATATGTCCCAATTCTAAAAATCAAATCATGATCCTCTTTAAGTTCAAAATAAAAGGTGAAAACCCCTTTCCCGGAAAAGGAGGATACCGCATCCCCCTTAATTTAAGGTTTCTAATTAGCTTTAATCCAAGATATAACAATATGGGGAGAGGGCCATAGGCCCATAAATTGTCTAACCAAACCTCGATCTGCTAGATGGAGAGCCCTCAATCTAGCTTGTGGTGTTGAAATCACTATCTTCGGGATATCGTCGATCTTCTTGAAAAACTTTGAAGGAGGTGCCTTTTGAAATTTGGGGACATTTGCAACTAGGTTATTGAAAGTCGCAACTTGTTGTGATAGCTGAGACTCTTGGACTGGACCAACCATGATGGGTTGCCTGGCCAATTAGAAAAAAAAATAGCAACCAATGTGAACTTACCACTACAAAGAGGAGATAGTCAAACAACGGGGATCGGGATGACGGATCTGATGCGCAAACCTAGGCCGTCATGCCCAGGGTTACTACATTTGATCCTACATAATCCAAATTCGGCCCAATCACAACAAATCCACAATGTCTAACTGCTTTAGAGATTGAGTAACCAATCGATTGGGTGCACAACTCAGGGTCATAGTAGTTTAGTAACTTAAAAAAAAAATGTTAGCCCAATTAGAAAAGTAATTAAAGTAATAATAAAAATAATAAGATGATTTGATTCAATTCAATTTATTATATTGTAATTTTGTTTTTATTAATAAAATTACAAACAATTTCTTCAGGTAAAAATTCATGATATGCATGAGATATTAAAAGAAACTTAAATAATGATGATTCATCTTTGTTTCATTATATAAATTAAAATAATTATAATTCATATTTCTAACCATGATATTTCATATCTTCCTATTTAAATTTAATTAATAAACATATAAAACTTACTACTTACAATATTTTTTTTTCTATGATATATATAATCAATGTTATGCATATCACATTAAAAATCTAAATTAAAAAAATAATAAAACATGTCAACAAAAATGTTAAATGCATATGTATACAACAATGTATATTATTAGGATTTTAATATAATAAAAAATTAGAATATTATATGTGTGTGTGTGTGTGTGTGTGAAATTTATATAAATATAAATAGCAGTATTATAAGACATGGATCCATTGTAGCTTGGGATCTACCACATTGAGAGCGATCTACCAAACAGTGAAGAGAATCAAATCTTTAGAAGTGCAAACCTTTTCTCAGGTTTTTCCCTCAAAAAAAGTTTTCCTTTTAAATTTTTTTATCTCTATATATAGATATGTGAAATTTATATAAATATAAATAGTAGTATTATAAAACATGGATCCATATTAACTTGGGATCTACCAAATATTGAGAGGGATCTACCAAAGAGTGACGAGAATCAAATCTTTATAAGTGCAGACCTTTTCTCAAGTTTTGCACTAAAAAAAAAGGTTTGCATTTTAAGAAATTTGATCTCTCTTAGCACTTGGAAGATATGGAGTTAAGATGGATCTATACTGGCATATATTTTTACATCTCTCTATCTATATAAATATTCTTATTTCTAATTACATGTTTATTAATTAAACTTAAACATGAATTTCTGAAATATGATGATTAGAATATAAATCATCATTGTTTGAATTTCTTTTATTGTGATATGCATATTATGAATTGTCTACTACAGAATTTTTTTGTAATTTTATTAATAAAAACAAAGTTAAAATATAAAAAATTGAATTGAATGGTCTTATTATTTTTATTATTACTTTTAACTTTTTATTACATTTCTAACTACAACATCCCCCATATTAAGTTGCAGAGCACCTTTGGAGGAAAAAATAAATGTCCAACGAAGTTTTTACATGATTTAATGGATATAAACTAGTTATTAATCATTTGAGAGTTTTGGGGAGTAAAAAAATTTCCCACACCTTAAGGGAAAATAGAAGGAAACTTAAAGTCTTTGCAAGTAAGGGCACTGTATTTCATGAGTATGCAAATGATGATAGTCAAGATGTTATATTGAAACTTCTTGAAAAAGGTGTTGAAAGTGAAAAAATAGAATAAAATAAAGATCAACAAAATGATGTTGAATCTCGAAGTGTTATTGAAGCTACAGGCATTAACAAGAGTACACCAAGATAGAGTGGATCTACTCCACCAAGCAGTGAGGCATCACAAATATTAGCAAGGAAAATATGAACACCAATTGGCTAAAGATATTGTGCTTTGATGTTTCAAATCATGAGCATTGAAGAATGTTTAAATTTTGAGGAAGCAAAGGATCATAAAGAACGGATGAATGCTATGCAAGAGGAATATCATTACATTATGAAAAGTGAGAAGTCTTGGGAACTAACTAAACCACATGAAAATAAAGTTCTTATAGGCTCAAAATGAGTGGATAAAAGTAAGTTGAATTATAGTGATAGTATCGACAAGTTTAAAGCTAGATTAGTTGTAAGGGGCTATTCACGAAAGGAAGGACACATTTGCTACTGTGGCTAAAATAAACACCATTAAATGTATGGTTGAATTAGATACTAAGCACAACTAGGAATTACATTACATAGATGTCAAGTCGACATTTTTAAATGGTTAATTAAAGGAAGAAGTGTATCTTGTTGAACTATAAGGTTCTGTAAAACAACTACAAAATCTTGTTGTATGCAAGTTGAAGAAAGCACTATATAGTCTTAAACAAGCTCCAAGATTATGGTATATAAAAAATTTCTATCAAGGATTCATAAAACGTAATAATAATCCAAATATTTACATAAAGAAAGATGAATATGTTGATAATTTAGTCATAAAAATAAGTGTTATAAGTTTCGTTGGTGAAATCAAAAGAAATTTACCATAGGAAATTGAAATGAGGGATCTTAGACATATGCATTACTATTTCTGTATTGAGGTATGGAGGAAGATGGTAATTTTTTTATCACTCAAAGTAAGTATGCAAAGGAACTTATCAAAAAATTCAATATGAATTTTTAGAAATCAATGTTTATTCCATTAGAACATAATGCTAAGTTTTACATTGATCATGAAACAAAAAAGTAAATGGTACTTTATATTGATAGTTAATGAGGAGTTAAATTAATTAACCATAACAAGGCCTAATATGGCATACTTAGTAAATAATGGAAAAGCCACATGATAGACATTAAAGACATTGAAAAGTTGCAGAGATAATTATTCAATACCTAAAAGGAACTATTTTGGTATTGAATACTCTAATGATTTGAATGTTGAGTTGACCGTTATTCAAATTTTGATTGGGAAGGTAATCTACATGATGGAAGATCAACCATTGGATACACATTCAAATAGGATCCAGGTTTATGTCTTGGATCAATAAGAAGAAACAGATTGTTTCATTATCCTCTTCTGTATTTGTGTAGAAAGCAGTGCAATGCTACTTGTGAAGTAATTTTACTAAGGTTCATTCTTGAGGACATGGAAGAAAGGCAAGAAATGCCTACAACTATCAAGTGTGACAATCAAAGTTCAATAAAAGTGATCAAAAATCCAATTTATTATTCATGGTCAAAACACATTGAAACTCAACATCATTTAATCAATCAAAAGAACCATTGTGATTGATTGTAACGTCGATGAGAATAACATTAATATATCCACTAGCATAGATCTACTTTAACTCTAAATTTGCAAAGCACAAACTATTTTATAATTTGTATGAGTTAATTTTTTGATGTGATATATATATATATATATATATATATATATATATATAGAGAGAGAGAGAGAGAGAGAGAGAGAGAGAGAGGTTTTTATATGATTATTAATTAAATTTAGATTTGAAGTTTTGAAATATAGTGGTTATGAATATGAATTGTTATTTTAACTTATATAGTAAAATGAATCTTAATTTATAGCTACTATTTATATTTCATATATAAATATTTTTGTTTTTGAATTATACATTTATTAATTTTTTACATATTATGAATCATTATTTTAATTTATATGGTAAAATGAATCTTAATATATAATTACTATTTATATTTTATATAGAAATATCTTTATTTCTAATTATATGTTTACTAATTAAATTTGTTAAGTTTTTAAGTATTAGGGGTTTACGCAGTGCATTATATTAGATATCGTTTTTTGGGATTCAACTGCATTAAGTAAGTGACGATTGATGCTATGTGATTCATTTCACTAGTTTCAATCCCACTTCTTCACCCCTGTGAGCATCACCCGATGCAATGAGTGCTAAGTGAACAGCTCAAAAATCATGAGAAATTAGTCAGTTACGACTACCTCTCATGGAAATGGTCATACGTTAATGACTTACTTAACGCAGTTGAATCCCAAAAAACGATATCTAATATAATGCACTGCGTAAACCCCTAATACTTAAATTCAAAAAGAGTGAAGGGATCTCTACTTGAATGGTTCATGAGGCACAATACTTGCTAAGGTTTTGCAAATGGGGTAGCAAGCTAAGTGGGCTTGATTGTGGTGAAAACTCCACAGTTAAGCACGCTTGAGCCAGAGGAGATCTGGGATGGGTGACCTCCCGGGAAGTCCTGGTTACCGGGTGCAAGCCCCGGAAGTGACGATTGATGCTATGTGATTCATTTCACTAGTTTCAATCCCACCTCTTCACCCCTGTGAGCATCACCCGATGCAATGAGTGCTAAGTGAACAATTCAAAAATCATGAGAAATTAGTCAATTACGACTACCTCTCATGGAAATGGTCATTGCTAATTTTTTATTTGTTTAGTAATTACATATTTTGAAATATCATGGTCAAGAATATGAATCATCATTATTTAAATTTATTTTAATGTGATATGGTAATATGTTTTTTTTGATGGAAAAAAATAATGTTTATAATTTTATTAATCAAAACAAATTATAATATTATCATTTTTATTACTTTTTACTTTTTATCACTTTTTATTGAGTCTATATTTTGTTCTATTATTATTATTATTTTTGGATCTAACACTTCATTTTATAGATACTACAACATCCTCCCCATAGCTAAGCCAATGAAAAGATAAAAATTTTAATATATAGAGATATCCTAGGTATCATAGAGAATTCATTTCTCCATTAAAATAAAGTGTTACAAATAAATAAATAAATGCAATTTTTACAGCATAAAGAGATTTTAGGGTTGGTAGATAATTGTCTCACAATAAGGATAGAGTGAAAGAAAAATTAGCAAACATTAAGAATAGAATGCATTTAGATAATTAATAAATCTTACTTTTAACAATATTTACATGTCTAATTTTATGGAATTTATTGATTTCTAGAAAAAGTATATATACTTATAATTTCCCCATTGAAAGCATGGTTATGACTAGGTATCTTATGGACAAAAACAACTTATACAACATGGATACCAAGAGGTTTCCTAAAATTGCTTCTAACTATAGCAAAAGCTCCCAGCTTCCGTTGAAGCAAAGGCAACATAGGGATGCCCAGTGTTGGCTAGATCATTGGTGAATAAAGGCGGTGATCATCTTGCAAAATCTAAATAATATTAAAAATATTATTACTTCCAATTTTAAGGAGAATTTATGGGGAAATAAAAAGCTAGACAAAAAAAGGAAACTATGATATTATAAAGAGATGACCAACCCCAATCTCGAAAACCAAAATTATCTCTCTGTCTTGACTAGTGTTAAGAAGAAAATGAACATTGCCAAGATTTGAGATAATTCTCATGAGCTTCGTAATGAAACTGGTTGTTGGCCAATTTCCAAAATGCCATGGGATGAAAGGTTTTGTCACATGTGTAATCCTAAGAAGGTTGAAAATGAAAATAACTTCCTCTTAGATTGTTCATCTTATACTCAAATTTGATCTAATTTTCAAAATATTTGTCAAACTCCCAATATTCTTAACCTTTTAACTCAAAAAAACTAAAGTGATATAAAAATTTTTCTCTCACTTTTAACTCAACAAAACTAAAGTGATATAAAAATGTTTTTTCACTTTTAATTTATGTAAAAATAAAATATTAAAACTTTTAGTAAATAATATAGATTTTAATGAACATTAACCACCATCATCAATTTATATCATAAATTTGAAAAACAACTTAACAAATACTATACCAAATTCTATTCTTTTCTTTTAAGTAAATAAAATTCATCACCACTTTCATATTTTTATTTTTATTTCACGATAAACAAAATAAAAAATAAAAAATTTCACTCACCTTTATTTCAAGCATGTGATATTATGTGTTAATTATTTAATGGTTATATATGCTTTTCACAAATGTGAATTTTTAAGGAACAAATGTTTATGGAATCAAGAACATTAATTGATTTTAACTTACCTTTTATAACCTCCTGTCCATTATGTATTGTACCATCTCTTTTCTTTGACATTTGAACATAGTGTGTTGATAAAGCATCAACATATAGTGCTTGTCGCATCATTTAAACTTCAATATTCCTCCATTATCGTGTTGAGGGTAAAAATCCATTGTGTAGCAGTTCTCCTATGCAATCATAAAGTTTCTTAACTTTCCTTAAAGTCATTATAATTCTAATGAATTTAATTGTTTTGATGAGAGAAAAAGTAAGTCAAAAATAAAAAAATCAACCTATGCTTAATTATTATTTCACAAAACATCAAAATACTTTAATTATTATTTGCAATATTAATTATTATTTGATTTATTGCTATACAGTGTAATTTTTCTAATTTATAAACTATAAACATATTTTTGTAAACAATTAACGAGTAAATGATTAGTTAATTTATTAGATTTTGTTATATTTTAGACTTTTGTGATCCATAATAATAATTAGATTGTCTTAGTAATGTGATTAATTCAAAAGACAATTTAATTATTATTATGTTTTATCAACTTAAATTTATCTTATTCTAAAATTGCAATCTTTCTTAAAATAATTGGCTTCTTATATTAATTTGTATGAATCATGCTTAATTAATTATTTATGATAATTTTAATGATTATTTATTGAGTGATTGGCATAATGTGAAGGTATTCTTTATATCTAGTTTGAAATTCCATGTCGAATATTTGGGATCCATTATGATAAAATTTAAAGAAATATGCTCCTCACCTTAATAAAATTTAAGCCGCTTGTTAAATCATAAATTCTTGATATAACTAACTTATCAATTTACCATAATTTAAAAAATAATAATTAATTACACTTTATAAATTTTATATTCTCAAAATATAATTTATTTTTTAAAATTTATCAATAATTAAAAACATAAATTTAAAATAAATTATAATTTTTCTAACTATTCACTCCAAATAATAATAATAATAATAATAATTTTTAAATTCTCAATAATTAAAAAAATAAATTTAAAATAAATTATATTTTTTCTAACTATTCACACCAAATAATAAGAATAATAATAATTAAAAAAATAAATTTAAAATAAATTATATTTTTTCTAACTATTCACACCAAATAATAAGAATAATAATAATTAGGTATATAGAGAAGAAGTCCATTCCAATATTGTGGAAAAGTCTTGTTAAGACATGGTGGGGAGGAGATGGATTAGGCCAAACGAACATGAGTTTGAAATTAATTACCGGCATGGTAAATTGTCCCACCCGTCCAACGGGGCACCCTCTATAATAGAAAACCCAACAAGTCATAAAGCAAATTAAGAACCATCGAACTCGTACATTCTAAGAAATTTTTGGCGCGTTGTCGGTCCAAGTCAAATTGGTGAATCATGTTGCTTCTTGTACACATTGACCCCACAAAAAAAAATCCATGTCACCCTCATACTGCTATTATTGTCATCACAAAGTCTACGTGGCTATGATGAGCGGTCTGCCATTAACTATACATAAACATTTAAATAATTTGTCACGTTAATGTAACATGATGCTAGGCTCTTCTTTTAATAGAAGAAATATCAATTACACCACATGCATCAGTCCTCTTTTAGTAAACGGTAATATTTTCATGACATTGAAGGAAGAGAATACTCAATTACTTGTATTTAAAGAAAATAACGCTTTATCTTACTTTGAACAAAGTAGTGAGAGTACCTATTTCATGTTTGAAATATTGGCTTTCTTAAAAATATCAACGTTGATCACATGTGAAAAGTTTTTCACATTTCCTTTAAGGAGAAAACGCGACTTTGGGAAAAATCACTTTATCCATAAGCGAAATTGGTTCCTAGAACTATAGAACTATTAAGGTTTATTTTTATCTCACTCTTGATTTCTATTAATTTATGAAATAGAACAAAAATATAATTGATATTCTTTGAAGCACAGAGTTGAATGGGTGAACAAACCAAAACGTTAATGTCTCTAGTGCTGAATAGTAACTACTTGATGAAGAATTGTTTTGGCGTGGAGGTTGTAGACTATATCCACAAAAAAAAACTATAAACACGAACCAAAAACGGTTTACTCACTAGTTACATATACCATATATAGAAAACGATGACCAAGCAAACACATAAGACAACTGTCGACTATGAAACTATAAAACATAAAAGTAGCTCCTGGCATGATAAAAAATGACAATGATTCAATAATCCAAAACGATCACTGGAAGATCTGGCGAGGAGGTTGCACTGATCAGGTTGGTATGAGGAGCATTTATCACAGGTTCTTCGTTTTGTGGTGTAGTGGAGTGAGTGTTTGAATCTAAGATAATGTATTGTTCCATTTTGTTTAAATGAACAACAGTGTCGTTCATATCATAACGAATACCCCTGAGTATCCTCTTTATCTCTTCCTGACCCGCGAAGAGTTTATAGTTATCTATTTGTTTATCTCAGAGTACCATGTGAAGCAGAGTTTCCATCTCCCTGTGTGTTGAAATGGATTGCATGAAGTACAATCTTCTCTTGTGAAGTTTCCCTAGGTCTGGTACCCATTTGGTTTTAGCAGTGCAAACTTCAGAGTCGGAGTAGTACAAACGATCACCAAATTCTTTAGCCTCAAGGGTGCCAATTCCGTTACCCACCTCCATTGGAGCAACATAAAAAAAATCACAACTGATTCCCAACCAAAGAGTTATCAATGTCTGGAGGAGGACGCTCCTGATGTGCCACCCCTTTGACTGACTAATCGTTGACGTGGGGCCATACTAAACTAGTACCTATAAGAAAACTTCAGAATAACTCTAAACAACCCATATAGTTAACTATAATGCACGACTAGGGGAGATCTGGCATATATTGGCCAAAACACAAAATGAGTTTTAGCGAAAGGATTGGGGTAAATACAACATAGATGTTGTCAAGGTACCGTCAAGAAAGTGGCTTTAGACGAAGACGAACACCAAGAATGATGAGTAGCACGATAGACAAATGTATAAACCCTTGTGACTTTAGTAATGTGCCATGAGAAATTCTATTGTAAACATAACTAGAACCAAATGGAAAAAGACCCACGATACCAAACTTTTGTGACCAAGACTGGACAATTGAACAAGATTCCATAGGGTTCAATGGATTGAAGGTCTGCATAGGAGAGGACAACCACCAATTCAAACAAAGGACCCAATGATGAATTATGCAAGAAGGAAATGAAAAACATCAATTACCTACACTTGAACCCGCAAAGACCATTGTAAATTGACGAGCTACAGGACCCTTATGGGGGTATGACCAAAACAGACATAACACAGTCATAACTATGACCCACCAGATAGCTTGAGACCTCTTGAAACATAGTGAGTATATAGCATGGACCTACCATGGTGTTCGGGCGGACCCTTAGAGGTTTAAGGGATATGTAGTATTACTAAATTAGAAGCTATGACCTAGAACTTTCAAGGGGTAGACAATACTACTAAATTAGATGTTATGATGATTCAAATTAAAGTAGAAACACGCAATATGATAGAAAGCTTGGAGAATTTTGGAGAAATATAAGTAATGTACAATGAGCTCTCAGGGGACATATGCCTTTCCATTCTATGGAACCTTTCCCTAATGGAGTTACAAAAATTTTATTCTTGTCAACATTGGATCTTTATGGACTTGACCTTAAGTTCATTAGATAAGAAATTTCACATGTTTAATATATATTCCTTAGCTAATTTTAGGGAAATTAAATAAGAATGTTGGATGTCACTAAAATCATTTGGAGACTCCATCCACCTTAAATATTGTGTGCTTGAAGGAGATCTTAATACGGTGTTTCCCCTTCTTAAAAGAGGAACAGGTTTTATCCAAGATCTTTTCAAAGATTTGGTAGATGATATCATTTTGGACTAGGATATTTTTTATCACAACCCAATAAGGGTAGATTTAATTGGATAAATAGAAGACTAGGTCCTACACGTATATCTAAGAACCTAGATCATTTTTTAGTTCATAGTTATTTCTTACTTGACATTCTATACTCTTGTGTTCCATCATCCCCTATGTCATTTTGGAACACAAACCTATCATGTTGTTTTTCCAGGAGGGATTCATTTATAGGCCCATCTCTTTTTTACTCACTCTCCTCTAACACTAAGTGCCAAATTCCTTAACTATCATTTTAAATACATGGAGTCTTCCAATTCAATTATCTTCACACTTAGTTTAGGAGATCAAATTTAAGTGCATGAAACATAAATTAAGGGTATAGGGAAAAGGTGAATTCCTCCCCTCATCAAAGGAAAGAGGAAATATATATCACACAGAGTCCTCTTCAAACCAAAACGGTTGACCAAGAGATAAGC
Source organism: Pinus tabuliformis (assembly GCA_031772625.1). Lineage (NCBI taxonomy): Eukaryota > Viridiplantae > Streptophyta > Pinopsida > Pinales > Pinaceae > Pinus > Pinus tabuliformis. The sequence goes on from CM062813.1 coordinate 540,016,701, forward strand.
CTTGAGCTCCAAGGAGAGAAAAAGGAACAAAAACTACATAGATCTTTTAGAAAAAAAGGAAAAGAATCAGAAACTAAATTCTTGAAGTCCCTAGTTGAAGGTAGGTGATGTTCCACAAGCAAGCTTGTGGGTGTAAATGAGGAATCATGCTAGACAATGAGGAGTCATTATCCAATTATAAATGGATTCATGGTGACTTGACATCATTCAAATGAGCTTATTCATATTTCCATAATCATTTGAAGCTACTTGAATTTTGCTTCAAGCCATATCTTATTTACTCACAATGTTAAATAATGGCAAGTTTTAACAAGAATAATAGAAGAAAAAAAAATAGTAAATATGATATGGGGCCTGGAATAGGACAAGGAACCTAGCTTAGATGATTTTTCAATCCACTTTTACTAGGCGTGTTGGAATATAACCAAGACTACTCTTAGTTGCATGTTAAATAGTTCTAGTTTCAATTAGGTGGGGGAGTTCATTTTTCCTTTCTAGCTCTAATCCCAAAATAACACAACCCCAATTTTTTTCCTCAATTTCACTTAATTTGTCTATGATGTAATGCCTCTTATAAGACAATAAGTAAAATTATGGTTAATAGGCTTAGGACTATCCTACTAAATCTTATCTTAGTTAAACATGGAGGATTCTTCCAACAATGATAAATCATAAACAATATTTTATTAGTCCAGGAGGTGATCTACTATAGTGTATCCAATAAAGAGAGAGTAATGGTCATTTAAATTGATATGAAAACACCGTTGATATAGTGCATCATTGTTATGTAACTAGATCACAAAATAGAAGAAGAAATAGATCAACGACTTCAAAATAAGCCTCTTTGAGGGGCAAGCCTCCTTTTACATCACATAAATGAACAATTCCTGGATGACAGAAATGAAAATACCTCCTTGGTATGGATAGGAGTCTAAGGGGTGATAACATAATGAGAGCCTACATAACAAAAATAATGTAAGGGAACAACAATAACAATAGAGGGCTTCTATGCAGCAAAAAAATAAGAATATGAGGGCTACATGGGCTCAACAATAACAATAAGAGGGCTACACTAGTATTATAGGGACCTAACATGCCCCTCTCCTTAAAAAAAAAAATGTTGTCCTCAACACTTGAGTAGTTTTGGATGCTTCTATATAAAATTGTCATTCTCCCATGTGGAATATTCAGCAAGTAAGTTCTTCCACTTAATGAGATGCTCTAAAATTGATCGATTTCATAGCCGTCATTCTCTTGTTTCCGTGATGGATTCTGGCTCCAATATGATTTTTCCTTCCTCGCCAAGTTTTGGCAATATTGTTTGAATTGGAATCTTGTCATCGATAACCTTCTTTAAAGATGAAACATGCAAAATTGGTTGTACTTGGGAAGAGGCAAGCATCTCCAATTTGTATGCCATAGTACCAATCATTTGCAACACCTTGTAAGGGCCATAGTACTTGGGTGATAATTTATAATCCTTCTTAGCTGGCTTGAGGGACATTGATTTATATGGTTGTAGCCGTAAAAATACCTAGTCATCTATGTCAAAATTTATTTCACTGCGATGCTAATCTTCTTGTTGTTTCATTCGATTTTGCACCAAAGTGAAGTTATCCTTTAAGAGTTGGAGAACTTTTTGTTGATTCTCAATGTGATCTTCCACTGCTTGAACCTTTAGAATTTTCTTTTAAATATGATGTGATGGATGGTGGATGATATCCATAAGTGCCATAAATGGGGTCATTTTTGCTACAATATGGAAGGAAGTGTTATACCACCATTCAGCTAGAGGTAACCACTTGACCCATTATGTTTGTTTATCAGATACAAAGCAACGAATATATCCTTCCAAACATTTGTTCACTATCTCAGTTTGTAAGTCATCTTGAGGATGATAAATTGAGCTATGAGCTAATTGCGTACCAAGACAAGAAAATAATTTAATTTTGTGTAAAAATATCCAACGAAAATGGGATCTTTGTCACTTACAATAATATTTTTGTTTCCATATAGCTTTTGAATTATTTCCATAAATGCAGTAGCAACTATACTGGCATTAAAAGGATGAGATAATGCATAAAAGTGCATGCGTGGTAAGTCTATCAACTACCACCATGATGACACTCTTTCCTTTAGACTTGGCTAAACTTGTGATAAAATCCATTGGGACCTCCTCCCAATGCTAACTTGGAATGGCTAAAGGTTGTAACAGACTTGGGGTCTTAATTATCTCAACTTTATTTTTTTGGCAAACCAAATATTCTCCCACAAACTTCTGAAAATCATATTGAAGGTCATCCCAAAAAAAAATCTTCTGACCCTATGGTATGTTTTTCAAAATCCTAAGTGCCCTCCTAAAGGAGAGGTGTCCAATTCCAAAAAGATATTTTGTTTTAGTTGGGAATTATTACATAGACTATCTGTGTACCATCATGAGACTATTTTCTAGATAATTGTATCATATGTATTGGGATCTTCTTGTAACTTTTGAATGAGTGTCAACACATCTTCATCATTCTTCCATTCCTCCCTTGCTTCATTTATCCAATCAGGTTGGATAATAGAAATAACGTAGAGCAATGCTTCCACATCCTCATCCCTCCTTGAGAGTGCATCTACAAAAAAATTTTGCTTCCCTTTTTTGTAGATGATTTCAAATTCATAACCCAACATCTTAGTGACCCATTTTTATTTCTCTTATGAAGATAATATTTATTCCAAAAAGTATTTAAGACTATCATGATTTGTTTTTACCTTGAAGTGTCTTCCCATTAGGTAAGGGTGTCATTGCTTCAAGGCATGTAGTATTTCCAACATTTCCTTCTCATAAATAGGTTTGTGTAAATACTTTCCCTTGATTGAATGATTTTAAACACTAATGGATATTCCTTCTTGCATTAAAATAACACCAATTACATTTCCTGAAGGATCACATTCCACCATAAAGGTTTTGTGAAGTTTAGAGTAGCTAAAACCGGACCTTACCACATTGCCTCTTTAAGATGTTCAAAGGATTTAGTTGCTTCTCGAGTCCATAAAAAAGCATCTTTCTTCAATAATGTTGTTAGAGGTGCTACTATTTTCCAATAATTCTTAAAAAACTTGAGATAATACCTTGTCAACTCGAGAAATCCTCAAATATGATTTAGGACTATGGGGATTTTCCATTCCTTGATGGATTTAATTTTGTTGGGATCTACCTTAACACCCTCGTGATATACAATATGACCCAAATATTCCATCTCATGTACCCCGAAGAAACATTTGGAGGTTTCTGCATACAATTATTTCTCCTCCAATTGTTTGAGCACCCTATCAACATGTTGAACATGATCTTTCCAAGACTTGTTCTAGATTAGTATATCATCAAAAAATACTAACGTAAATTTTCTAAGGAAGGGTTTGAAAATGGAATTCATCAAACCTTGAAATGTGGAAGGTGAATTAGTAAGGCCAAAAGGCATGACCAAAACTTCATAATGGCCTTCATGAGTTCTAAATGTTGCTTTTAGAATTTCTCATGTCTTCATTCTAATTTGATGACATTGTGAACAAAGATCCAACTTGGTGAAGTAAATTTCTCCATGTAATTCATCCAACAATTCATTAATGAAAAGAATGGGAAATTCATCTTTGATAGTGAGATTTTTGAGCTCCCTATAATCCTAACACATGCGCCATTATCCATCCTTCTTGTGTACCAATGCTACTGGAGCAGAGAAATAACTTTGGCTAGGTTGAATTATACCTTCCTCTAGCGTTTTTGCAACCATACGTTCAATTTCACTCTTTTGGGCATAATAATATCTATAAGGTCTGATGTTTGGAGGAAAACTTCCTGGAATCAAGTGAATATCATTATCTTGATCAAGAATAGGTGAGAGGCCTTTGGGAGTCTCAAATACCTTGGAATGATTGTCCAAGATTCTTTGGCGATATGGAGAAATAAATGATTTTGATGTTTGAACATCTAATGAACATAATTGTGCAATTATTCCTTTTTTTTTCTTTCTTCAAAATATTTTTCATGCCATTATAGTTGATTATCTTCCCTAGATTCCCTATGCTTACCCTTAATTCAATTTCCTTTCCTTCCCAGGAAAATTTCAAGAAACGTTCTTTAAAATTAAAATTTAGCATCCCCAAAGATTTTAACCATTGGACTCTTAATACAACATCAAAACCACCCATTGGAATGGAAAGAATTGGACTATTCAATACATATTCCCCCATGGTTAGATTGATATTATGACACTTCCCTGAGAAATTTATAGTTCCTCCATTTGCAACCATCACTTGACACTCTGGTGCTGGATATAGAAAGCAATTCAATTCCTTAGCTATCTTACAATGAACAAAATTATGGATACTACCAGAATTGATAAGAAATATTACCTTTTATCTTGATATATCCTTCTATATTGAGAGTTTGAGCAATGGTAATTCCTGCCAATGCATTACAAGATATGGTTAGATTCATTTCTTCTTTATATGGGGTTGGTTCCTGGTGTATATCCTCTTGTTTTGGTGTTTCTTGTTCCTTTTCTAACTCCTCTTCACATTATATGTAAAATAATTTATTCTCATCACACTTATGACCATTACTATATTTTTTATCACAACTATAACAAATCCCTTTTGATATAGGAGCATCAACACTTCCATCTTTATAGTTGTGAGTGGTAGACTTCCTTGTTTCCATAATTTTTCTTTCAACTTCTCTTGCCATCTTGAATTCCTTTTCCAATGAATCAAGTTCCCAAAGGCGAACCTCATGTTGGATGTTATCCTTTAAATTCCCTATGAAGACATCAATCCTATGCTCCTTTGGAATATCATTTACCTTGATATTCAATCTTTGGAAGTCTTCAATGTGCTTCGCCATAGAATCATTTTGTTTGAGATTTATCAATTGGATAAAGAAGGTATTTCTCTTTGTACCCTCATAATTTCCTACCAATTCTTATACAAAAGTTGTCCAAATGACAAATTATTTATGAGAACAAAGTCATTGATACCACACAAACTAATTTTGTTCTAAATATAAAGATGCAATGCATACCTTTTGTGTGTATAGCACATCATGTAGATCAAAGAATTGTCCCATCTATAGTTATGTAACCAGATGATAAAATAGAAGAATAAATATATCAACGACTTCAAAATAAGCCTCTTCAAGGGGGAAACCTCCTTTTACATCACATAAATGAACAATTCTTGGATTATACAAATGACAATACCTCCTTGGTATATATAGGAGTCTAAGGGGTCAAAATATATTTAGAGCCTACATAACAAAAATAATGTAAGGGCACAACAATAACAAAAGAGGGCTTCTACGGGGCACCAAAATAACAATATGGAGGCTACATGGGCACAAAAATAGCAATAATGGGGCTACACTACTATTATAGGGACCCAACAATCACAATTACTTATTTTTTGTGCTTGGAAAATCAAATGTGACCCCCATTTTTTCAAATGGATTAAGGCTTACATTTGGTGTCCATGCTCCCCCAATAAATGATCAATCAACCACTTTTTTCCAAAGTTAAGGGATACCATACCATGATGTCCTTATTTCCCCACTAAATTTCCTCTTGATGGTTGAGTCCTTGGGGTGAATTTTGGAGTTCAAACAAGTTTCCAAAAATTTGAGGGGTATCTCTATCAACAAAGAATTAAGGGAAATCAATCATTTACAATTTGTATATGATACCCTTCTATTAGGTGGTGGCTCAATAACTATAGCAAGGAGATTCAAGGATATTATCAAAACACACTCAAAATCTTTAAGAGGTTCATTAATGAAGATAAAAATCATATATATAGATGGTATACTTCATCTCGGTTCATATTATAACTTTATAAATGTTGTGAAACATATTTGGGGGGGGGTTTCGCGGGGGGGGAGGGTGAATCAATATTTTAAAACTCACTAAAACCTTTCAAATTCTTATTCATATTTATGTATGCAAATTTAATTCAGTGAACCAACGTATGTACGCAACTGTGATGAGGATAAGTAGCGTATATCTAGTTAACTAACTTTTCAACTAATTCACCATTTTTTTAACTTGAATTAGTGCATCAGTACTTCTTTAGACATTAGTTAAATAGTAACCATGTGTAGTAGGAACAGAATAAACCATCACACATAAGAAATACATCAACACACATGAACACCAAGGTCTTTAGGTGGAAACCCAATGTGGGAAAAAACCACTGTTGTTGTCATCTTTGTCTTCATCTTTTGTTATAATGAAAAAATTCTTACAATCGTGTACTAGCACAAACTCATACGGGAATGTAGGCACCCACCTGCATAAGGCTACAACTTTCTCTCATTCTCTAGCACCCACTAGAAGGGAGCTCCAACCCCCTAATCTCATTTACTGGCACCCACTAGAAGGGAGCTCCAACCCCCTAGTCAAATCCACCAGCTACCACTAGAAGGAAGCTTCGACTTCCTCACTGAAGGATCCAACCCTCAGCATCTCTGTGGACCATGTTTCATAATTATAATACTGGATCCACCTAAACCAAAACATCATATCTGTAGGCCATGTTTCATCAAATTTTTAGACTCGGCCTACTACCGACTACCATCATTTAAGCCCAATTCCAAATAACAATACTGAAACCAAACACTATATCAAATTACTTAATCACTGAAAAAACTGAATCACCAAATCAATCATTGAACTAACTTATTCTCAAGCAACCAAACCAACTTATATCACTGTATACCCATTCATCATAATACCAGACCACATACTGTTCATCACTTAAACTAGATAGTGTCATTGCAAACAGTGATCAATCAAATATTAGAATGAATATGCCACTATTCTGAAGAATATCCATGTATATATGTGCTTTCCCTCAAGAAAGCCTGCGTATAGATCTCAAAATACTGAATACTGAATCTGAATCACTACACTACATATTTATGAACCACATACAAATCATCACATAGCAACAACATCTTTAGTCAACATATCATTCCATAAATCACTCAACTCAACCAGAACTGTCGCACACAAATTATCATGAAAGAGACATCATTGATAGACAACAACAAACATAATAGAACAAATAAACCATAATGATCAGCTTAGACTGCAAAACCCTAGCATAGGTACACAAAATTTATAAGACACTTCTGTGTATGTATGCACCTTTTAATGAGCATACCTGCATACAGATCTTTCCATATTGTAGAATCGATACATGACTACCCAAAAGTATATTCGCATATGTATGCTATCCTTCTGAAGAAAACTTGCGTATAGAGTTGTAACTACTAAATTATACCTTCATGCACAACATAAAATCATTCAAACCCCAGATCTCGGCATATAATGTAAAAGACATACATCATATGATCATAAAAAATCTATCACCTCATAAGCATATTATTCAACGTGTAGTCATTTCAGATTTATAATATCTAATTCATCATCACACTCCTCGGTGCACACTTATTTCAAAACAAACAATTCATCAATAACCCGTCACACGTACACCTAGCACTTTGATCTCCATCTCCTTATATAGCTTAGGCCTTAACCAATATCTTAGGCCAAATCCTTAGTAATGTTGATGGTATACTTTAATGGAATCAAATATTCATTTTCGCACTCATTACTATGGGCCAATACCATGGTAAAGACCCCTGGTATTTAGAATACCATGGTGCGGAAATTGTACCTGACTTTTCTTCACCATACCCGTGTATGTACGCGACCTTTGTTCACAAGACCCACATATACTTCTTAAAACATTATATTTATCATTCCTCTATCTTTGAACTGATATTACTTTTTCCAAGCTGTTTGTCACCTTTGTATTGTACTGCATACTTATTTTGCTATTATCATGTTAACATATTTATTAAGTAGGTTTCCATCAAGGACAACACATTTGTCATAATTCCAACACTAAAGTGCTTGAATTCTTGTTGGTCAAACAATAGATTTCCTTTTTATTCTTTTGAATCGCAATAGAATAGAAACAATCAAAAGTTGTGAGTTGGAAACATATAGTGTTGAAGCTTAAAAATAAAATTATAATTTAGTGGGAATATCAATGCTTGAATCTAATTGGAATAATGGAACTAATTAAGTCCACATCTCCACATTTCCATTATATTAGAGGTTAATGCTTCTAACCTTCCAGTATCTCAACAAATAGGTATAGAGATAAAGAAGTTCCTCTTGCAAGGTGGAAAATCAAACATGAAAAATATATTACTTAGTGAACTACGTGACTATAGGAGCACACTTTTAAAGGATAGGACTTACTATTTGGGACACTTTAGTATCCAATTTGGATTTATGTGTAAAAATCGTTTGGAGTTTGGTGTCTAGAGAAAATGAATGGTGAAAGAAAGCCTTACATAATAAATTATTGAGATGTAAGAGAAAGCACTATATAAATTACCCTCTTTTGGATGAAAGGGGTTCCCTATTTGGTGTCAATGTGAGGAAACTACTCCACTTATTAGGTATCATCTATTTTGTAGTATAAAGAATAAATAATGCATCAATGGAAATATCATATCATGGGTTGCCCTCATATATCTCAATATCAATGCCTTTTTACTTATGTATTTCTCTTTAAAAAGGGAATTGTTGCAACAAAATCTAGCAGGCCGGGTGAAAAGCCTCACTGGGAAAGGGGTTTGACCTCATGGAAACAAAGAGTAAGGGTTTCCACTATCACCTTAGCAGCCTTCATCATGCTATTTAGTGGAATTTAAATCATAAGGTATGCTTCCCTAAATCACCTATAAAATATACTCTAACACTAGGGCTTAAGGTGGCGAGTTTTAAAAGGCCTAAAGTTTGATGGATCTCTGGCAAGGCCTAAGATGACCAAGGATTTCAATGCTATGAATCAATTTATCTAAAATTAGACCACTAAATAGGCTCTATAAGTTAAGATTTTGATGATATTCAATAATATGGCATTCAACGTCATATAACAACCTTGGAAAAGGCCTACAAATGATATTTGACAAGAAAGGGACAAGACCTTCAACTAGAGGTTAGGTTTAGGATAGGGTAAATAATTATATGGCTATTATATAAGCATAAACATCAATAAAAGCGGTGACTTCAATCCTATTTATATATGTTAAATCATTCCCTGTGCTAAATTTTGCTTGCAGACAATATATCGAGGCAATCCCTAAATTATGAGCCACCCACATGAACTCAAATGACACTTTTATGCATAAATTAGCTCTAGAAACCCTAGAATATTCCCTATCCATCTAGGATAAAGAGAGAAAAATAACTAGGATTTATTTAGTTTTATGGTGATCAACACACTTTTAGACCAATGCCCTATCCTACTAGAGTTCAATGGAGTCTTAATGGCACAAATTCAGGGAATGATATTGATGGAGTAAGGTGGGGCACTTCTAAAACCATATTTATTAATCTTGTAAGAGCAGAAATGAAATATAAGGCTTACACATTAAGATTTTCCCTATGAGCCTTAAATGGACAATTTTACATCCAATATAAAAGCAAAATTTCAACAGTAATGAAGCATTTAGTCATCGCATAATTGAACCTACTTTAAACATAAAGCATGCATAATATAAATAATAAGACAATAAAATTACAAAATCCGCCACAAAAGGAAATTGTCTCAATCCAATAACAATGTATCTATATAAAAATCACATACCTCTAGTGTGTTGCACCAAGAATGATCACTTTTCCCCATTGTAGTGAAAATGACCATCTTGCACTATCTTAGAGAGGAATAGATTTCAATGTAAGGTGATAAAAATAAGAAATTAGGGGATTATCTATTTATATGAGACCTATCCCACTATTTTTTACAATAATGAGACTATAAATCTCTATCGACTTGTTTAGTTTAATTGTTCCACAGGAAAGAGGTTACAAGCCAACCTTATAGATCAAAAACATGACAAAAAGGGTCATACAAAATACTCCACAAGCATGATTCCATCCTCCAGATGAGATCTAGAAGCCATAATAATGTGTTATATGGGTAATGAGTTCCCCATAATTCAATACATATCTCAAAGATCATGTGCAAGCATGCTAACTGCCTCTATTCTAACATGCCATTTCCATGTTACCATATGTCACCCTCAAAGGAGCAAGAGGGGTGATGTGGCACTCTCTAACTCAATTCTTGGGGCTAAAAAGTGATGTGAAAGCCCTCCCCTATCATCTCAAGGATGACCATCATCATCCAGGCTCTAAAACAAGTGATTCCCATCAAACAATGTCAAGGCCAACCTGGGGCCATTTTGGGTCCGCTATGCACATTATCAATATGTCTAACACCAAGTTTCATGGGCTTAGCATTTCAACATCTAGGGGTCCCTCAAAGTGTGAAGCATAATGTTTGGTCACCAAGTAACCTAATTCTATTCTTTAGATATCCAATGTTGCATCAACTAGGTCATACTCTCTCTGCATTGGATAAAATGATCCTCATCTCCCCCCACTCCCCACCCCCCCCCCATTGTTGGATCAATGATTTTAGTGATGCAATAAGAAATTTCCTTAGAAATGTTATAGACAAATTTTAATCCAAATTAGAAATTTATTCTTGTGATTTAATCTAAATAGAAGTTGATTTGGAAAATCCATTGAATTAATCTTAGATAATTAGACTCATATTAAAATACTAGATTATAAGAAGCCTCCTTTCAAATGAAAATTTTTCCATGAATATGGCCATTTTTCAAAACATTGCAATCCTAATACATATAATCTCCGCATTTTTCCTCAGGATAATGGAATCATGTGAATAAATCCTTTTAATGTTCTTATGAATTCTTAATATCCAATCAAGCCTCATTTGGAAAAATATTATCCTCCTCAAATCAATAGCCATTTTCTCCGAGTCAAATTTAGCTCTTGTATTCACCTTACCCTTTCACCCACTGACCCTCCTTTGTCTTAACAATCCCACACTCTTCCTTAACCCATCACTATATCTCAAAATTTCCACCCACCCCCAATCCCTCCTCTTTTCTCTCTTCAAAACTCCCTCTAGGGATGTCATGATCTCTAAGTGTCCTTTGATGGTTCTCTAGAAAAACAAATGCCCCTCTTAATGGGGTTTAAATTAGTAAACAATATTTGTAGATCTAGGAAGAATATGCAGAGAAATAAGGTTGTACCTTAAATAAATATTGGAGAAAAAAAAAATAAAGAAAGGAGGGAAGATATGGTCAATAAATATAAGAATATTGGCTTCAAATCAACATGAAAGTTGTAGTGGGGTCAAAAATCACTCTATTCAGAAATGGAATCGATGTCCTAGAACTATCAAGGGATAGTTAGTACTACTAAATAATAAGATATGATGAATCTAATATGATATAAGAAGACTAACATCAAGCTCCATGAATCTAAAGTATAAGAATATACTATGACAGAAATAGGAAATAATCTTTGGAGAAATAGTAGTAGCGTCACAATCATATCTTGAGGGGCATATATATGCCTTTGCATTTTATGGATCAATCCCTAATGGTTCCAAAATTATCTCACTCTTATCAACACTAGATCATAATGGAGCTAACCTCAATATCTTTAGGTAATAAAATTCAAATGTTTAAAATACATCAATTCATTTAAAGTAAATTAAACAATACTAGACATCACTAAAATCCTTTAGAAATTCCATCCACCTTAAAATCTTGTGATTTAATAAGACCGTAATATGTTGTTGCCCCTTTATGAAAAAAGACTTAGGTTTTATCAAGAACCTTCTAGATAGTTCGTATATGATATCATTTTGGGCTAGGAACTTTTTTATCCCAAACCCTTTAGGGATAGATTCATTTGGATAAACAAAAGACTAGGTCAGAGACATATAATTGAGCACCTAGATCATTTTTTAGTTGAAAGTTATTTCTCATTTGAAATTCTACACATCTCCTAATACATTATCCTATATTTCATTTTGTACCATATACTTATTTTATTGATTTTCCAAGAGGACTTCAATTATTATCCCATCCCTCTCATACCATCTAGATCCAAAACCCATATTCATTGGCTATCATTTTAGACACATGAAGTATTCCAATTCAAGGATCTCCATTCTTTTTCTAGGAGATTAGATTCAAGAAAATGAAACACAAATTAAGGGAACTGGGAAAATATCACCCCCCCCCCCCCCCCCAACCAAATTAAAGGAAAGAGGTCCAACTATACATTAAAATAATTCCTTTTCAAACCAAAATGGATGATAAAAAGACAAGTATTGAGCTTCAAGTAGAGGGACAAGAAATAAAACTTCATAGAGCTTGTAGAAAATAGGAAGAGCACCAAAGATTAAAATCTCAAAGTCTCTAGTGGAAGGTAGGTGATATAAATACCATATTTTTCCATAAACAAACTTGTGTAATATAGAGAAGGAATCATGTAAAGGAACTTTCATACTAGACAATGGGTAACGGGTATCCAATTTTAAATGGATTTTCAGTGACCCAAGATCATTTCAACTTATTATATTTAAAGAATTCCCATCAACCAATTGAAGTTTCTCAAATATTTCTTTAGGACATCCCTCCTTTAGTCACAATGTCAAATAATCAAGTTCTAACAAGAGAAATATAAGAATAAAAAATAGTAAATGTGATATGGGGACAAGAATAAAACAAGGCACCTAGATTGGATGGACTTTTAGTTTACCTTTACTAGGTTTTTTGGAATACAATAAAATATTTATCTCAATCACATGTTAAATAGGCCTTGTTTCAAGGATAAAAATTAGTTGTGGAGGTTAATTCTTCTTTTCCAACTTTGATTCCAAAATAACACAACCTCACCTATGTTGCTTAGTTTTGCTTGATTTCTTTAGATTTTATGTAATTCCTCTTACAATATACTAAGTAAAATTATTACCAATAGGACCAAAACCATCCTACTAATTATTATTCAAGTAAATCAAGAGGGAATCATATGGAAATGATAAATCATAAACAATATTATGCTAGTCCAAGAGATAATCCACTCCAATATATCCAATAGTGGGAACTTGATGTGAAAACACCATTGATATAGTGCAACATAATTTTATATTTAAAGTGCTCAAAAAAATTAGATTTTCTCCTAGTTTGTCAAATGGATCTAGGCTTAGATTTGGTGTTCATGTTCCCCTAGTAAATTGTTGGTCAACCTATTTTTTCCAAAGTCAAAGAGGATTGAGCCATGGCTTCCTGATTTCCCCCACTACTTTACATCTTAATAACTAATTCCTTGAGATGGAATTTTGATTTCAAACAAGTTGCGAGAAATTTGAGGGGTGCCTCCATCACTAGAAAAGTAAGGATGATCAATCATTCAAAATTTTCAAATTATACCCTTCTATTAGGGGTTTCCTTTATAACTATAACAAGGAGATTCAAGGATGATATGGAAATATACTTAAAATCTTCAACAAGGTTGAGTACTAAAGCTAAAATTCATATATATGGATTTCATACCTCATCTCCCATCATGCTATGAATTTGCTAAAGTATTGGAATTATCATTGGTATAATAATGGACTTTCTTATTTTACCTCGGAAACTTAATAGCAATGAAACAATCTAAAACAATGGATTGGTAGTTGGACTAGTGGGATATCAATGGTTGAATCCAATGGTTAGAATGCCTTAATTAATTCCATCCTCTTGACATTTCCAGTATAACAAAATTCAATTATTATATCCCATCTAACATATCTCAATAACTGAATAATGATATAAGGAAGGCCCTCTAGCAACAAAATTGAAAACAAAAAATATCATTTAAGTGAATTGGGTGATTGTGAGAGCATGCTTTGAAATGGTAATACTTGCTATAAGGGACCCTCTAGTATCCAATTTGAAATTAGGTGAATAATGTCCTTTGGGGTTTGGTGTCTAGAGGAAATAATGATGGAAGAAATCCTTACATAATAAATAATTGAGACACCATAGGAAGCACTATTTGGATGGTGCTATTTTCAATGTAGGGTGTTTCCCTATCTGGTGTCTATGTAAATAGGTTCTCCACATATTAGGAAGCATGTACCTTGAATCCAAAGGAAATAAAAATGTATCAATCTGTGGAAATATCATATCGTGGGGTGTTTTCCTCTATCTAAAGAACAATCCCTTTCTTACTTAAAAATATGGCTCTCAGAATATGGAATCAAAACATTATTTGGCTTATCTGTTGGGATAGGGAAGGAGAAAGAAATGGATACTAGGTTACAAATGACTCTGTTATCACTCAGAGGTTTTCCCTAGAATTTATCAGAAGAAGGAATCATCTGAGGTAACCACAAACCAATCTTTAGGCTTAGGTTCTAGCCAACCTAAGTCCAGAGAGGGCTCTCTCTTTATAATTTATCTTTGTTTTTATGAGATTTTAGGCTAGTTCTTAGTGTGCATGGGGTTTTGATTTTAGATTGAAGCTTGAGTGGTGGAATTCTTAGAGAAGATGGATAGAGCTAGGTCTTCCAGACATTGGGCTATGGAGTCAATCAAAGGATAGCATAATTGGACCAGATCATTAAAGGGAATGTTCACAGGGCAGGCTAGCAAAGCAAAAGGCAAATCTTCAGGTCTAATGGATGAAATGATTCTAACCAGGGTGAAAGGGCAATGAAGAATCCTTGGACCGAGATCAAAATGGAGAATAGAGGGTGATCATGAACAAAGGGAAATTAAGAATCCTTTGTTATAGATCAGGGGAGAAACTACAAAAGCAAAGGAGCAGTTAAGAATTCCATAACTAAGATAGTTTAGCAGAAAACATTTAGAATGTAAATAGTCAAGACATAGTGCATTCAAGCAATTTCTGAAATATCATTCCTTGTTATACATTTAGATTTTAGAGAAACAAACAAGATTATGAAGAAACATAAGAAAAACAACAATAAACATTACACAAGAATCCTATAAAATATCTGAGCTTTATTCCTTGATCCAACAAGCCAATCCAGTCATAGATACAATAGAACTCTGATTTGAGAGAAAAAGTCTATAGAAATGTCTTGGAATCCACCCTACATACTTCGAAATATGAAGTATTTATACAAAAAAAAATTACAAAATATCTCATAACAGTTTGAGATTTAATCTAGGAAATAAAATATCTTCATGCATGAAGATAGAGACAGATGTGAAACTGCTTCTTGTTGTCCTTTTATTGTGGTGTTGTTGGTTGTTTCTATTAAGTTTTAAGCCCTTTAAGCTAGCTGATGGTTGTGGTATTTCCACACTAGAGTCTTCTTTACTTTTGATCTTTCACTGATACTCTTTGACTCTGTTACTCTTTGACCCTGCTTATCTATCTTTCACCTATTTCACCTGGCTGCCTTCAGATTTACT
Organism: Pinus tabuliformis; assembly: GCA_031772625.1. Classification (NCBI taxonomy): domain Eukaryota; kingdom Viridiplantae; phylum Streptophyta; class Pinopsida; order Pinales; family Pinaceae; genus Pinus; species Pinus tabuliformis. The sequence goes on from CM062813.1 coordinate 540,032,077, forward strand.
GTGGTAACTTTCTGGCATAAAACATTTTCAAAGTAAATCTATCATTTTTTCCCACCATTCTGCTTCAAACAATCTCATCTTTAACATTCTCCTATAAATTTCGTCTACCTTTGTGTACTTTGCAAAATTAGGCTTGGTGGGAAACAGATGTTTCACCTCATGTTCTAAGAAAAAATGGTTCTCTAATGTATCATACAGTACTTTCCCAGTAGGCAAAACTTTAACGCCTGAAGAGTTGGCTTGTTCCTTGGCCAGCCTCCTTAGTCTATCACTATAGTCTAATTGGGTCATGAGTTTATCATTGATGACCATAGGACTGGGAAGGCCTTTGTCCCTCAAAATTTGAAATTTGGCCATAAACCTGTCAATGGCCACCTGCATGTTGTGGCACTTTCCTTCCAAGTTGAGCATAAGGTTTCTTTTGGAAAGAACCTTTTTAATCTCTAGGATGGCTTCAGTCCTATCCTCTATACCAAGCTCATGGAGCTCATACCTATTCTTACTGTTTAGGAGGTGGATGAGTCGATTTGCATTCTCAGGTTGGTCTCCTAACTCTTCCCTTACTTTCTGGATAGCCTCAGCGGCTACCTTCACTAATTCAGTTTGCTCAAATATAACTTGAATTGATGGCCAAATATCATTGACAGAGTCAATGATATTGGCCCAAAGCATTTCTTTAGTCTGTCCTAGTGGCTTCTACAATGTCAAATCTTTATCTAGGACTTTGATTTTTTCTCCCATCCTTAGGGCTTTCTGTGTTTCTTCTCTCTACTGAATTTGGGCAAGTTTATAGTCAGTTTCTAAACTTGCCACTTTTTTCTTTAACCTTTTGAGCTCTGTGGCTTGGATGGACATTTCCTCCATAGCCTTTACTAGTTCTGTTGTTTTTTCAATTGAAGTACCTGCTGCTGTAGAGGATTTAGTTGTAATTGGCAGTGTTGTGGTAGGTGAAGCTGTTGGTGCCAATGATGTTGCCAAGGTGGAAGGAATTGTTGTTGTCACTGTGGGAATGGTAGTTGCAAAAGTTTTTTCCAAGTCACTTTGTTTGGACTGAATCAAAATGTCCAACTCCTTCTCTATTTCTTTAAGCTGATCATTTAGCTTTAGGACTAGGTCCATAAGCTCTTCATGTCCTTTTTGTGCTTCTAGGACTTCCATGGTTTGAGGATGATGCAGCTGAGGAATTTTGAACTGCTTCTTCAGTGCATCAATGTCATCATTCTTCTTTTTGATTAGCTGCTCTGTTGCTTTCATATCCTTGGGATCATGTCCCAATCCTATTAGTAAGTCCTCAAAGGACTTGATTCTTGTATCTTTGGCTTGTGAAGAGGCCTTCTCCAACTGGAACTGTGCTAATATATTATTCAAGGACTTTTGCAATTGATGGGAAGAGATGGATTTCCCTGTCAAGTTGGAGTAAATCATCTCCCCTGTCTGCTTGTGCAGCTCAATCTAGTCAATAGGATGAATGTCCTTTGACAGTACTTCGAAGTCTATCTTTCTGAAGTCTGCTACTGTTCTCGGTTGCTGAGTAGTGGGCTTCATGAATGTCATCTACATTTTCCCCTCTTTAACATCAAAGGCTGACATAAGCCTTGTTTGATTGGTAGGGGTCATCTTCAAATACTATGCATAAGTTTTGGCTTTCAGACTCTCATTTCTGGCTTTTATTTCTTTGTATCTTTCTTTGACATCCCGGTCTTTGTCTGCTGGCATTCTGAAATAGGATACCTCAACACTCTGCTACCTTTCCAACATTTGAGTGTGTGATGTGGAAGGTTCTATGATGCCTCCAAATGGAGTGGCCTGCCTGCTCCTATCTCTTTTTGTGCTCATCACCTCAGTTGTCTCTTCTGTATATTCCTACTCAGAGGCGGGATTCATTCTTTGTCTCTTTGTCTTGCTTGTCTCTGCATAGGCTAGAGATGTTGTTCTTCCTGAAGGAGTGGCCCCTTCCCTGTTTCTCTTGAGGTTTTTCTCCTCATTTAGGGGAGTCTGTAATACTAGGGGGGTAGTCATGGTGGCCTCTGGTCTGTCTATTTTCTCTGATTGTTCTGGTGCTTCTGACTCTTCTTGTACCTGTGATTCTTCTTGAACCTGTGATTCTTCTGGCACCTACAGGAAAGAACCCTCATCAAGATGTTTCTCTAGATCAATTAAAGTGTTTTCCACAACAACTTCAGTGTTATCCCTATCTTCTAAAGTGTTTTCCACCCATTCCAGATGATTGGCATACTTTTCTATTTCAGGGATACGGTGGTGAATGTAGGGAGCCATCTTGTTTTTCTGTCTTCTATTGCAGATGAAGTCCAAGGGATCATACCTCCATATGAAGCTCTGTTTTAGATTTAGTCTTTGAAGGATTTCATTTGCCTCCTTTCCATCTTCTCGGCTATTACAAATAAAGGGACCTAATTGGTCTTTGATCCTGAGCTGGGCCTTCTTTTTTGCTTCGACAAAATTACCTCATCTGAATTGATTATCTGCCTGTAGTACTCCAGAGAAAATAACCTCATTGGGAGGTATTTGGGTAGTTTATATGGGGCTAGCTCACAGCCATAAATCCTAATTTCAGTGTGGTTTTGGTACAAGTACCAATCCCCCACTTTGGATTGTTTTGAGAGTTGCAGGATCCTCCTTATATCTCAACTGATTCTTTGAGGAGGGCTTCCTAGCAGCATTGTCACAATGGGATGTACAAATAGGTCTATGAAGTTTGTGTATGAATATAGGGAGCCATATTTATGGATCAATGGAGTCCAGAAAATTACTGACCTAGGCTGACCTTTTGTATCAAGCTTTTGGATAGTAAAGGGGAACTTATTTGCTTGGTAGTATAGAAAAATGTGATACAAAATAGAGGAATACTTGAAGACTCTCTCATTACTCATTCTAAGGAACTGTTCATGCATTCTATCAGCTATAAATTTGGCATAATCATAAATAATAGCAGGAGGCTGTCCTGGAGTGTATATGGACATGAAAGCCAAGATGATCTCATCTATATACTCACTGGTGGTATAACCTAGGACACTGGATATCATTGCCATAATGTCTTGGCCAAATGGGGAATATATGGTAGAAACATATGGAGGAGGATCTTTTGGAACATACTTTTCCTCCATGATCTCAGCAAGTTTTGTAGTGGTAAGCATGGGGAATCAGTCTAATAGGTCTCTAATTGAAATAGGGGTTCAGTTTTGCCTTGTCTAAAGTTGCAACATTTCATTGATTGATTCAGCAGTGATGGTGAAAAGTATGGTTTGGTTAGGGGACATCACTGCTCTTTTACTGGGGATATAATTTGCATGGCAATAATGGAAAATTTTGGGAAAATGTGAACTTCAAGGAATTGGTACTTGGGCAAATTGGACTCCCAAAGGTCGATTTTATCAGCATGGTTTAGGTATTGGTCTCTATATCAGCACTAGAGTTTGAGAGGGGATTCAAGGACAGAGGTGTCCTTTATCTGGAAATCCTTGTCTGCTAGGGGAGATGATCTAAGTCTAGTTGAGGAGTGGAAATAGGTCTCACATCCATGGCAATTTGGGTAGCCATTCTCAGTTCTTGTGGATTTGAGAATGAGGGAGGTGATTTTCAGTTTTTTGGGCAATGGTGGTTTAGTTCAGTGTAAGATTATGTTACTTGAGTTTCTTTAATTAATTTTTCACTTTAACTAACAAAATCAGTAATTAGTTCTGAAATTGAGAGGTTCTCCAATTAATTATGGCTTAAATACCTAGAATTAGGGAGAACTACCTCTTAACAAGTCAGCTGGCAACTGTGAATGGTTGAAAAGGTTCTGAGTAGGCTGGAGGGAAAATTGGGTGCTCTGTGGCATCTTTAGGGTGCAATTGGACGTAGGTTGACAACTTCGACATTCGCAAGTGCTTGCATGGAGCTTTTTAGTTGAAAAAATGATAAAACAAATGATTTGGGTTTTTTTGGGATTTATGTGCAAAAAGTCAATTTTGGTGGGTACGGGTGAACAGTGGTCGTTTGTCATGTAGCGAGGTTAACAGTGGCTTTTTTGGCATGTAGCGGGTGGGCGGTAAGTGGTTTCCGTCGCATTGCTTTTGGGCGCTCGGTGGTATTGGGGGGAGGCTGCATGATTCCATTCATTGAGCGACACGTAGCCTCGGGGGCCCAGCGCAAAACAACCCTTTTCGAGCGGGTAATGTTCGGACATCAAGGCCCATCCAAAATGGATGTGGGCCATCCGATGTGAAGGGGAGTGATCGTGCAGCGATCGGGCAATGGAGTTGCATGGAGGGTAGTTGGTGGGGGGGGGTAATTAAGTGCGGCAGTTTTAAGTTAATGAGGGATTAAGGCGGAGTTAAGGCATCGAGGTCATTAGGGGAGGGTTTAATTGGGTTTTAGACTAACTTAATCGCGAATTGATTAGTTAGTGGGTTTGGGTAGAAAATCATAGTTTATATAATTAAATGAGGGTAGGGTTAATCAATATTTGTTGGAGTCAAATACATACGGTAAACGGGTTTTTGTATGGGATTTAATAAATAAATTAGTAATTAGTAAAATGAGTGGAAAGGGGCACAATACCCTAAGTATATGATATTTCATGTTTAATGCTTTTCTGATAATAACATAAAAACTTAGGATATAGTGTTTTTATGGGTTTTTGATATGAAAATGAGTTATGTGGGGGAACAAATAATTTTCCTAGGTAAAAGCAATTTAACCTTAGGAAAAGAGTATTATTAGGGAAAATGAATGAACTAAAGGGGGAGATGAATTTTTATAAGGGGATTTTAGTACTTATTGCCTATAAGCCATTGAGCCAAGGGTCCGGTCCCTCCAAAAGTCAAAGAAATGCTCTGAGCCTTTTTGACTTAAGGTTTTTAAGTACTTTGATTTTCATTGTGGGAAATTAGTTAAGTAAAGGGTGAAATGAATGAGAGAAGTTAATTAATTGCCTTTGATATTCCATCTCATGCTTGAGTGCCCATTCACATTTGGAACTTTTATGGTGAAAAAGATGATAAACATGCTTTTGTCTAATCACTCATCATACTTTTGCAACCTTTCTTCTACTTACCCACCTACTCATCCTACCATTTTCACTTCTCTTTATTATGGTGCATTTGAGCTAGCAAACCCCTATCAAATAATTTTCTTTCTTTTTACAATAGTGAACTAACTAAATCTAACATTATTACATCCAAGGGCTCATATTAAACAGTTGAGCTCCTTTTATTTACTCTACCTATCTAATTATCTGCCAAGATTAAACAGTTTGGTCAGATTTTTATTCTCTATCTATAGACATGAAATTTAAAACATGAAATAGCCAAGTTTAAACATTTTGACTATCATGGATTGTGGCAAAGATTACAAACTACACACAATCTTTTATTATGCATAAAAGTAAATAGTAGTGGCATTTTGGCTTGCTCACTTTCATGGTCTTTTTTCCTTTCTTGGGGTTCATATTTTTCATCTTTTTTGACGTTTTGTTATTTTTGTCCTTTGATTATTCTTTTAGGACATACCCTCTTTACATTTTTTAATTTCTTGAATATGAAAAACATTTGCAGAAAGAAAAGGTATGTACATATTACAGGTTTAATCTCAGCCATTCAAAAGTTATGACTCCTATTGGTATAGGAACCTAACAGTGGCTCCACTTGGGATGGCATTTCCTGGTGAAATGTCAAGATCTTTGTAGATCAATGGCCTTCTGAATTGATGTGATGTTACCCTGCAACTTTTTCCTTTTCACTTTTCTGCATTATCACTATTTATGACAGTAAAAATTTTGAAGCTTAGGGCCTTCTCTTCAGGCTTCAACTTCAAAAATCACCATCCAATCAACTCTAGACTTTTGAAAAATAAATATGTACAAATGATTAGTGAAATTAGTAACTAGGTTTAATGTAGTGTTTGAACATTCGACCATTAACGGGTCCTCCTTCTGCTTTTGTGCCATCCATTTCTCTGAGGAAGAAAGAATTATTACCTTTGAAAGCATAAATGATATTTGGGTCTTTCCATAGGAAATCAAATTTCCCATGTTTACCTTTATCCCCTCTTCTTGAATCCCATTTTAGAACTTTGTCCACTAGGTAAAAATCTTCTGCCTTAGTCCTTTTATCAAAAGTCTTCTTGATCCTTTCCTGCACAACTTGAGATCTGATGTACACTTCTTCCCTGGTCTGATGTAAATGAATTGTTTGGTTGATTCTTCTTTGGATGTCATTTGGTTCAACCTGCAACTCTTGGAGCAGCTTCATCACTAGTGTTCCCAATGAATATGGGAAAATAGCGTCCATTCCATAAACTAATTGATAAGGACTAATACCAATGGATTTCTTTGTGGTCAGCCTATCTACCCATAAGGCATTTACTAGCTTCTTGTTCCATGTTTTCTTGTTATCTTCTAACAAATTTTTGATGATATTTACCAGACTTTTGTTTGAGGATTCTACTAATCCATTTCCTTGGGGGTAATAAGCTATGGAATGGCCTAAAGTTATATGGCACTTATTACATAAATCAATCATTCTTCTGGATTTGAAAGCTGCTGCATTGTCAGTGATGATTTTGGTTAGGCACCCAAATCTAGATAGGATGTTTGCCTCAAGGATGTTTATTATAACAGTGCCGGTGGCTTGCCTTGATGGTATGGCTTCTATACATTTGCTAAAATAATCTATAGCAGTGAGGATCCATTTGTGTTGGGTAGAGGAAGGTGGGTGGATCTCATGAATGAAGTCAAGACCCCTTGTTGAAAAGGTGCTTCAGCAGAGATTGGATTTAAGGGCAAGGGTAAAAGCTTTTTCTTTCCTTCAAAAATCTGACATTTATGACATGAGGTTACAAATTCATTTACATTAGAAAACAAAGTAGGCCAATAGAAACCGGCTCTAAGAATCTTGTCAGTAGTGGTTTTCTAGTAAATATGTCCTCCACAGTCACCCACATGAAACTCTTGTAACACCTTGTCAGATTCTTCTTTCAATAAATAGTTAAGAAGGATACCTTCATGATTCCTCCAAAACAAATCATTGTCAATTATGCAAAATTTTAAAGATTTCATTTTTAAAAATCTGCTTTTGGTCCTGGATAGTTCAAGAGGAGCTTGTAGATGTTGTAAAACATATATGATATCAGCATACCATGGTGATTCAATAAAGGCCTGGCTGATTGGTGGAGTTTCCATCTCCTCTCATTTATCCATTTCTGCAATCAAATTTATATCTAAGGCTTGACAATTCAATTCAGCCATGAGCTTGGCTAAACCTTGGCCTTTGATTAACTTTGTTGGTTTGATTTCTAGGTCATATTCTAATATAATAGCAATCCATTTCCCTCTCTTTCCATCTGGACCATCCTGAGTTAGGATATCCTTGACTACTGAATTGGGGACATAGGCTATTATATGAGAATATAAAATGTAAACTCTAAAATCTTTGATAGCTTTTACCAAAGCAAAGGCTTTCTTTTCCATTATGTTATATATTAAAGGGGCATCTCTCAAGGCTTTGCTAAAAAAGGCAATAGGTTGTTCATAACCTTGATCATTCTTTTGCAGTAAAACTACATCAATTATATGTTCTAAGGCAAAGGAAAATAAAATGAAGTCTCTGTCAAATTTTGCACTGATCAAAACTAGTGTTTTAGTTAAGGCTAGCTTAACGTCTTCAAAGGATATCTTAGCCTCAATAGTCCATTTTATGGTCGAATATTTTTTCAACATATTGTTTAATGACCTAATCAATTCTGCTAAGTTAGAAATAAATCTCCTAAGAAAGTTGATTTTCCCTAAAAAGGTTTGTAATTCCCTGATTCTCCTAGGATGTTGTATCTATAAGATGGCTTCAATTCTTGCAGGATCTATTCAGATACCATCTTTAGAGATTATATGGCCTAATAACTTTCCCTCTTCTAACCCAAATAAAGATCTTTTAGGATTCAAAGAAATTCCATACTTCCTACATTTGATGAAAACCTGCTTTAGATGATCTAAGTGTTGTTTATTAGATTTTGAGAATATAGTGATGTCATCTAAGTATATTACTAGGAAATCATGAATTTCCTTAGCAAAGACTATGTCCATGGCTCTTTGGAAAGTGGCTCCTACATTATTTAATCCAAAAGGCATCTTCACATACATGAATGTGCCCCAAGGAGTAGTAAATGCAGTTTTAGCCTGGTCATCTAGGTGAATTAAAATCTGATTGTAACCAGAAAACCCATCCAGTAATGAGATTCTGGTTGACTGTACCACCCTTTGTAATATATGATCCATTTTAGGGAGAGGGTAATTGTATTTAAGTGAAACTTTATTAAGGTTCCTGAGATCAACACAAAGTCTGATCTCACCAGTTTTCTTCCTTGTTGGCACCAAATTTGAAACCCAATCAGAGAATCTAATTGGAGCTATTATCTTGGCCTCATACATCCTTCGGATTTCCTTTTCAATAGAAGGCAATAGGATTGGATTGATCCTCCTCAGCTCCTACCTGAAAGGTTTCTGGTTTTCTTTTATGGGGATAGTGTGTTGTATGATGCTGGTGTCATAGGATTTGAGGTCATCATAACTCCAAGCAAAGACATCTTGGAATTCCTTTAATAGTTCAACGTATTTCATTTTTTTAGTAGGAGGTAAGGAATTTGAAAGTTTGATCAATTTTGGATTTTCCGTAGTGCCTATATTAGGCTCCTCTATATCAGATTTTAAGGGTTCTGTCTTTGGTTTTCTAGGGACATCATTTGAATCAAACAAGTCTTCCAAAGGGGTTAATCCTTTGGGCAAAAAGTTGTCTTTGAGATTAATGATTTCAAAATCTTTGTTAATTATCTCATCAATTTCAACTTGCTTTAGGTTTTGTACATCTAATTTTGTAAATTTAGTGGGATGGAATCTATCGATCTTTTCATCTTCTAACCCATTAATTTCTATTTCATCTTTGAAATCAGGATCTAATGTTATGTCAATATCTATATTGCTATTTACAAATTCCTCCTCTAAGGTAAAAAAATTGTTTATTTATTGGTCATTAGCAAATACTTGATAGTTTTTCAAGTTATCTGGGATAGCAGGTCTATGCCTAACCTCAGTAGTGTACTGATGGTTAGGTTGAAATGGTAACTTACAGATGCTGGCAAACATTGCTAAACTATGAGCCTGCATATTATGTTTCCTAGGAATTACAACAACTTTGGTTTCTAGGAAAGTGTTTGGTATTTCTATAATGGTTCCTCTGTAACAACTTAGTCTAGGGTCTTTGGTCATATATACAACTTTAATCTGATTTATCACTAATTCAGAGTCTCCCATAATAGAAACTCTTATAGCTCCTAACTTTCTAACTAATTTAAGACCTAAAAGAAGTGCTTCATACTCAGCCATGTTGTTAGTGCATTTGAAATTCAGTCTATAAGCATGGCCCTCTGAGTGATCATTCTCCAGATTATATATCCATACTCCTGCTCCTGCTCCTAACTTATTCACTGATCCATCAAATTCAAGGTGCCATAATATCTCATGTTCATAATTTTCACTGTCAGAGGGAAGAAAATTTTCCTTTTTTGCGGTGTTTTGATCATCTTGTTTATTGGAAATCTCTTGAGTTTGGACAGTTTCTTTTTCAGTTGTAACTGCAATTTCTTTTGGTTCTGAAATAATATTGTTTGAAGTGGTTTGTTGTGTTTGTTCAGCATTATACAAAATAAAAGAATCAATGTCTGAATGTAGGGAGTAGATAGGGAAGTTTTGAGGTCTATCCCGGCTACTCACCACATATTTCATTAGGGTCTCTCTGTACAACTTTTTAGGTTGTCCAAAGACTGAGATTGTGGCATATGACATGTCAAGTTGCAAAGATCCTTGGAGTTTAGCCCCCCATGATCTATACAATAGCATGCCATATTTAGGTGGGATGTCAGCCACTACTATATCCATGAGAATGGTCTTAGCAGGATATTGTATTAAGGAAACACACAGGTCTTTGATTAACCCTAGACACTTTACTTGACTTGAATCAAATGAAAATAAGTCCTTGTAAGGTCTAGTGATGTCCAAGTTTACTTTTTCCATAACTGATTTAGGCATTAAATTGCGTGAAGCTCCTGAATCTAACATTGCATTGTGTAAAATTTTATCATGAATGCTAAGGCTAATATAAAAGGGTGGTATCCCTCCTTCTAGTTGTTTGCCATTAACATTAGGACCGAATATAAGCTCAGGTTGATCATCAAACAAGTTAACAGAGTCTTCATTCTCAACAAAGTTTAAGGTTTTGCTTATTTGAGACTTATAGGTTTCACTTTTCATCAGCTTTATTAAGGGAACTGCAATTTTTATTTTAGCCACCTCTACTCCCAAATTGAAAGGCAAACGGGCTTCCTCTGTTTGAGTGCTTGTAATTTTCATAGCAGGATTTGGAGTAGGTTGCTCTTCTTTTTTTGCATTTGAGGTCTTTTTCTGTGGATTTTCTAATATGGTGTATGGAGATTTCTCCATTATCTCCTTGGAGGGGATTGAAGTGGATGGTTGATCATCTGGGGGTTGGTCATGGGTTATATCTACAATGGTGGGGCCAGAAGGGTTCTAATTTGGTCTAGGGAGGATTTGGAGAGTCTTAGTAACTGGAACTGTTTTGGTTTTCTTGGGTTGATTTGGCACTGTTTTCTTGGTCTGGTCAGGAGTGTCAGAATTCTTTTTACTCCTCAAGTTATATTGTTTATGTACCTCAAAAATGGCAGAATCATACCCTTGCTTATAATCAAATGATTCTCCATATTGGGTCTACAATTGCTGCAGCATATGCAGTTCCTGTTCATCTTAGGTTAAGAATACAGTTTCCTCATCATCCAATCCCATCAAGTTAATGTGTGTATCTTGTTCAAGGTCATCTAGATGGGATGTTTCAGCATAGTTTTCTTGAAAGGGAGGCCTAATATTCTGATCAGGTCCATTCTTTCCAGTATTTTGATTTTGATTCTTTCTAAAGTTTGGATTTCTCACTGGAGGTGCCTGTTGATTATCCCATTGGGGCTTCCTCTCAATGTTCTCTATCCTATCCATCAGTTTTTCCATACCCTTGGTTAGAACATCTATTTTAAGGTCAGAGGGTGAGGCTTCATCTTTCAAGGGTCCTCTCCTTTCATTCCTAACCCTAGCTCTTTTTGCTAGCAAGTTAGCTTCTACACTAACTGCTACACTTTGCATATCTTCTAAAGTTGGAGGATTTCTCTCTCTGAGTTGAAAGGCCATATCAGTATCAAACCCATTAGGAAACTTTATCAGAGCTAAGCCAGGTGGGGGTCTAAGATTGACTGGTATTGCATTGTATATATTGTTAAATCTGGTACAGTAATCTTGGACTGTTTCATTTGGTCCTCTCCTAATGTTTTCATATTCTGAAAGGATCTACAGAGGGTTATTTTTCTTTTCCCATCTATTTAAAAATTACTGATAAAATATTTCTAAAGTGTCTATGCTATTAGTAGGTAAAGCTCTAAACCATGTTCTTACATCACCAGCTAGAGTCTGAGCAAAAAGTCTCATCTGAACATCTCCAATGTCAATTTCATGTAATTCAAAGTAGTCTGTCATTTTGTTTACATGATGTTGTGTTGTATAAGGTCCTATGCCATCAAATTGGACAATTTTGTTCTGGTAATCTTGTGGCATGGGACCAAGTGAGGCAGGTAACACAAGAAGAGAAAATCTATTTTCCATGGCTCTAAGTTGGGTAGGGCTAAGAAGTGAGGTTGGGTACCAGGAGATGATACAGTAGTTGATGGAGAACTGGGAGTAATAGGTGATTGATGGGTAATGATAGGTTGGTAGGGAAGTGAAGGTATAAATGGAGGTGAGGAATGAACTTCAGAGGTGGAAGGGAATAATGGTGAACTAAGGGTAGTTGACATTGGTTCAGAAAGCTCAGGGATCTTAGCAATAGTGAGGGATGACTGAGGGGAATTTAGAATATACTCATCAATTGATTGATTTTCCTTTTGGACTTCGAGGTCTGCAATAAACTCTGGATCTAGAACTATGTCATCAAGTGCACTTTCAGACCTAGTTCTGAATAGGGAAAGGTCAAATGACTCATCAAAGGGGAGGTCTTCTAAAAACAACCACTCATCAGGGCATGAATCTGCTTTGATTGAAGGTGTTGGACTTATTGAACTTTCTTGTCTTCTGGATCTTCTCGAAATTAGGTTGGGATTATCCACTATTGGGGCAAGGTTTGGATCTGGATTGGCCCTAGTATAGTGAGTTCTCCTTGAAGCTAGAGTTTCGAGCTTTTCTAATTACTTTCTTTTTATGAAATTTTGTAAATAACTTCTAATAAACCATTCAAGAGGCTTGAAATAAAAATTTGAATTTTTCTCGAAGGCTTATTAAGACTGGGCATTTGAGTCCCTAGTATGGTCGCCACTATGTTATCACTCAGAAGTTTTCCCTAGAATTTATCAGAAGAAGGAATCATCTGAGGTAACCACAAACCAATCTTTAGGCTTAGGTTCTATCCAACCTAAGTCTAGAGAGGGCTCTCTCTTTATAATTTAGCTTTGTTTTTATGAGATTTTAGGCTAGTTCTTAGTGTGCATGGGGTTTTGATTTTAAATTGAAGCTTGGGTGGTGGAATTCTTAGAGCAGATGGATAGAGCTAGGTCTTCAAGCCATTGGGCTATGGAGTCAATCAAAGGATAGCATAACTAGACCAGATCATTAAAGGGAATGTTCACAGGGCAGGCTAGCAAATAGAAAGGCAAATCTTCAGGTCTAATGGATGAAATGATTCTAACCAGGGTGAAAGGGCAATGAATAATCCTTGGATCGGGATCAGAATGGAGAATAGATGGTGATCATGAAAAAAGGGCAATTAAGAATCATTTTTTATAGATCAGGGGAGAAACTACGGAAGCTGAGGAGCAGTTAAGAATTCCATAACTAAGATAGTTTAGCAGAAAACATTTAGAATGTAAACAATCAAGATAGAGTGCATTCAAGCAATTTCTGAAATATCATTCCTTGTTATACATTCAGATTTTATAGAAATAAACAAGATTATGAAGAAACATAAGAAAAACAACAATAAACATGAGAGAATACTTATTTTTATTTTTCTTTACACAAGAATCCTGTAAAATATCTAAGCTTTATTCCTTGATCCAACAAGCCAATCCAGTCATTGATACAATAGAACTATGATTTGAGAGAAAACATCTAGAGAAATGTCTTGGAATCCACCCTACATACTTCGAAATATGAAGTATTTATACAAAAAATAATTACAAAATATCTCATAACAGCTTGAGATTTAATCTATGAAATAAAATATCTTCATGCATGAAGATAGAGACAGATGTGAAACTGCTTCTTGTTGTCCCTTTTATTGTGGTGTTGCTGGCTATTTCTGTTAAGTTTTAAGCCCTTTAAGATGGCTGATGGTTGTGGTATTTCCACGCTGGAGTCTTCTTTACTTTTGATATTTCACTAATATTCTTTGACTCTGTTACTCTTTGACCTTGCTTATCTATCTTTCACCTATTTCACCTGGTTGCCTTCAGATTTACTGTGGTAACTTTCTGGCATAAAACATTTTCAAAGTAAATCTGTCATTTTTTCCCACCATTCTGCTTCAAGCAATCTCATCTTTAACATTGTCCTATAAATTTCGTCTACCTCTGTGTACTTTGCAAAATTAGGCTTGGTGGGAAACAGATGTTTCACCTCATGTTCTAAGAAAAAATGTTTCTCTAATGTATCATACAGTACTTTCCCAGTAGGCAAAGCTTTAATGCCTGAAGAGCTGGCTTGTTCCTTGGCCAGCCTCCTTAGTCTATCACTATAGTCTAATTGGGTCATGATTTTATCATTGATGACCATAGGACTGGGAAGGCTTTTGTCCCTCAAAATTTGAAAGTTGGCCATAAACCTGTCAATGGCCACCTGCATGTTGTGACACTTTTCTTCCAAGTTGAGCATAAGGTTTCTTTTGGAAAGAACCTTTTTAATCTCTGGGATGGCTTCAGTCCTATCCTCTATACCAAGCTCATGGAACTCATACCTGTTCTTACTGTTTAGGAGGTGGATGAGTCAATTTTCATCCTCAAGTTGGTCTCCTAACTCTCCCCTTACTTTTTGGATAGCCTTAGTGGCTACCTTCACCAATTCAATTTGCTCAAATATAACTTGAATTGATGGCCAAATATCATTGACAGAGTCAATGATATTGGCCCAGAGCATTTCTTTAGTCTGTCCTAGTGGCTTTTGCAATGTCAAATCTTTCTCTAGGACTTTGATTTTTTCTCCCATCCTTGGGGCTTTCTATGTTTCTTCTCTCTGCTGAATTTGGTCAAGTTTACAGTCAGTTTCTAAACTTGCCACTTTTTCCTTTAACCTTTTGAGCTCTGTGGCTTGGATAGACATTTCCTCCATAGCCTTTACTAGTTCTACTATTTTTTCAGTTGAAGTACCTACTGCTGTAGAGGATTCAGTTGTAATTGGCAGTGTTGTGGTAGCTGGAGCTGTTGGTGCCAATGATGCTACCAAGGTGAAAGGAACTGCTGTTGTCACTATGGGAATGGAAGTTGTGGAAGTTGTTGCTAGGTAACTTTGTTTGGACTGAATCAAAATGTCCAACTCCTTCTCTGTTTCTTTAAGCTAATCATTTAGCTTGAAGACTAGGTCCATAAGCTCTTCATGTCCTTTTTGTGCTTCTGGGACTTCCATGGTTTGAGGGTGATGAAACTGAGGAATTTTGAGCTGCTTCTTTAGTGCATCAATGTCATCATTCTTCTTATTGATCAGCTGCTCTGTTGCTTTCACATCCTTGGGACCATGTCCCAATCCTATCACTAAGTCCTCTAAGGACTTGATTCTTGTATCTTTGGCCTGTGAAAAGGCCTTCTCCAACTGGAACTATGTAATATATTGTTCAGGGAGTTTTGCAATTGATGGAAAGCGATGGCTTTCCCTGTCAAGGTGGAGTAAATCATCTCCCCTATTTGCTTGTGCAGCTCAAACTAGTCAATAGGATGAATGTCCTTTGCTAGTACTTCGAAGTCTATCTTTTTGAAGTCTGTTGTTGTTCTCGGTCACTGAGTAGTGGGCTTCATGAATGTCATCTGCATTTCCCCTTCTTTAACATAAAAGGTTGGCATAAGCCTTGTTTGATTGGTAGGGGTCATCTTCAAATGCTGTGCATAAGTTTGGGCTTTCATCCTCTCATTTTTGGCTTTTATTTCTTTGTATCTTTCTTTGACATCCTGGTCTTTGTCTGTTGGCATTTTGAAAGATGATACCTCAACACTCTGATGCCTTTCCAACATCTGAGTGTGTGATGTGGAAGGTTCTAGGATGCCTCCAGATGGAGTGGCTTGCTTGCTCCTATATCTTTCTATGCTGGTAACCTCAGCTGTCTCTTCTGTATATTCCTGCTCAGAGGCAGGATTCATTCTTTGTCTCTTTGCCTGGCTTGTCTCTGCATAGGCTAGAGATGTTGTTCTTCCTGAAGGAGTGGCCCCTGCCCTATTTCTCTTGTGGTTTTTCTCCTCATTTAGGGGAGTCTGTAAGACTGGGGGGGTACTCATGGTGGCCTCTGGTTTGTCTATTTTCTCTGATTGTTCTGGTGCTTCTGACTCTTCTTGTACCTATGATTCTTCTTGAACTTGTGATTCTTTGGAACCTGCAGGAAAGAAACCTCATCAAGTTGTTTCTCTAGATCAATTAAAATGTTTTCCACAGCAACTTCAGTGCTATCCCTGTCTTCTAAAGTGTTTTCCACCCATTCTAGTTGGTTGGCATACTTTTCTATTTCAGGGATATGCTGGTGAATGTAGGGAGCCATCTTTTTTTCCTGTCTTTTGTTGCAGATGAAGTCCAAGGGATCATGCCTCCATATGAAGCTCTATTTTAGATTTAGTCTTTGAAGGATTTCATCTGCCTCCTTTCCAGCTTCTCAGCTGTGACAAATAAAGGGACCTAATTGGTCTTTGATCCTGATATGGGCCTTCTTTTTGGCTTTGACAAAATGTACCTCATCTGAATTGATTATCTGCCTGTAGTACTCCAGAGAAAATAACCTCATTGGGAGGTATTTTGGTAGTTTATATGGGGTCAGTTCACAACCATAAATCTTAATTTCAGTGTGGTTTTGGTACAAGTACCAATCCCCCACTTTGGATTGTTTTGAGAGTTGCAAGATCCTCCTTATATCTGAACTGATTCTTTGAGGAGGGCTTCCTAACAGCATTGTCACAATGGGATGTACAAATAAGTCTATGAAGTCCGTGTATGAATATAGGGAGCCATATTTATGGACCAATGGAGTCCAGAAAATTTATGACCTAGGGTGACCTTTTGTATCAAGCTTTTGGATAGTAAAGGGGAACTTATCTGCTTGGTAGTATAGAAAACGGTGATACAAAACATAGGAATACTTGAAGACTCTCTCATTACTCATTCTAAGGAACTCGTCATGCATTCAATCAGCTATAAATTTGGAATAATCATAAATAACAGCAGGAGGCTTTCCTAGAGTGTTTATGGACATGAAAGCCAAGATGATCTCATCTATATACTCACTGGTGGTATAACCTAGGACATTGGATATCATTGCCACAATGTCTTGGCCCAATGGGGAAAATATGGTAGACACATATGGAGGAGGATCTTTTGGAACATACTTTTCCTACTTGATGAAAGTTTGGAATATCTCAGCAAGTTTTGCAGTGGTAAGCTTGGGGAATCGGTCTAATAGGTCTCCAATTGAAATAGGGGTTAGGTTTTTCCTTGTCTGAAGTTGCAACATTTCATTGATTGATTCAGCAGTGATGGTGAAAAGTATGGTTTGGTTAGGGGACATCACTACTTTTTGACTGGGGATATAATTTGCATGGCAGTAATTGTAGGTTTTAACCCCGTATAGAAATTACCTGCATACGAATTCTAAAACACAGAAAATAAATAATGCGAGAGCAGAACACATAAAACACATACACAAAGATTTTCCACTGGATCCCAAAACTGGGACTACCAGCTTGATTTTTCATTATGTTCCTTTCATTGTTATAATACATATTTATACATGCTGAAGCATCCAATACCATGGACCGAAAAGCATCGCGTCCAAAAAACATGTGCGAAAATCATGCACAAAACCATAGGTGGGTTTGCCCAACCTAACATAGGGTGCAAAACCAAAATTTTCCGGGGTGCTGCCCCGGACCCCATAAAGTGGGGTTACGAGTGCCCCTCAAACCCCCTGTTAACTACGTGGAAAGAATATAACACAACCCAACATTCTCCCACTTGTTGTTTTCTTTCCACAGGGGGCCACAAGAGAGCTTAGTCATTTTTCCAGACCTGAAATGCTCATTGTCTCTCTAAACCAGTAGAACTTCTCAGAGCTCAATATTTTCTGAATGCATCTGCAGTATTCTTCAAAGTGTCCACCTTTACCAACAACACCTTTTTGTTTTCTATCATATCCCTCACAAAGTGATACTGAACATCAATGTGCTTTGTCTTTGAATGATATGCGGGGTTCTTTGCCAAGAAAATTGCACTTTGGTTGTCACAGTCTATCCTTATAGATTCCTGTACTAACCCCATACTTGAACACAATCTCTACAACCAAATTACTTCCTTGCTTGCATGAATGGCTGCCATGTATTCTGTCTCTGTAGTTGATAGTGCCACTACAGATTATTTCTTACTCATCCAACTGTACCTGCGCTGGAAGTCAAAAGTAATGAACTAAGGACCTTCTCCTGTTGTTGCTAAAGACTGTCACCATAGGGTCATCCGCATCGGATATCACTGACTGCACCTCCAAATAGGTTAAACACATACCCACTTGTAGATCTTCTCTGATCTAGATCTCCAGCCCAGTCTGCATCAACAAAGCCATGAATATCCAACACTCTGTCCAATCCTGGTCTTCCTTGGTAGCACAAACCATAATCACTAGTGCCACGCAAATACTTGAAAACCCGCTTCATTGCTGTCCAGTGCTCCTTCCTTGGTTTTGACATAAACCTGCTCAATACTCCCACTGCATGTGCAATGTTTGGTCTAGTACATACCATTGCATACATTAGGCTACCAACTGCACTTGCATATGGAACACGAGACATGTCCTCTTCCTCTTCTTGTGTCTTGGGACACTGTTTAACAGATAGCCTCACACCTAGAGGAATAGAAACCTTCATCGGTTTACTATCCTGCATATTAAACCTCTGCAATATTGTCTCGACATACTTCCTCTAGTTTAACCAGAGCTTCTTCTTTGCCCGATCTCTTTTAATTTCCATGCCCAAAATATAGTTTGCAGCACCAAGATCTTTCATGTCGAATTTGGAGGACAATTGGGTCTTCAAATCCTGGATAACTTCTTTGTCATTTCCAACCAACAACATATCATCCACATACAAGACCAGATAAATAACACGGTCACCAATTAATTTAAAATGCACACAGTGATCTTCTTTGCTTCTGGTGAAGCCAAGTCCCGTATAAATGTATCAAATTTCTAATACCACATCCTTGGTGACTATTTTAACCCATATAGAGACTTATTTAGCTTACCTACCAGTTCTTTCTTACCCTTCACCACAAAGCCTTCAGGTTTCTTCATGTAGATCTCCTCTTCTAGATCCCCGTGAAGAAATGCTATCTTCACATCCATCTGTTCTACCTCAAAATCAAAAGCAACAGCAACAGATAAAAGTAATCTAATAGAAGTTACCTTGGCAATAGGAGAAAAAATATCACCAAAATCAATTCCCAGCACCTGGGAATAACCTTTTGCTACCAACTGAGCTTTGTATTTCTCCACTTTTCCTTCTGCATTTGTCTTCTTTTTGAACACCCATTTGCTGCCAATGGGTTTCCTTCTAGCCGACAACTCCACCAGATCCCAAGCCTCATTTTTGTGCAAAGATGCCATTTCATCAACCATGGCCTCTTTCCAGAGTTTTCCATCCTCTGAATCCACTGCTTCCTTCACAATTCTGGGATCATCATCAGTAACATACAAAGAAAAATTTGAACAGAAAGCATATGGACTATACCTTTCTAGTTGCCTTCTTTCTTGAACTGATCTTCTCACAGCCGGAGTTTGTGGCTCTTCATCTTCTGATTCCTCCTCTGCTGTAGAGTCTGATTCTTCCTCCTTTAGCTCAAACTCTATCTTCTTAGGTTCCTTTGGTTGGACTTCATGTTTAATAACATCTTTTACCTCTCTGAACACCACATCTCGGCTGTACATAACCTTCCTTGTTACTGGGTTCCAAAGCTTATAACCCTTTAAACCATCCTTATACCCAATAAAGATGCACTTTTCAGATTTACTATGCAACTTTGTTCTTTTCTCCTTTGGAACATGTACATATGCATCACATCCAAATACCCTCAGATGTGAAAGAGAGGGTTTCTTACCAGTCCGTACCTCTTGTGGAGTCTTGTCCTCCAACACTGATGAAGGTGACCTGTTGACCAGGTAACATGCAGTATCCACCACCTCTGCCCAGAATTCTTGTCCTAACCTGGCACCACTGAGCATGCTTCTTGCCCTTTCCATCAACTTCTTGTTCATTCTTTCTGCAACTCCATTTTTCTGAGGTGTATATGGAGTAGTATTCTGTCGTGCTATACCACACTTCTTGCAGAATTCTTCAAATTCCTTACTGCAAAACTCTCCACCATTATCTTTCCTCAGCACCTTTATCTTCTTCTCTGTCTAGTTTTCCACTAGAGCCTTAAATTCTTTAAACCTATCAAAGACTTCATATTTCTTCTTAAGGAAATATATCCATGTATTCCTTGAGAAGTCATCTATAAATGATACATAGTACACAGACTTACCCAGTGATGGAACCTTCACAGGTCCAAACACATCACTGTGCACAAGCTCTAATATATGTTTCGCCCCCTTACCACCAGAGGGGAAACTCACCCGATTATGCTTCTCGTATACACAATTTTCATAGAAATCAAAATCCAGAGAGCTATTACTCATACCTTCTACCACACCTTTACCATGAAGTATTCGAAGGCCCTTCTCTCCAATATGTACAAGCATTTGATGCCACAACATGGTCTTTTCTCTAGAGACCACTAGATTTTCTGCTCCACTTTCAGGAAGCACGGAACTGTTGCACCCATCAACAACAGTGCTACCTTGCAGCTTGTACAGAGTTCCAATCCAAACTCCCCGCATCAATACCAATGCTCTCCGAACCATCTTGCAGGTATCCTTCTGAAACACTATTTTTACACCTGCATCATCCAGCTTACTAACAGAAATTAGATTTCTGGCTAATGCAGTAATATGCAGAACACCCAGAAGTGTTCTAACGCTTCCACCTTGCAGCTTCAACTTTACTTTTCCACGACTAATGATTCTAGCCTTCCTATCATCCTTCAAGAAGACATCACCACCATCATATTTCTCATACTCACAGAACCACTCTCTAAGGGGAGTGAAGTGAAAGGATGCACCTGATTCAATCAACCATGCCTCATGATCTACATGTGTACTTGAAGAAGCCAAGTACACATCCCCACCTTCATCTGAGGTGGTTTTCGCCTCTGCAGAAGGAGCCTCATCAGATCCCTTTCCTTTGTTAGGAGCTTTAGATTTACAGTCCCTTTTGAAGTGGCCTTCCTTTCCACATTTCTAGCACACCACCTTTACAAGTTTTCCTGGAGATTTAGATCTCCCTCTAGATTTAGATCTCCCACTTGATGACTTATTTTTGTTTTTGTTCTGGGACCGTCCTCGTACAAACAAGGCATCACCATTTTGGCTCTCCATATTTTTTGTCTCATCTCCTCCATTAGCGAGGATGAGACTATTTCATCAAAATTCAAGGCAGTTGCATTACTACCTATTGCAATAACCAGACTATCCCATGAATCTGGTAGGAACACAACAAATTGATGCACTTATTCATTTGAAATTTTAATATCAACAGATAATGACTGACTTACCATAGTATTAAATGCGTTTAGATGTTCTGTCACCGAGTCTCCATCTTTCATCCTTAGGTTATACAGCTTTTTCCGCATGAATAGTTTATTCACCAGAGGCTTAGATTGGTACAAAGTCCCTAACTTGTCCCACAAAGCCTTTGTTGTAGCTTCCCCTGATACATTCAACAATACTGAATCTAAGACACACAACCATATTGTGCTCTTTACCTTCCGATCCAATTTCTTCCATTCTTCATCGGACACTCCCGTTGGTTTAGTACCCGAATCCACTGTGATCCACTGATCTTTATCCACCAATATATCCTCCATATTGAGTTTCCACAACTCAAAACTCTGACCATTAAATTTATCGATCTCTATCTTTCCACTGCTCGCCATCTTCTTTAACCACCAGAATCGATCTCGCAGATCTCCCACTGAACAGGGTCTACCATAGGCCCAAGCGAAACCCCTCAGCAATAAAGGCATCCCCTTGAAGCCAAATCTGCTCTGATACCAAATGTAGGTTTTAACCCCATACAGAAATTACCCCAAATCTGCGAGAGCAGAACACATAAAATACATATACATAGAGATTTTCCACTAGATCCCAAAAACGGGACTACCAGCTTGATTTTTCATTATGTTCCTTTCAATGTTATAATACATATTCATACATGCTGAAGCATCCAATACCATAGACCGAAAACCATCGCGTCCAATACCATGGACCGAAAACCATTGCGTCCAAAAAACATGTGTGAAAATCATGCACAAAACCATAGGTGGGTCCGCCCAACCTAACATAGGGTCCAAAACCAAAATTTTCCGGGGTGCTGCCCCGGACCCCATAAAGTGGGGTTACGGGTGCCCCTCAAACCCCCTGTTAACTACGTGGAAAGAATATAACACAACCCAACAGTACTGGACAATTTCTGGGAAAATTTGAACTTCACGGAATCGGTACTTGGGCAAATTGGACTCCCAAAGGTCAATTTTATCAACATGGTTTAGGTATTGGTCTTTGTATAAGCAGTAGAGTTTGAGAGGGGATTCAAGGACAGAGATGTCCTTTATCTGGAAATCCTTGTCTAGCAGGGGGAGATGGTCTAAGTCTAGATGAGGAGTGGAAGTAGGTCTCACATCCATGGAAATTGGGGTAGCCATTCTCAGTTTTTGTGGATTTGAGAATGGGGGAGGTGATTTTTAGTTTTTTGGGAAACGGTGGTTCAGTTCAGTGTAAGCTTATGTTACTTGAGTTTATTTAATTAATTTTTCACTTTGACTAACAAACTCAGTAACTGGTTTTGAAATTGAGAGGTTCTCTAGTGAATTATGGCTTAAATACCTGGAATTAGGGAGAACTAGCTCTAAACAGGTCGACTAGCAACTGTGAACGGTTGAAAAGGTTCTGAGTAGGCTGGAGAGCAAACTGGGTGCTCTGTGGCATCTTTAGGGTGGAATTGGATGTATGTTGACAAATTTGACGTTCGCAGGTGCTCGCATGGAGCTTTTCAGTTGAAAAAACAATAAAACAAATGATTTGGGGCTTTTTTGGATTTATGCGCAAAAAGTCAATTTTGGCGGGTATGGGTGAACATTGTTTGTTCGTTGTGTAGCGAGGTGAACAGTGGCTTTTTTGGTGCATAGTGGGTCGGTGGTAAGTGGTTTCCATCACACCACTTTTGGGCGCTCGGTGGTATTGGGGGGAGGCCGCCTGATTCCATTCATTGAGCGACACGTAGCCTTGGGGGACCAGTGGAAAAAAACCCTTTTCGGGCAGGCAATGTTCGGACATCGGGGCCCGTCTGAAATGGATGTGGGCCATCCGATATGAAGGGGAGCGATCATGCGGTGGAGTTGCATGGAGGGTAGTAGGGGGGGGGGGGGTAATTAAGTGCGGCAATTTTAAGTTAATGAGGGATTAAGGCGGGGTTAAGGTGTCGGGGTCATTAGGGGAGGGTTTAATTTGGTTTTAGACTAACTTAATAGTGGATCGATTAGTTAGTGGGTTTGGGTAGAAAATCATAGTTTATATAATTAAACTAGGGTAGGGTTAATCAATATTTGCGGGAGTTAAATACATATGGGAAATGGGTTTTTGTATCGGATTTAATAAATAAATTAGTAATTAGTAAAATGAGCGGAAAGGGGCACAATACCCTAAGCATATGATATTTCATGTTTAATTCTTTTCCGTTAATAACATAAAAACTTAGGATATAGTGTTTTTATGGGTTTTTGATATGAAAATGAGTTATGTGGGGGAACAAATAATTTTTCTAGGTAAAAGCAATTTAACCTTAGGAAAAGAGTATTATTAGGAAAAATGAATGAACTGAAAGTGGGGATGAATTTTTATAAGGGGATTTTAGTACTTATTGCCTATAAGTCATTGATTCGAGGGTCCGGTCCCTCCAAAAGTCAGAGAAATTCTCTGAGCCTTTTTGACTTAAGGTTTTTAAGTACTTTGATCTTCATTGTGGGAAATTAGTTAAGTAAAAGGTGAAATGAATGAGGGAAGTTAATTAATTGCCTTTAATATTCCATCTCATGCTTGAGTGCCCATTCACATTTGGAACTTTTATGGTGAAAAATATGATAAACATGCTTTTATCTAATCAATCATCATACTTCTGCAACCTTTCTTCTACTTACCCACCTACTCATCCTACCATTTTCACTTCTCTTTATTAGGGTGCATTTGAGCTAGCAAACCCTTATCAAACATTTTTCTTTCTTTTTACAATAGTGAACTAACTAAGTCTAACCTTATTACATCCAAGGGCTCAGATTAGACCGTTGAGCTCCTTTTATTTACTCTACCTATCTGATTATCTGCCAAGATTAAATCGTTTGGTTAGATTTTTATTCTCTATCTCTAGACATGAAATTTAAAACATGAAATAGCCAAGTTTAAACATTTTGACTATCATGGATTGTGGCAAAGATTTCAAACTGCACACAATCTTTTATTATGCATAAAATTAAATAGTAGTGGCATTTTGGCTTGCTCACTTTCATGGTCTTTTTTCCTTTCTTCGGGTTCATATTTTTCATCTTTTTTGACCTTTTTGTTATTTTTGTCCTTTGATTATTCTTTTAGGACATACCCTCTTTACATTTTTTAATTCCTTCAATATGGAAAACATTTGCAAAAAGCAAAGGTATGTACATATTACAGGTTTAATCTCAGTCATTCAAAAATTATGACTCCTATTGGTATAGGAACCTAACAGACGCAATCCCCCAACTCCTCTAAATGCTCAACCTACCTCTTTGTTGGCCAATTTAATATTGGAAACATCTTCAAGGAAAATAATTCCACACATATGAAGATGGATTTTAAATGCTTAACCTTACAATTTTGAAATTAGGATACACAAGTAAATTAATGGAGTCGAATTCTCCCCATAATTTATCTATGTGGAAGTTAATATGGATGTATAGCATGCCAAGGTTCCCACTTTCTTATTCCTCAAAATAAACGCTAGAGCATATTTTCATGGAAGGTGTCTTCATCACATTCCAAATTTGGTCATCCTCATATCTATGGATCTCAATAAACAAATAAATTTTAAAACAAGTGTAGATAGCAATTCCAAAATTCATCACTTGGAAGAATTGGATTGCAAGAAATAACATCAAATTTAGGGATGAGTGAACCAAATAAATTCTAGTTGTGATTCAAGCAATGAGTTTATTGCAGGAAAAATTCACTCTAATGGCATTAAGAGCATACACCTTGAAAGACATGAGACAACAAAAAGAGTATGGCCATGAGCTTTACTTTCATATCCTCCTCCACCCTTAATTTTTAAGATCAGTAAACTTACTAATGCAATTTGATGTAGATAAGATTGGGATAGAATAAATTTCAACAATGGAAGACAAAATATGTTATGTACCAAAATCAAAATAACACAAAAACATACGAAGACATAGATAAATGCATTGGTATTAAGCCACTTCGAGGGGGAAACCTCCTTTTACATCACATAAATGAACAATTCTTGGATGATTCAAATGAAAAGGCCTCCTCGGAATATATAGGAGTTTAAAAGGTAAAATCATAATTAGGGCCTACATAACAATAATCATGTAAGGGCACAACAATAACAATATAAGGGCTGCACTAGTATTATAGTGACCTAAAATTCTCCTCTTCTTCTAAAAAGTGTTGTCGTGAACACTTGAGTAGTTCTAGACGCTCTTATATAAAATACCCATCTTCCTATGTGGAATCTTCAACAGGTAAGTTCTCCCATTTAATGAGATACTCTGAAATCAATTGATTATGTAGTTTCTTGATTCTTGTTTCAGTGATTGCTTCGGGCTCCAATATGATTTTTCCATCCTCATCAAGTTTTGGAAATATAGTTTGAACTTGGATTTTGTCACCTATAACCTTATTTAAGCATTAAACATGGAAAACTAGGTGTACTCGTGAAAATCCAAGCAACTCCAATTTGTATGCCATGGTACTAATATTTTGCAACACCTTATAAGGGCTATAGTATTTGGGTGATAATTTGTTATCCTTCTTAGCTTGCTTAAGGGGAATTTGTTTATATGGTTGTAGCCATAAAAATACCCAATCGCCCACAGCAAAACGTTTTTCACTGTGACGCCGATTTTCTTATTGTTTCATTTGATTTTGCACCAAATGTAGGTTATCCTTTAAGAGTTGGAGAACTTGTTGTTGATGCTTGCTGTGTTATTCTGTTGCTTGAACCTTAGATTTGTATCTTAGAGACGATGTAATGGATGGTAAATTATATCCATAAAGTTCCATAAATGGGGTCATTTTTGTTGGGGTATGGAGGGAAGTGTTATACCACCATTCTACCAGAGGTAACTGTTGCACAAAAAATTGTCACCTTGACATTCTGCAATCTGTGTGAGTCCATTACCACTCATACCTTCCTCCTTTGCAAGTCTTAAGCCTCAGTTCTTCATATAAAGCCTTGAAAATAAGAGAAAGTCCTCAAAAGTCTCTAAAACTTTGGTTCCACACTTTTTCTTAGCATTACCTGCGGTCCCGCACTCGAAGCTCATGTCCCCTACGCACCTAACCACTCTGTCTCTGTGTTATGGGTGTGGACCCCTGTAAAAGTTAAAAAGGCACAAGTATATTCTTAAAAACTCACTTTGCGTCATTTCTAGAAGCTTCTGGAAGGAATCTTGAGGTGGCAAGTTCGCTCCCTTAAGGTTCATGCATCCCATACCTTAAGGAGCTAGCCCCTTGATGTGAGGAGCTTATCCCTTTGAAGGAGGACTCTATCCCTTCATAGGTGGACCTGTAACCTCCTTCTCTGCACTATAAAATGAAGCATTGAGCTGGTTATTGGGGAGGTTGAAAGCTGAATATTTTTGAGGTGAAATGCTGTTGGAACTTAGTCTTCCTATTTGAGCTTTTATGAGGAGAGATTACATACCTATTTGATCTCATTTGGAAGAGTGTAAGGCTTGTCAAAGTAAAGGAGATTCCTGTTTCAGACCTTGGGAAGATCTTGTTCAACATCAAGGCTGAAAAGGTTGTAAGTTTCTTCTACTTCAAAGTTAATACAAATAAGTTTGTTTTTATCAATAAGCTATGTTTTATGGTTTATTTTATGGATTCCTTGATCACCATAATGAACATGATTTATGATATTAGCTATGCAGGTGTTATTTGATGTTTGCGTGTTTGTGATTGTAGGTTCTCAAAAGGAAACTCTTTCGGACAGTTGAAGGATGGCTGCTACAAACTAGCGTTGGACTTAAGGTAGGGTCTAAACACCTCTATAGTTTTTATTTATGAATCATATATGTTTAGAGAAAGATAGATTTATTTGTCTAATTGTTGCTAGATATCTTTTGATACTAGGGAGATCGGCCTTGTCCGCAAGATTGATTTATCCGGCCAACAAATTGGCGACTCCGCTGGGGAATGAATTTGGTTTTTGGTTTTCCTTTGTCTTTGACTTGAGAAAATTGTTTGCGTTTCTGCTTTTTGATTGATATATGTTGGCTTAGGTAGGTTTTAGGATCTGGATTATTTTTTGTTTTTCCGAAGTTTTTAGGGGCCCGCACTTTCTATTTACAGATAGTGCAGGCATTTCCACACTTTTCCTTTAGTACACAGAGCGGTACCACGCCTGTTTCTTCTGGAAGCCTGCGGACCCTGTAATTTTTTTTTGAAAAACCTAAAATGTTTTCTTCCAATTAATTTTAGGTTTTATTTACGGCTTTTAGTGTCTACCCAGATCTGCATTCTTTTTGTCAAAAATCTCTTGTGAGTAAGTTCCATTAGTAATTTTGTTTTAGATGATTTTCTAGAAGTTTTGCATGCTTGGAATGGTTTTCACTTGGTCTCTATAGTGACTCAAAGATCAGAAGCTTGAGAAACCTTAGATTACCCTGGTGTCTTTTCATCTTCTTGATGAGTCTGACCTATTTGTGAAATCTGTCCTTTGTGAGAAATAGATTTACTTTTCTCTTTGCAAATCTTTGAACAAGCTTTGTCATAAGTTTTGAATTTCATTTTTATAAAAGAAAACATATCTGGATGTTTTTTGATTGATTTGTTATTCTGAACGAATGAATCCTTAGTTTACTAAAAAACTAAGTAAAACATCCTCAAAAAGAATTGAAGCTTTTATACAATTAGGTTTTTAGAAGTTTTTAGATCTCAAGATTAGTTTTGTAGTTTTGAGTGTTTTCTAGAACTTGTAGATCTCTTTTGAAAGAAATTATTTTTTGTAGTTTTGAGTTTTGAAAAAGAAAAGGATTTATTGTGAGCATAATTAGTAGTCTCGTTTTAAGTTCTTATTGAAAAATACAAAAAAGTTTTTCTTTCCATTTACATGTTGAAAGAAAGATTTGTTTCTCGAAGAATTTCATTCTCGAACTCTTTATTTTAGCTAGAAATTCATTGAAAGAAAAACGAATGGTTTATCATTTTAGGTGCATTTTTTAGTGTTTTTGGAGTCGAGTCTTCACACCATCAAAGTTTCATTTCCGTACCTATTGACTTAAAAAACAACCCATAAAAGTAACGCTTAATTAAAATTGATCTAGCAATATTTTTTATTTCTAGGGCTCTTATCACCAATATAGCTTAGGCTAGTATCTTGGAGTAGGGAGTAATTAACTCTCCAATATAGTTAAAACAAACAAGTAGCTATATCTTGTGGTAGGAAATAAATCCAATTGTAATTGATACATTCTGGGAAGCTTCTCTTAAAGGAGTCAATCACGAGATCATGTTCGAACCTTTGAGACAATCAAGTCTGTTTCATTGGGAAAGATAGAATATTTATGCGTATTATAAACAGTAAACCTCGAATTAACCATTTTCGAGGAGCTTGGGGTCACTTGTTGGTAAACCTCGGATTGATCATGTCGAGGAGCCTTCAAGGGGATTGAGCTTTGTTACTCTGCCCTTGCGTGTAGATCAGATCGTAGACAATTCCCCCAGTTGTATTTGTTGCTGTTGGTAACCTTAGTGTCCATAAACTTAAGATTATTTCCTAAGGTGATGGTGAAAGATGGGTCTCACTGTACCTGGAGCAGAAGTCGACTAGACTCGCTTAGACTCTCTGGGGGGTTCTCTTCACTCGAGATGGTTTTGTGAAGAAACGTGTGCCAGTCTGTTTCATTAAGCAGGTTGTCGAGGTAACTGTTCCAACCGCCTTTCTATATTAAAATTCTACGACGTTGGATTTCATCACCAACTAGTGTTTTTAGTATGGGAAGTTACTATTTGTGTGTTGTTTGAACTCTTAGATTTTTTAGGCGTGTGATTCAGTTGTTTGTTTCTTTAGAGACTTTAGGTGCTTTTATTGAAATTTTCTTTGTTTGCATGTGATTATTTTCATCCTACACCCAAAGATTATTATCCTTGATCCATTATGTCAAGATAGTCATCTATGTTTTCCCAATCACCGGAAACATTTTTATATGGTGGTCCTTCTATTCCTTTGGGGTACCAGTCACTTTCTGGTACTTTTTTAGGAGCAACTCCTCGACCGACTGAACATCAGTTATCACCTGGTAATAATGGAACTAAAATGTTGAACGAAGAGTAGATTTTTATGATGTCAAGTGGTATTCCAAATCCTCAACCTCAAGGTAGTCAGTTACCACCTGGGGGCAAGGTAGTCAGTTACCACCTGGGGGGCAAGGTAGTCAGTTACCGCCTAGGGGGCAACCTCGAGGTAGTCAGTTATCGCCTGGGGGGCAACCCCAAGGTAGTCAGTTTCCGCCTAGAAGGCTACGTCAAGGTTTTCAACCTTCAGGATAGTTCATACCCTAAGGTCAACCCCAAACTCAGTATATTCCTTAGGATGCTTATCAACCCCAGATTCAGTACGTGCCTCAGGGTTATCAACCTCAAGGTCAGTACCCAACTCAAGGTTTCCAACTGCCTTCTGGTCAATCATTTTTACAAGGAGCTAGAAATGTACCTCCTAATTATCAGCCCTACGTTCAACTAGGTTATGGCTCTCCGTACATACAAGCTTTTATGGGTCTCGGAATGAATATGGTGTGGGATCCATCTCAAACTCAACAGACTTTGCAACCTAATGTGCAGTTACCTTATCAACCTGGACAACCTTTGGTTTCTAGTCCAACCCAACAACCTATCCAGCCTATGGTTCAAACCTCTGCACCTGGTTTAGTTCAGCAGCCTGGGCCTAGCTCACCTCAGACTCCGCCTCGAACTGCTGCATTTTCTGTTCAATCTACCACACATGTTTCTGGAGTATCTGTACTTTGGTTTCTACTATCCCTGCATCATTGCAAACTCCTCAAGTCTCTATGCCCCAGTCAGGACCTACAATTCAGACTTCGGTCCAGATACCTGCAGGACAAGCTAGTCCAAGTACAATTGCCACGAGTCAACCGTACCAGGGACAGTATCAATTCGGTCCTACTGTACAAAACCCAGTTTATCAGAATCAATCGTATCCTGGCTATACTTATCAACAGCCTCATCAACCCCAGTTTGGTCCAGTTAATCCTGGTTTTCCAGGAGGTTATAACATTCCTAATGCAAATCCGATTCCAGGTTATCTTGGATATCCTCCTCCTGGAGCTGGTCTCATTACTCAAGGTTTTCGCGACCCTAACCATCAGTTACCATTTATTGCAACTTTGGATTTACTTGATTTGTTGCGCCTTATGAACGATCCGATTTACTATCTTCCGTATTAGCCGCCAATGCCTAATAAGTTGCCCAGTGATATCACGAAATTCGAGGGTAAGTCAGGTGAGGATCCGTCAAATCATGTTATGACTTATCACCTCTGGTGTGCATATAATTCAATCGTTGATGTTTCAATTTGATTGTGTCTTTTTCAAAGAACTCTTATTGGTCTTGCTGCCAAATGGTACATTGAGTTACCACGAGCTCTTTTTATAATTTCAGTCAGTTAGCCACTTCTTTCCTAACTCATTTGCAGTTGCCTATCAGATACGACAATGGCATGGAATTTTTAACTTCACTAAAACAATCCACATCCACATATATTTCTGATCATATTCATGAATGGCGACGTAGAAGGCATTTAGTGAAATTTTTCATTCCGGATCAAATTTTAGCGGAATGGTTCGTTAAATCATTGTTACCTAAAATCACTGAAGATGTAGCTAAGGCAGGAGTTGTCACTGAAGAGAAAGTCATTGCTCAGGCTCAGTACCTTGACCTTGTTTATACGCAGTCAGGTACTTTACACGAAAAAATCCCTAATCTTCCAAAAACTACAGCTCCTTCAAGGTCTCATGCCGTTGATGGTATGATTGGTTCAGTTAGTATTAAAAGCAAGAAGAAATCTTCAAAGAATTCTTCTCCTACAATAACTTTACCTGATTCCTCGAAAGGAGATTCTTCTGCTGAAGTTTCTGCCGACGTCCATGTCGTAGATTCATCTATGACCAAATCCGGTAGTAAAGAGAAGGGGAAGAACAAAAACAATCAAAATTCAAAAGATAAAACAAATAAAAATGAATCTATTGACGAAAAACGAAAACCTCGCTATCCTTGTTTCATTTGCGACGAGGATCATTTTACCAAAGAATGCCCATATCGAGCAGAGTTTTCGAAATTTATTAAAGGTTCTCAAACACCTGCTGTCTTGAAGGATCCTTCTCCTACTCAAGATAGTAAAGTGGTTGCTTCTTCCTCGAATACCTCAGAAGAACCCATTATGATGATGTCTCATGTCAGGATTGCGACGTGATCGCAAGATTACGGTAGTAAAAATCCTGTTGATGGTAAAGAAGTAGAATCTTATAATTCAAATACATCAACTATAACTCCTCCTGGTTCTGATCTGCTACAGATCGAGAAACCTAACCCTGACTTAGTAATCAAACCACCTGTTAAAGGTATATTTCAGAAATCAGCTTTCAATCCACATGCGAGAGCTGCTCATAATTATAACATTGTTGAAGACTTAGCTATAGCCCCTTCAGCAATGTCGGCTTTGGAAGTTCTGCAATCATGCCCAGCACAGCGTAAATTACTATTGTCTGCTATAGGAGCTGTCGATATTTAGGATTCGAACCTAATAATCTTCGATTTAGAGAATAGTACACCCCGCCTTCCTCATCAAATGGCTTTCCAAATTCCAGTGTTAGTAAAAAACAGACCTTGCTTTTGGACTATGATTGATGAGGGAGCTTCTACGTGTATTATGTCGATCCAATGTTGGAGATCGCTTGGTTTTCCCACACTCAATCAGTCACCGACGATTCTAAAGGCTTTTGATGGCCGAGGGTTCCATCCTTTTGGTATTTTGGAAGATTTACCTATAGGGGTTGAAGGCAAAACTGTTAATCTAGATGTGGAAGTGGTTGATACCCCTCTAGATTACAACCTTCTCTTGGGTCGCAGTTGGTCTTATGCTATGACTGCTATTGTTTCATTGGTCTTTCGACTTATTAAGTTTCCTCATAATGGAAAGATCATTACAATAGACCAGCTGACTTATTTTTCATCTGACCCAGCCTCTACAAATAGTGTTCAGCACATCGGTAAAACAACTATCCCTTACAAGGATGTTGGGGTAGGTTTGTTTAAAGATTCTGGTTTACTAGGAACTTTTTCCTTCCCTCCTCCTAACGTAACGCCTTCTATTACAACTATTCATATGATTTCATTGAACACTGTTGCTTTTGATGATCCTCGAATTGTACCTTCTGATTCTGAGGTGGATTCATTTCATGGCATGATGCCTATGAGTCCCTTTGAAATTGCATATCAGGCTTTATAGTCATTTTCTGATTCCTGACCAATCGCGAGGATAGTTTCTTCCTGTATCAACCTCGTTAAAAAATGAAACTGGATATCTCAAGGATAGTTTTTTCCTGTCTCAACCTCGTTAAAAAATGAAACTGGATGTGTGAGCATAGTTCCTTGTCTTGTGTCAAGCTCGTTAGAAAATGAAACAAGGAGTCATGAGCATAGTTCTTTGTCTTGTGTCAAGCTCATTAAAAAATGAAACGAGGAGTTGTGAGCATAGTTCTTTGTCTTGTGTCAAGCTCATTAAAAAATGAAACAACGGTCATGGAGCATAGTTCCTTGTCTTGTGTCAAGCTCATTTAAAAAATGAAACAAGGGTCATGAGGATAGTTCTGTTATTGTGTCAACCTCATTAAAAAATGAAACATCTCCCTTTCCAAATCGAGTCTTTGATTAAGATCTTGTAAAATCCAAGTCGAGTCTTTCTAAGATATCGAAAGTGAACCTTCATTCTATCCACCTCGTTGAATGCAATGAAGCTTGGGGGGCATGTACCTTATTTTGAGTCATTATGCTGGGGGCATGCGAACTTATAACAAGCATAGTTTTTTGTTTCAAGCTTGTGTAAACATGAAACCGAATCCAAGCAGAGTTCTCTATGGTTCAAGCTTGTGTAAAAATGAACCCATACCCGATTTACATCTCGTGATTGCCATTTTTATCCGCTAAATTCTGTTAGATGAGCCTTAGTTGTTTTCATTCCATCGCCACCATCTCTTTGGCTGATCATATGCTTTCACTTGCTTGTTTTTCCTTTCCTGAGGGACCGCAGTGATGAGTGGTTTTATTAGCCAGCCTCTTAACCATTACATGTTTTGAGTAGTTCCACCATTTCCGGAACCAGTTGCTACCCTTTATACCACTCGTTCCTATAGGACGAGTCCTCTTTAAGCTCTTTTCTGACTCGTAAAATATGAAAAGATTGCCGAGTTTTTCCCTTTTAACTCATTAAACAGAATAAAAAGGCGGTCCACTTACAGCTCTTTTCTGACCGTATAAACATGAAAAGATTGTCGGACTTTTGTTGTTTCAAGTTCAATACTGGTTATAAAACGACGTGTCTTCGATCGCTTTTTTACTTTTTAAGATCGGAGCCACTAACTATGAAAATTACTCCTTGATCGTAATGGTCAAGCAGTTCTCTCAAGTATTATTTTATATTTTTTCGGGCTTGAGGGACACAAATTAATGAAAAAGGACACCCATGGAGTTTTCTTAAGTTTTTCTTCTGACTCCCTAAAATTGAAAAAGACTGAGTTTTTCCTATACTGGACTCGTTAAAATTTAACAGTAAAGGACCTGTTCAATTTTAAACAGGAATGAACCACTCCTTCTTAGGGTTCGAATTTTAAACTAAGTTGGATGGATGAGCTTATAAACAAGCAAATGTTATCCTCCTCAAGCTTGTCAAAAATAAAGAGGTACTTGCCAGAAATGGTGGGGGAAAAGAGAGAAAAATGAACTTTTTTGTTACACTTTGTGTTTTAGAAAAGCAGTTAACCGCTCTTGAACACAACACTTTTTGTTCACTTGGGTTGGGAAATCCTTTGCCTAACAGTTAATCAAACCATATTGAAAGTCTTCAGCTAGTTTCTGGGTATTAGCTTTGGGTCAATTGTCACCAAACCATCTGCAGTGTCGTTATGTGTTCAAGAGGTCAGTTCAAATAAACCATTCATCTGCAAAATAAATGTCATTAATTTTGACCATCCCTGAGTTAGTCCTTGCCAAATATATTTCTTCAAAACTTGATCTATGATTTCGTGTTGTGGGCTTACCTACGACAGATCGCTTTCTATCGACTTCAGCTCATTATCTAGAAAGATGATATAGAAATCGTCAATACCTTGGAATCTGCATGCCCTAATGGCAAGTTTCTCGCCTTCGATGATAGGTTGCATCATTGACCTTCGATCAAAGGACTCTATGACATGTTCGACATCAGCTCATTTATTCACATTTCATGCATTGAACTTAGTACTTTGAGAGCCATTGACATTACTGGTGGTTTCTCTCACACTTGTTAACAGTTCACATCATTGACTGGTAATCAAGTGGTTTCTACCATGTTCGACTTTGACACATTCATTGACATGGATAGAATTGTACTAGTTCAGGAAGCAGAAATCAAGACCCTGGATCTAGTTTCTACCATCTAGGCTGCGAGGAATTTTCTTATTCATTATACAGTGGACTATTCAGAAACAGATGGTTGTTCCCATACTGTGTCTACATGTGTCTATACTCTTGATGTATTACAAAATCATTCCTGTATCAGAACATTTTAGTCAGTTTTCTAGTCAGTTTTGATCTGAGTATGGGAATGCCTACCTCAACGATGATATGTCTATATATACATTTTGCATTGAATTTTTTTTACAGGTTCTGACTAGGGTGTCCACAGGATGATCCTTGAAATGATAAAGTACTTCACTCTTCATACATGAAAGACTTCATCTTCATCTATTACAAACATCACAATTTAGGGGGCAATCTGTTGCACAAAAAATTGTCACCTTGACATTCTGCAATCTGTGTGAGTCCATTACCACTCATAATTTCCTCCTTTGCAAGTCTTAAGCCTCAGTTCTTCATATCAAGCCTTGAAAATAAGAGAAAGTCCTCAAAAGTCTCTAAAACTCTGGTTCCGCACTTTCTCTTAGCATTACCTATGGTCCCACACCTGAAGCTCATGTCCCCTACGCACCTGACCGCTCTGTCTCTGTGTTATGGGTGCGGACCCCTGTAAAAGTTAAAAAGGCGCAAGTATATTCTTAAAAACTCACTTTGAGTCATTTCTAGAAGCTTCTGGAAGGAATCTTGAGGTGGCAAGTTCGCTTCCTTAAGGTTCATGCATCCCATAACTTAAGGAGCTAACCCCTTGATGTGAGGAGCTTATCCCTTTGAAGGAGGACTCTATCCCTTCATAGGTGGACATGTAACCTCCTTCCTCTGCACTATAAAATGAAGCATTGAGCTGGTTACTGGGAGGTTGAAACCTGAATATTTTTGAGGTGAAATGCTGCTGGAACTTAGTCTTCCTAATTGAGATTTTATGAGGAGAGATTACATACCTCTTTGATCTCATTTGGAAGAGTGTAAGGCTTGTCAAAGTAAAGGAGATTCATGTTTCGGACCCTGGGAAGAGCTTGTTCAACATCAAGGCTGAAAAGGTTGTATGTTTCTTCTACTTCAAAGTTAATACAAATAAGTTTGTTTTTCTCAATAAGCTGTGTTTTATGGTTTATTTTATGGATTCCTTCATCACCATAATGAACATGATTTATGATATTAGCTATGCAGGTGTGAATTGATGTTTTCTTGTTTGTGATTGCAGGTTCTCAAAAGGAAACTCTTTCGGACGGCTGAAGGATGGCTGCTACAAACTAGTGTTGGACTTAAGGTAGGGTCTAAACACCTCTATAGTTTTTATTTATGAATCGTATATGTTTAGAGAAAGATAAAAAATTTTGTCTGCTTGTTGCTAGATATCTTTTGATACTAGGGAGATCGACCTTGTCCACAAGATCGATTTATCCGGCCAACAGTAACCACTTGAACAATTTTGTTTGTTTATTAACACAAAGTAACGAATATATCCTTCCAAACATTTGTTCACTATCTCAGTTTTCCAATTAAATTGAGGATGATAAGATGTGTTATGAGACAAATGAGTATCGAGACAAGAAAACCATATTGTCCAAAATTTTCTAGTGAAAATGGGATCTATGTCACTTACAATAATATTTGGGATTTCATGTACTAGTTTAGAATGGACAAGATAGTGCATAAAAGTGTGCATACTTGGTAAGTCTATTAACTACCACCATGATGACACTCTTTCCTTCGGACTTAGGTGGAACTATGATAAAATCCATTGAGACCTCCTCCAAAGGCTGACATGGAATGGCTAAGGGTTGTAAAGTACTTGGGGTCTTAATTGTCTCAACCTTATTTTGTTGGAAAACCAAACATTCTACCACAAACTTATGAATATCATAATTAAGGCCATCCCAAAAAAAAACCTTTGTAACCCTTTGGTAATTTTTAAAAAATCCCGAGTGCCCTCCTATAAGAGAGGTGTGCAATCCCAAAAGAACATTTTATTTGAGTTGGGAGTTCTTACATATATATAAAAAATCTTTGTACCACAGTGAATCATTTTTCTAGATAAATGTATCAAATGCATTGTGTTCTTGCTGCAACATTTGGATGAGTGTCCACACTTCTTTGTCATTGTAACAGCCCTAGGTTAAAAGTTCATGTAATAAAAGTTAATAAATGAAAAATAAGACCATGGTCAAGGGATACTTATTTCAAGCTAAATGCTGGGAAAAATATCCTAGTGGGCACCACTTGATGTGTTTATGGCTAAAGGGGGAATTTGAAAAGACTATGGCAAAGGCTTTGAAAAGGAAAAAAAATATTTTGGCATTTTATTTATGAAAATAAAGGGAATTAGGAGAAAAGGGAGGTGAAAGGTCACAGGTAGCATATGAGGATGAAAATAATGGAAAATTGAAGAAATTAGAGGCATGAATGATAAAAATACCTTAGAGCATCAGTTGTTAGCTTCTTTTCAGTTCAGTTTTGGAATTAGTCTTAGAGAGGAGAAGAGAACCAAGAGGAGAAGGGAAGCAAGAAAACAAAGGAAGGACAAGGAAAGAAAAGGAAAGCAAGGATCAAGAAAGGAAAATTTGGATAAGGCAATTTCAGTAGGAATACTCGCAGGTAACAGGTTCCATGTATGATTTCCTAGCTAGTTTTGACATGCATGGTATGTGCATGTTGGTATTTTATTCTTTTTTCTATAATTGGAATGGATTTTGTCAGGTTTTCAACATTGATTTTTAGCCTAGCCTTTCCATTTCTGAATAGCCATGGTGTGATGGGAATTTTCTTGGTTTTACCTTTGCCGAAAGATTTTGGATCCAGGTGAGGCAGTCTCAAGAAAATTACCAAAGTTCTAGGAATCTCTTGACCAGTAATGGCGAGATACACAATAAAGCCTGAGGGTGGAAACGGGAAAACTCCTCAAGGTATTGGAGAAGAAATTTTGAGACATCCAAGCTCAGTTTGGTTTTTTGATCTCCACACTGGTTTAGGTGGGGTCACATTATGGTGAGGGTGGAGGTGGTTTAACCTCTATATTCCCTTGGTTGTTTATCGATTACTTTATCCCATGAGATCTCACATTCATTCTTGGAATATGTAATGGGGGTGATTTGCTGAAATAATGATTTGTCTCAGCCAATATATGGTCGGGCGGTACGCGGAAGTCCCAAAATTGGTTGGATTTTTACTATGTTTAATATGAGCTAAGTTTCTCTTGCCTTTTATGAGTAAATGTACTTGTTATTATGTGGATTTAATGGTTGTTCTCTCATTGTTATTTATCTAGTTATATGTTGGTTATAAGCATGGTTATTTGATAGTTCTTAGTCATGGCTCTTTTCATGTTTTTACTTGTAACTGAATGAATAATGAATGCAAGAGATAATTGATGTTATGATAGCTAATCTAAGAAGGCAATGATCCTTCTTGTTAAACCTCAATAAATTTTCATCTCTTTATGTTCATGCTTTCATTCATGACCTATAGGTTGTATGTTTACCAAGTGTTTGATGGAATGTTAGTCCCATTTGGGGAAGGTCAGGTAAAGTCCTATTTCGGTTTTGGTTTACAATCTTTTTCTCTATGTATTTTATGAGTTTTCAAAGTTTCATAGCATTCTGAGTAGTGACTCGGTCTTATCCTTGGAAAATAGCCTTAAATATCATAGTTGTTGGCATAGGGATGATAGAAAAAGGTTATAGTCGCACTTAGGTAGGCTCATGAGAGTGAATCGAAGCTCCTAGTTGCTTGGAGGGCTTGGCAAGGGAGCAACTGGGGCTCTAGGTTAGTGAAAGAGAGAGTCATCTCAGGGGTTGGACACCTGGAGTGCTTGGGTTGCTCCTAGAGGTCCTGCAGCACATGAGGGAAGTCAGTAAGGTATCAAGTTGTTGAATCCATTTCCTTAAGGTCATATACAAGGTTGGGTCTTATCATAGTGACCCTTAGCTCACGTTTACCCCAGGAAAGCCGGTGAAAGTGGTAAATGTGGGAGGAGGCGGTTGCAGGGTGGCATCACAGTGGGTTGCACTCTCTTTGGGTAAAGTCTAATGTTTTCAAGGTTATGGTTGTCATCCATGGGTTCATGGTATACAATTGGTATGGTCATGCATGATTTTGTTCTGTTTTTATGCTGTTATGTTGATGTGTTGATACGATTATATGGATATGCTTATGATCATACATGCACATGCTAATGTGGACTAACCTTGCAGATAAGATAAGCATCCCCTGAACATCACTGAGGTATGGATTTGATTTTGGTATCTATTTGGTTTATCGGACATGGTACACTTATAGGAAGAAGAGAATAAAATCTGATGAGAGAAATGGTAAACCATAGTTCCCATGACTCTCCCTAGAGATCAGTTAGGCAGCACAGAGAAGAGCATTCTCGTGGTATAGCAAATACATTGAGGAGCTTGAGGGAAAATATCAGAAGTTAAAAAGAAGATAATGATAGGTTGGTTGAGTCTTAGGAAATATTTTCAAGGGCTTAGGAGAAGTAGGTAGAGGTTAATGCAGCAATCCTTCGGATCTTGTCAGAGTTGCAGAAATAGGGACATATGAGATTCAGTTAAGAATAGGAAGAGAAAACTAATGGAGCTTATGGTAGCAGGTATTGATCCAGATACATGTTGGATAAAGGGGACACAGTTAAATGTGGAAGAGAATTGGATACACCTAATAGGAGGAATGGTATGTATGGGCATCATTCTAGTTCCTCATTTAGGAGACATCATCACAGTCATCGTCGTCATCATCCTTATAGGAGTGGTGAGTATTTACTTGAGGAATTCAAGAAATTAAAGCTTCATACATTTGATGGAGAGATGAAGAAGGTAGAATATGCAGAGGCATGGTTTCTTGGGATGAAGAATTTCTTCAGATTACATAGCTAATTAGAGAACATGAAATCCAACATAGCCACTTTCAATCTTAAAGGGAAACTAGATATTTGGTGGGAAGATGTGAAGAATGTCAATGGAATTTGGGAAGACGAGTTGATTTTAGATTAGTTTAAGAGACTCTTCAAGAAGAAGTACTTGTCGAAGAGGTACTACGATGACAGAGCTAAGGAATTTTATGAGCTACAAATGAGTTATATTACAAATGATGAGTACACTAGCAGGTTCTTGAAGTTGTTGAAATATGTTCCATATATCAAGGATGAGAAGGCCAATATCCATAGATTCATCAGTGGGTTTCCAACATTATATAGAGATCGGATTGAGTTTGATGAACCTATATCGTTCGAGGAAACCATCCAAAAATTGAAGTATTATTATTAGAAGTCAAATCGCAAAGCTGAGCCTAAGCGTGACTTGAAAGGAAATGAGAAAGTTAAAGGGAAGCGGCTACCAAATTTGGGGAAGACCTCAATATGTAGGTGAGAAAACAAATGTGGGTCCTTACAAGAAGTTCAATACAGTTGAGAAGGGGCATGGGTCACATCCTAGAGAGCAGCAAACTAGAGATGATGGTAGAGGACCATTGCAGTGATGGACCGTTGCAGGTAATAGGTTACATGTATGATCTACTAGCTGATTGTGACATGCATGGAATGTGCATGTTGGTGTTTTGTTCTGTTGTTGTCATTTGCATGGATTTTGTGAGGTTTCCGATAGTGATTTTTAGCCTAGAATTTCCATTTCTGGATATCCATGGTGTGATGGGACTTTTCTCAGTTTGAGCTTTAGATTGCTAGAAGATTTTGTATCCGAGTGAGGTAGTCTCAAGAAAAGTTACAAAGGCCTAGGAATCCCTTGACCAGTAATGGAGGGATACATTGTAAAGCCTAAGGGTAGAGATGGGAAAATTCCTCAAGGTATTAGAGAAGAAATTTTGAGGCATCGAAGCTTAGTTTGGTTTTGTGATCTTGACACTATAAAGTGAGGTCATAGTATAGTGAGGTGGAGGTGGTTTAACCTTTGGAATCCCTTGGTTGCTTATGGATTGGTTTATCCCATGAGATCCCCCATTTATGCTTGTAATATAGCATGAGGGTGATTGGCTGCAAGAAATATTTGGCTCAACCAATATATGGTTGGGTGGTATGTAGAAATCTCAAACTTGGTTGGATTTTTCCCTATGTTTAATAAGATCTAATTTTCTCTTGCTTTTGATGAGTAAATTTACTTGTTATTATGTGGCTTTAATGTTGTCCTCTCATTGCTATTTATCTAGTTATATGTTGGTTATAAGAATGGTTATTTGAGAGTTCTTAGTCATAGATATTTTCATGTTTTTACTTGTCACTGAGTGAATAATGAATCTAGGAGATAATTGATGTTATGATAGATAATGTGAGAAGGAAGTGATCCTTCTTGTTAAACCTCAGATAAGTTTTCAGCTCTTTATGTTCAGACTTGCATTCATGACCTGTAGGTTTTATGTTTAGCAAGTGTTTGAAGGAATGTCATTCCCAATTGGGAAAGGATCCCTAGTTTTAGTTTTGGTCTACAAACATTGTTTCTATGTATTTTATGAGTTATGGAAGTTTCATATAGTTTTGGGAAGTAACTGGGTCCTAGCCCTAGAAAATAGCCTTAAATATCACTGTCTCTAGCATATAATTGGCAAAAAAAGGTTATAGTCGCACTCAAGAAGATTCATGAGAGTGATTGGAAGCTCTGAATCACTTGGAGGGATTGGAAAGGGAGAAAATTGGGATTCAGGTTAGTGAAAGAGAGAGTCATCTCAGGGGTTAGACACCTAGAGTGGTTGGGGTGCTCCTGGAGGTCTTGTAGAACATTAGGGAAGTTAGTAAGGTCTCAAGTTATAGAATCCATTTCCTTAAGGTCATATAGGAGGTTGAGTCTTATCATAGTCACCCTCAACTCATGTTTACCCCAAGAACGCTGAAGAAAGTGGTAAATATGGGAGGAGGCGGTTATAGGGTACTATCAGAGCGGGTTGCACTCTCTTTGGGTAAAGTTTGATGTTGTCAAGGTTATGGTTTTCATGCATGGGGACATGGTATACATTTAGTATGATCATGCATGATGTTGCTATGTTTTTATGTTGTTATGCTGATGTGTTGATATGATTATATGGATATGATTATGATTATACATGCATATGATAATGTGGACTAATCTTGCAGATGAGATAAGCCTCCCTTGAACATCACTGAGGTATGAATTTGAATTTGATATCTATTTTGTTTATCTGACATGGTATACTTACAGTAAGAAGAGAATCAAAATATGACAAGGAAAATGGTAGACAACAGTTCCCGGGACTCTCCCTAGAGATCAATTGGACAACAAGGAGAAGATCATTGTCCTGGTGTAGAAGATACATTGAGGAGCTTAAGGGCAGAGATCATAAGTTTCAAAGCAGACAATGACAGGTTGGTTGAGGCTTAGGAAAGACTTACAAGGGCTTAGGAGAAGCGAGTAGAGGTTAATGCAACAATCCTTCAAATCTTTTCAAAGTTGCAGAAAGAGGGATAGATGAGAATTAGTCAATAATAGGAAGAGAAAACTAATGGATCCTATGGTAGTAGGTCTCGGTCCAGATACAAGTTTGATAGAGGGGATACATTTATAGGTGGAATATCACTGGATACACCTAACATGAGGATTGGTATGTATGGGCATCCTTATAGTTCCTCATCTAAGAGACATCATCATAGTCATCACCATGATGATCCTTATAGGAGGGGTGAGTATTTACCTTAGGAGTTCAACAAAGTAAAGCTTCCTACATTTGATAGAGAGATGAAGAAGGAAGAAGATGCAGAGGCATGGTTGCTTGGGATGAAGAATTTATTCAAATTGCATAGAAACTTATAGAACATGAAAGACAAGATAGCCACTTTCAGTCTTAAAGGGAAAGTAGATATTTGGTGGGAAGATGTGAAGAATATCAAGGGAATTTAGGAAGACAAGTTGAGTTGGGATGAGTTTCAGAGACTCCTGTTGGCTTGTTGGGGCCTAACCCAGGTTCAGAAGTGTATTAGCCAAACAAATCCCGGACTACTGGCCCTTTCGGCAATAGCCCGCAGAGCGGGGACTGAAGTCTCACCTGAGGTAGTAGGGGGGGTGCTAGAACTAGGTTTCCGCACCCTTGGGATGTCTAGATGTGTCTGGATGTGGTCACAAATCGTTCTGTGCCCTCACACTACTCTGTACTGCTATCAGGCTTCTGTGTAGTTCCACGGCTATGTGCTTTGTTATTAATGAGTTTTTATAGATCAGATCTGATTCTTATGGTCTTTAAGCAAACATTTAATAGTAATAACCAGTGTGCATAATCATACATAAGCATACATTCCGAACATAAAAATATAGATCATAATAGATGATAAACCAGAATATAGCCAGATCCGCAATAATTCAAAACCAACTTATCTTTATTAATGTCTTTGCTTCAGTACAATCCACTTCTTACCCTACGCACTCAGCTGCAGGGGTCCGCGCACACAACTGCGGACTCTTCTAGGCCTCTGCGCACACAGTTGCAGAGCCTCTATCCACCTACTAACACCCTCGGCTCAGACTTACAAACATAGAGAGAATATCACCTTCATAAACCCATAACATTTAAGATCAAAACCAAAAACTGACTTCTACCCTTAGAGCCTTGCTTTATTTATAAATTCCCATGGTCTGCGGACCATGGGCAAGCCAACTCTCTTTCTATTTTCTTACATTATTTTTGGGTGTACAACCCTTTGACTTGACTCTTTACAATTTGCGCTTTGCACACTTCGCGGAGCCTTTACCATACTATTACCAAAATTGTCTGCTTTGAGCGCCAAAACCATTACGCGGGGCCTCCGCTACCCAACAGGCTCCCAACACAATCATCGTGACTCATCACGAGTCACTCAGTTGGTGCAGCAATCTTCACGCAAAGGTCATTCAGCAACTTCTGCACTTCACTTACACTTGCAACAAAATCTTCCGCCATCTGTTGTACCCTTTCTTCGCGAGCCATCGATGCATCAGTATCAGTTTCAGTTGCTTGGTTGGGTTCATATACTTCCTGTATGTACGCTAACTTTCCCTCGATGTTGGTGGAGACCACGAATGCCTCATCAAGCCAGGGTTGGATGCGTTCTTTAAGCACTGCTTCCTTCTGCCGAGCAACGTCAACTTGTGCCTTGAGAACCTGGGCCTCCCTCATTTTGGCCAATCGTTATGTGATGGCGACTGTTTGCGCAGTTCCTCGAACTTTGTCATAAGCCTACTGCAACTCCCATGCTTCTGTCTCTACCTGTTGTAGCATTGGGTCTTCCTAAATGGATGTGAGCATAAGGAGGGACTGATCCAACAATATTGAGCAATCTTGGACAGTGCGCCCTGTCACTTGAATTTCACCGCAGTGCTGCTCTCGAACTTCTAGGGGTGTAGGCGGCTGCGCCTTCATCCTTAGTTCCACAATTTGTAATTTTAATTCCCATTGAGCTTTTGTGGCTTCCTCTTGGGCCGTACGAAATCTTGCGGCCATGTGATGTATATTGTCTGCTATTGGAAGTTCCGTTGGCATAGCCAAATCTAGTATCGCACTCCAAACCTCCGCCACAGCCTATTCCAATTCCTTGCTGTGTGCGACCAAGTCATCGCACTATAGACTGACCTGCTCCAGATTTTTCCTGTGCTCCATTAAGATTTGGAGGGCGTGACCTTCCCTGGCACAGAGCTCAGTGGTTACCCCATCCTGTAGTTGGTATAGGGTTTCTCGAGGAAGGGTGGCCAAATTCAGCCCCCAACCCCTCATGTCACCTTCAACTTCTACTACGACGGTGCCTGCTGGTAATACTAAAGTGTTCATAGTGGAGGCATGCACCATCTGCTCCGCTACAGTTATACCTTCCACAAGGGTCGGAAACATCCCTCCTGGGGTTCGCACCTATAACGCCTGCAACTGTGCCCTAATCTCCCCCAACACAGTTATTTTCTCTGTCATCAGCTCCTGTAGAGCACCTTGAGTGACATCATGTGCTAGTTCGTTGCTGTCAAGAAAGTCTTTCTCTAAGGCCTTTGCTGTCTTTGACTTTTTGTGTGTATGTAGTGACTCCTTGATGCACAGCCACTTGGATTGGGTCAATTTTGTGGGAAGGTCAAAGTGTTCCTATGTCTTTGTTTCCCTCTGCATGTCCTATTCCAAGGACACTTCTTGATCTTCCCTGATCTCCTCGGTGCTTACTTCCTTGGTCGCCTCCTGCTGCGAAGCTGCCTTTTGTCCCTGATGTGTCTTTTCCACCAATTTAGTGAGTCGCAGCTAGATTTCCTTCTTTTTCTACTATGCTACCATCCTTTCTAATGTAGCCACATCCAGGGCATGCCACTCGGAGGCCATG
The DNA here is from genome assembly GCA_031772625.1 of Pinus tabuliformis. Classification (NCBI taxonomy): domain Eukaryota; kingdom Viridiplantae; phylum Streptophyta; class Pinopsida; order Pinales; family Pinaceae; genus Pinus; species Pinus tabuliformis. Next base: position 540,076,753 of record CM062813.1, read on the forward strand.
TTGCCAGTACCTCGTAAATTGCATCATCTGTTGTGATGAATGGAAGCTTTACCCATGTCTATTGTGGATCCTTCCGTGCCTGGATATATAGGTTATGCATGTCCACTTTGAACTCAGCCATGCTTTGCAAATTGTTATATATTGTTGGGGATAACTGTGGTATGCGAGCAATCCAAGTCTGGATACTTGCCTCCATGAATATTCAAAATACCTTGTTCTCATGAACCCTTGTGGCGTCCTTTGTAGCCCAAAGTGAGTTATACCGCACTGCTTCAGGTAGGTTCTTCTCAATTCTGGGAAACTGGCTACCTTGCAGTAGTTCTCCTACAACCAAAAGGATTGATAGTAGCAACCATGCATAATGGAAAGTCTTACCTTTCTCCTGTGCTTCCTTACAATTTGTCAAAAATTCGTCGCATAGAAACTGCGCCCAGTTGAATTGAACCCCTTCTGCACACTGCTCCACAAGCGCAATGACAGGGGCTGGCACCTCATCTGTGTGGCATTTCCTCATGAGTTTACTGGCCAGTAGCTAGGTGGTGACTCGCACCCCTCGGTCTTTGATGCTTGCTATTACATACCTGCACTTTTGCTTTTCCAGCTTATATTTAGCCTTCATTGCTTCTGCAAGACCCACATTGCTACTTGTTCTGGCTATGTCTGTGGGGTCGTTCCCTTTAATAGGCAGGTGGGTAATTTGGTGTACTAAATCGGCCGTGATGGGAATCGGCTCCTCCAACTAGAGATACCCATCATGTACCAGACATAGCAACTGTCGGATAACAAAAATGGTGATGGCTGCATGGTGATAGTGGGGTATCCACCTTAGATTGAGTAATCCCACCTTCTCCACACCCCGTAACCACTTTCGTGGCAGTAATTTGTCTTCAGCCAATTGGGGGAACTTCTCGCTATCTGCAAGATCCCAATCTTCGAACTTGATACTCGGTACTCGGCCCAGTGACAGACCATCAAACCTTATCTCATCCAGAAGAAGCAGGGTCTGAAGCATACTCTTCATGCCATCCAGGTCCTTCGGTATCTTGGTTGTCCCATTCCATGGAGAGATATATGGTGGTAGTGAAGGTATTTGGAAAGCATCCTCTTCGTCCTCATCCTGTGCTTCGATCTAAGTGATCAGGGCTTGCAAATATTCTTCGTCCTCCTTGAGTTCAGTGGTGATTGCTTTACCCTTTTCGGTTATTGATGATTTACTGAATCTCGGTGATACCCAGAATAGTACCATAGTTTGCTTGTCTTTCCAAGGTCGCGGTGTTTGTGGGGACTTTGGAACTTCAGGGGAAGTGGCCGCTTCTTTTGGCTCTTTCTAGGTCGGATACAGCTCTTCCGCGAACCGTGCTCGGGTTCTAGCCATGGTACTCATGGGATGCCTGGTAGCTGGGTGTTTTCTGGTCTTTACTGGCTCTAATCTCAAATATCCTAGTGTCGTCCATGGATTTTTATAGGAACATGTGAATTTGAATGTAACCCTTCCCTCCACTTCTAGTTCATTAATATCTTCTTGGCGGTAGATCTTTTCGTATCTAACTTGGAACTCCTATCTTAATGACCCACAACCCACTTCTCTCTACCGTAACTCAAACTTCTTGGCAGGAATAGTGGCATTAACGGTCACCTCCCAACCTTTCCACGCGGCAGCGTAGCCCCTTCAGTGCAACCGTGATCTTGCTGATTGAATGACCCTACACAGAACCTTCTTTCTGCGCCGGCCTCCTGCAGACTTGTTTATAGTCCCGCGCCTTCTTTCAACTACTTGGGGCACTGAGACTGTGCTTTCCATAGCTAGTCAGGTGGTCACACCCCAGGTGCGAGGTCTCAGCTTTCCTACTAGCCTGGGCTGCGGGCACCTTTTGAGTGCCTTCGTATCTGTTATCTCATCTGTATAGGGTACATTTCTCCGTTGGTGTGGTCGCAGCCATGATAGCAGGGTTGCAGCTCGTTTTAGTACCACGCTAGATCTGACCAGGCCTGGTTCCCTTATTTGCAGATTCGCGCTACCCTCTTGTGCGACACTGATTTTTATTTTGCTGATATATTCCTCCAACATCACACTTTTCCTCTTCAGTCATGCCCATTCGTCTTTGATTTCGCGAAGCCTGCTGCTACTGCACCGAATGGCTTCCTGCAGCCATCAAATTTCCTTGCCTAGGACCTCGCGTGTAGACCGAACTGCGGATTGTGTGGTCTAGGTAGTTTCTTCCATCACCTTTGCCCCCCTCCTTTTGTTGATGGTTTTATAGGCCCATCGAACCCCTGGTATCCGCAGATTCCTATTGGGTCGTCTTATCAGACAAACACTATTCATGCTCCTCCATGTTTTCATGTTGGCTTTGTCGCGAACAACTGGCAGAATGCATTGCTGTGGCGAATTCTAATTTTTGATTCTTAGTTGGTTAGGCATGTGCACCCCATACACCTGCATCCTACACCATCGACGGATGCTCCCCCTGCTTTATCCTACAATGTGTATGCGCATCTTCCTTCTACATCCACGCCACTTCCTCCTAGTCTGTTGGCGTATCCTCCACCCTTGTGCAGTTGTTTCGTACAGCGTCCCCATTTTCCACCCTACTACTTTTGCTCCAGAATTTCCTTTTCGTAGCGGTCTACCAGTTCCTCCATGTTCATTGCACCTGCATCTATTGGCAACTCCCTTGCTTCTATCGTTACGCGGTGTAGTGATCTAACCATCATATTACAATTTAGCATTGTGACCTCATGCAATCGGTTCTACCATCACTCGATCTCTTCATCTAAGTCCAATGTGTAGGAACTGTCACGTTCCCATGAGATTCACCCATCTGCTATCGGATTCACCTGATCTTGATCCTGCGATGTGATCTGATAGATGCAGTCCAATTCATCATCACTGTCCTCATCACACGTAGGCTCAGTGTAGCGTGCCCCTTCAGCTGGGTCCAGCGGGACCACTACGGGGAGAGACTTTTTCTCAAATATCATTTTTCGTCTCTTTAGGTTGATGACTCCATTCATGTCCATGGCCCAGTCTATCCCTAATAATGCGGGGTAAGGATTGCTGTCATCTACAATTTCTATTACCTCAAAGTCTGTTTGTGTGCTTGCGCCTTCAATGTCCACTGTGACTCCTTGCAACCTCCCCATGGGTACGATTTTTGTTGGTTCGCCATCCGTAATTGAATAGGAGACCATTGTAGTGCGGGCCTGCCCATACATTCCCAAGTCTGTTTAGGTAGCACATTCGCATCCGATCCCAAGTCTAGAATGACCTGATCCATCTCATAGTCACCAATTTGTGTAGTTAATTGCATTTCACACTTGGTGTGCAAAGCATGCTTGCCTAGTTTCCAGACCATGCGTAGTTCACCCGACCCTGCGCACTTGGTTATCAGCTCTTGCAATCCCTTAACCACTTTATTGTCATGTAGTGGCTTCATGCAAGTCTCTGAAAAGGTAGTTAGCATACAAGGATCCATTTCTGGTTCAGTTTGATCCTTACTACCTGAAGTAGAGGCCTCCACGAAGCTCTTTTTAGCTTCCATAAATGTCTCCTTCACCCATTCCAAATCAAATTCAGGTTGCTTTTTATGGGCCTTGCGAACCCAGGTATCCTCCTCAGGTTGTTTGCCCTTATCATCTCCAGTGGTCGCACCACTTCTGAGCACCATGTTCACGTTAGGATCCTCTTCGCGTGGTTCAACCTTCATCATTTGGACGTTCTAAGTGGGATTAGCCTGAAGCACCCCCTTTTCACGCATATGTGCAATTAGTGTGGGGCAATCTACTGCTTCATGATCAAATTGGTAACAGTACGGGCAACATGTTCTGGTTGGGTTCGTGCAATCACACGCGTAGTGCCCAGGTCCTCCACAATTGTAGCAAATTAATTGTCCACGCCCTCGTCCAGGTCCCATTCCTCCTCATCCCCATCCGCATCCCTAGAATCCATTGCGCGCTATTACTGCAGCTGGATCCTAACCTTGCGCCTCAGTTTGCATCCTGTAAGTAGATTTCCAATCCATCAACAACTCATAACTTCGACAATTTCATTCGTCATGGCCCATCGATCTACAAAAATTGCAAAATAGTTGTTGGGGGGGTTGTATAAGTTTTTGCAATAGATGACAATTGTCTATGGCGTGCTTTCCTCCCACCTGACAGATCGCACACCAGAGTGCAGGCGTCGCGCTTGGCCCCACTTGTGCCTCTGGTCGCAATGGCATTGGTCCCCCCCTGCCAAATAGTTTGCAAATATTGGGCAATGATCCTTATCGTGGCCCTATCCTTTACATTTTATGCACCACACCTCATTGCACGCCTCTGACTGGGGCACCTTATCTTGTTTCAAACTTTGCATCTCTAAGCATAGGTTTTGTAGCTGCGCGTGGATTTGCCGAACTCCCAACCCCGGATCCTGTATTGGAGTTTCATGAAACCTCATCGCTATCTCTAATGCTTCAGTATGGGTTGAGATCTTTGACTATGATAGCACCGTTCTCAGATGTGGTGTCAAAGACGCCACAAACCACATGTGGTTTTGTGCATCTGTTAATGTCATGTTAGCCTCCCAGATCGTACTCTTCAATCTCTGATCTAGATCCCACGGGGTTTCACCTGGCAGCATCACGATTTCTTTGAACCCAATGATCGACTGCGTCTCTGATTTCAGCCAGCTAAATTCTTTGTTCAATGCATCCTGGATCACCACTATTCCTGCATTCGAGTGATCACTAGAGTACTTTATATACCATGTCAACGCGTGATCCTGCAGCACACTCACCAGAGTAGCCTTTTTGATGTTATCATCCATAACGCCTTGGGCTTCCCATACTGCCTTTACCATGAACCAGAACTGATCTGGTTCCTCATTCCCTACGCCTCTAAATACAGGCAACTTGATTGCACTCACCATTCCAACCTTCGGTGGTGGTGGAGGTGGGGTGGGTGAAGATGGGGTTGATGTAGGTGAAGTTGGTGGGGGCATGGATGGAGGTGGTAATAGTGGAATGCACTGCTTGATCAACCAGACTGCGCTTCTCGGAGAGAACCCAGCGAGTTCCTCTTCGCTTTCTCGCAACAGTGAAATCAGGGGATTATTCTCCAATCCTTCAGACCCTCAGTAGCCTCTTCCGCTATGCGTTACCCCAGACATCAATGGATTCGCATAACCCATTTTTCACATAACAAAATTTTAATCTAGGTATTCAATGATTTGATGTACCTACCCCTTGGTCCCTAGAGAAACTACCTTTCCACTTCGCTATAGCTCACAGTTGTGTCTATCGCAAACTCAGTGATAAACCCTCCTATTATCTGGTCTAGCTAATGATCTACTGCCCATGTGATTTTATCTTCAGATGCCTCTAGCCTGCGCACCAACTCGAGAGTCCAAACTATTGGTTGATCAATTCTACACCTTCCCACACTATCAGCTAGCCTCGTGATCCACTCGTACAACTCTAACGAGAAGGTAGCGAAGAAGATCTCATGGATTTCTATGTATATGTAGCGATCCAGCCACCTTTCCTCAGATATTCATGGATTTCTGTTTTCCTGTACCACGAACTCGTGCAGTTTCTGATCCAACCAATCTTCAATCTCTTTCTTCATAGGGTTCTAGTGTTCCGACATCAGACATCCCTTAGGCAGATCCCAGTCCTAGCAATGGAACCATTTGTTGGCTTGTTGGGGCCTAACCCAGGTTCGGAAGTGTATTATCCAAACAAATCCCTTACTACCAACCCTTTTGGCAACAACCCATGGAGCATGGACTGAAGTCTCACCTAAGGTAGTAGGGGAGGGTGTTGGAACCAGGTTTCCACACCCTTGGGATGTCTAGATGTGGTCCGGATGGGGTCACGAATCATTTTTTCCCTCGCGCTACTCTGTACTGCTATCAAGCTTCCGCATAGTTTTATCCTATGTGCTTTGTTATTAACGATTTTTTATAGATCAGATCTGATTCTTAAGGTCTTTAAGCAAACATTTAATAGTAATAACCAGTGTGCACAATCATACATATGCATACATTCCGAACATAAACATATAGATCATAATAGATGCATAAACCAGAATATAGCCATATCCGTAATAATTCAGAACCAACTTATCTTTATTAATGTCTTTGATTCAGTACAATCCACTTCTTACCCTACGCACTTAGCTGTAGGGGTTCGTGCACACAACTGCGGACTCTACTAGGCCTCTGTGCACACAGCTGCAGAGCCTCTATCCACCTACTAACACCCTTGACTCAAACTTATAGACACAGAGAGAATATTGCCTTCATAAACCCATAACATTCAAGATCAAAACCAAAAACTAACTTCTACCCTTAGAGCCTTGCTCTATTTATACATTCCCATGGTCCGCGGACCATGGGTAGGCCGACTCGCTTTCTATTTTCTTATATTATTTTCGAGTGGACAACCCTTTGACTTGACTCTTTAAAATTCACGCTTTGCACACTTCACGGAGCCTTTACCATACTATTATCAAAATTGTGGGCTTTGAGGCCCAAAACCATTATGCAGGGCCTCCGTACCCAACAACTCCTTAAGAAGAAGTATTGGTCGAAGAGGTACAACTATGACAGAGCTAAGGAATTTTATGACCTACGAATGGGTTATATGACAGATGATGAGTACACTAGCATGCTCTTGGATTTGTTGAAATATGTGTCATATCTCAAGGATGAGAAGGCCAAGATCTAGAGATTCATCAGTGGGTTTCCAACATCATATAGAGACCGGATTGAGTTTGATGAGCCTCAATATTTGGAGGAAGCCATCAGGAAATTGAAGCATTGTTATGAGCAGTCAAAGTGCAAAGCTAATCCTAAGCGTGACTTGAAAGGAAATGAGAAAGTTAAAGGGAAGTGGCCACAAAATTGGGGAAGACATCAAGATGTAAGTGAGAAACAAAATTTGGTTCCTTACAAGAAGTTAAATACAATTGAGAAGGGGCATGGGTCACATCCTGGAGAGCAGCAAACTAGAGGTGATGGTAGAGGACCATTATAGTGTTGGATATGTGGTAAAGATCATCATAAGAAGGATTTTCCATTGTACTAGGGAGTTAGGCCTCAGATCTATAGTGCTCAGGAGGGGTAGAGGGTTGGGGATGTTGGTCATAGTATTCCTAATATTTATGTAATTATGGACAACAAGAACGAATATCACTAGGAATCTATTATTGAGATGGACACTAAGCTCTGTGATCAAGTTATTTCTATTTTGATTGATATTGGATCTAATTATAGTTATGTTAATCCTAACTTGGTGGATAAGTGTGGCTTGACAAAAGAAGTGCATGTAGAGTCTTGGTTGGTGCAGTTGGATACATGTACTAAGAATAAAGTTCATCATTGGGTAAGATCTTGTGCATTTGAGTTGAATGGTATGCCTGCAACAACACATTTGAATGTACTGCCATTGGGATCATATGGTATGGTTTTGGGTATGGATTGGTTGTATCTTCATAGGACCAAAGTAGATAGTTATGACAAATCTATTGAGTGTTTAGACGATAATGGGGAAAAGAGAATCTTGTAGGGAAAGAAGAAGCCTACATCATTGAGGATTTTCACATCTATGCAGGCTAAGTACAGTTGCAAGAAAGGGTGTGTAATGTTTGCAGTTCATATTTCCAGTGGTAAGGCTAAGGATGTTGAGGATGCAGAAATATTTAAAAGGTACCCTATACTACAACAGTTTCAAGATGTTTTTCCAGCAGATATTTAAGAGTTTCCTCCTCATAGGGAAGTAGAATTTTATATTGAGTTGCTACCAGGGGCAGCACCAGCATCAAAGGAACCTTACTCGATGAGAAATCTAGAGATAGTAGAGTTGAAGTTGTAGTTGAGGGAAATTATTGATAAGGGATACATTAGGCCAAGTGCATCACCTTGGGGTGAACTAGTATTATTCTTGAAGAAGAACAATGGTACTCTCAAGTTATGCATCGATTACAAGCAATTGAACAAGGCAACAATAAAGAACAGAAAATCGTTGTCGAGGATTGATGACTTGTTCGATCAGTTGAAGGGAGCAACAATGTTCTTAAATATTGACTTGAGATCAAGATACCATTAAGTACGCATCAAAGAAGAGGACATCTACAAGACTGCATTCAGGACCAGGTATGGGCATTATGAGTTTGTTGTAGTTCCATTTCATTTGAATAATGCTCCAGTTACTTTTATGTGCTTGATCAATAGTGTGTTGCATTCTTATTTGGACAAGTTTGTTATTGTATTCATTTATGGCATCCTAATATATTCTAAGAATGACGAAGAGCATGCCGAACATTTTGTAGCAGTGTTGAGGTTGCTATGAGAACATCAGTTGTATGCCAAGCTTAGCAAGTACAGTTTCTTTCAGACAGAGGTGCATTACTTGGGAGATGTTGCCTCCAAGGAAGGCATAGTAGTAGATCAAGAAAAGGTAAGAGTTATCATGGAGTGGGCAGCTCTTAGCAATGTCTATGAATTTAGATCATCCATGGGGTTAGCAGGTTACTATAGGAGGTTCATTAGGAGCTTCTCACACATTTCCTATCCTATTACATCATTGCAGAGGAGAGGTAAGAAGTTTGGATGGACAGAGAAGTGTGCAGCTAGTTTTGAGCATTTAAAGCAGTTGTTGACAAATGCTCTAGTGTTAAAGATTGCATATCTAGATAAAGAGTTCGTAGTGCACACAGATTCTTGCAATAAAGGGCTTGGTGGAGTCTTTATGCAGGAGGGACAGGTGATATGCTATGAGTCCATGAAACTAAATGAACATGAGAATAATTATCTGACTCATGATCTTGAGTTGGAAGTTATTATTCATGCCTCGAAGATGTGGATACATTATCTCCTTGGAAGGAGGTTTGTGTTGATGAGTGATCACAACGAGTTGAGAAATATGTTTGATGAATAGAATCTGAATGTCAGGCAACCAAGATGTTTGGCCACAATCAATGAGTTTGACTTCAAGATCATATAAATTAAGGGTAAGGAGAATAGGGTTGGACATGCTCTCAGAAGGAAAGTGTAGTTGAACCATGTTGCAGCAGTAAGCTCATATGGGACATACTTACAAGATTAGATCTTACACACAGGTCAGCAGGATGGTAGGTACATGGAGCTTATGCACAAGTTACAACAAGGTATAGGTGATCAGGATGTGGACTATATTATCACAATAGATGGTTTGGTTAGATTTCAAGAAACGATATATGTGCCAAACAATAGTGAACTCAAGAAGCTTATCTTGGGGGAGTTTCATGTAAAGCCATATTCAAGTCACCCAGGCTATTAGAAGATTTTGACAACAATGAAGAATTTATACTACTAGTCGAATCTGAAGAATGAAGTAGCAGAGTTCATGGCTAGATGTTTGCACCGTCAGTGGGTGAAAGCAGAGTGTAAGCATCCAGGTTGGTTGCTTCAGCCTATTCTGATTCCAGAATGGAAATGGGAGGTCATTTCCATGGAATTCATTACAAGTGTTTTCGAGGACATCGAGGCAACATGACTCTATCATGGTTGTGGTAGAAAGGTTGAGAAAGGTAGCTCACTTCATTCTAATAAAGACTACTTGTTAAGTTACTGAGGTAGCACATGTATTCATCAGGGAAATCGTGAGATTGCATGGTTTTCCGAAGAATATTATGTCAAACAGGAATGTCATTTCACTTCCAAGTTTTGGAAGGAGTTGTTTGTAGGTTTGTGGATAGATTTGGCCTTCAGTACAACTTATCATCAACAGACAGATGGATAGATAGAGGATACTGGAGTATATGCTGAGGATGTACTTCATGCATCAACACAGGAGATGAGAGGAGTACCTTTCATTGGTCGATTTTGCTTGCAACAATGGTTACTAGGAGTTAGTAAGGATGAGACTATTTGAGGCACTGTATGGGTAGAATTGTAGCACTCCCATCAGTTGGATTGATCCAGTGAATAGGGTACTTATTGGACCGGACATGTTGGCAGACTTGGAATAGGAAACATAGGTTATCAAGAAGAATCTAAAGGCAACACAAGACATGCAAAATATTTATGTACACCAACATAGGGAATTTAAGGAGTTTTAGGTTGGGGAGCATGTGTATTTGCGCATCAAGCCCAAGAAGAGCTCCTTGAGGATTGGATCATGTGCCAGGTTGGAACCATGGTATTGCAAGTCTTTTGAGATCATTAAGAGGACTAGATCAGTGGCCTATAGACTTGCACTACCTCCAAAAATGAAAGTTCATGATGTTTTTCATGCTTCATTGCTTAAAATATATGTAAAGGATGTTGATCATGTTATTGATTGGTTTATATTTTAGGTGGAGAAAGAAGGAGAATTCTAGTTAGAACCTCAGTGAATATTGCAATGGAAATAACTCATGCTTCGGAGTAGAGAAATCAAGCAAGTTAAAGTATAGTGGAAGCACTTTGGGCTGAATGAAGCTACATGAGAGATGGTTGATTAGATGCAAGCTATGCATCCTTCATTCTTTTTCAGTGGAGGAAAATGATTTTTTGGTATTGTACATATTTATGTATGGTTGTTATGGTAAGTACCGCCATGAGATATTTTATAAAGCTCAAATAAATGGTATGGTTGTCATGTTGTCATGTTTGTCATGATGGTTTTACCTTTGAGTGGGTTATTATTGTAAATATTGCAATGAGATGGGTTATAAATCTCCATAGGTAGTACATTTTATTTTCAACGGTTTCGCTGGTTGTGGGTTTCATAGAACATCGAGGATAATGTTCCTTTAAGGGGGAGGGGTCTGTAACAGCCCCAGGTTAAAAGTTCATGTAATAAAAGTTAATAGAGGTAAAATATGACCATCGTTAAGGGACACTTATTCCAAGATGAATGTTGGGCAAAATATCCAAGTGGGTATCACTTGATGTGTTTATGGCTAAAGGGGAAATTGGAAAAGGTTATGGAAAAGGATTTGAAAAGGAAAAAAGGTATTTTTGGCATTTTATTTATGAAAATAAATTGGAGAAAAGGGAGGTGAAAGCTCACAGGTTGCATGTGAGGAGGAATTTGAAGGAAAATAATGGAAAATTGAATAAATTAGAGGTATGAATGATAAAAATCCCTCAGAACGTCAGTTGGTAGCTTTTTGTCAGATCAGTTTTGGAATGTCTCAGAGAGGAGAAGAGAACCAAGAGGAGAAGGAAAGAAAAAAAGAAAAGGAAGGATAAGAAAATCATAGCAAAGCAAGAATCAAGCAAGGAAAAGTTGGATTAAGCAGCTTCAACATGAATACTTGCAAGTAACAGGTTGCATGTATGATTTCCTAGTTGGTTTTGACATGCATGGTATGTGCATGTTGGTATTTGAGTTGTCCATGGCATGGATTTTGTTGGGTTTTCGATAGTGATTTTTATCCTAGCCTTTCCATTTCTGGATAGCCATGGTGTGATGGGATTTTTATCAGTTTGAGCTTAGGATTGTCGAAATATTTTGGATCCAGGTGAGGTGGTCTTAGGAAAATTCCCAAAGGCCTATGAACCCTTCACCGATAATGGTGGGATACACGGTGAAGCCTGAGGGTGGAGATGGGAAAATTCCTAAAGGTATTGGAGAAGAAATTCTGAGGCATGCAAGATCGGTTTCGCTTTTATGATCTCAGAACCGGTTTAGGTGAGGTTACGGTATGGTGAGGGTGGATGTGGTTTAACCTTTGGATTCCCTTGGTTGTTTATGGATTGGTTTATCCCATGAGATCCCCCATTCATGCTTGGAATATGGCATGGGGGTGATTGGCTGAAAGAAATATTTGGCTTAGCCAATCTATGGTCGAGTGGTATGTGGAAGTCTCGAACCTGGTTGGGATTTTCATATGTTTAATAAGAGCTAAGTTTCTCTTGCTTTTGATGAGTAAATGTACTTTTTATTATGTGGCTTTAATGGCTATTCTTTCATTGTTATTTATCTAGTTATGTGTTGGTTATAAAAATGGCTATTTGACAAATCTTATTCATGTCTCTTTTGATGTTTTTACTTGTAACTGAATGAATAATGAATGCAAGAGCTAATTGATGTTATGATAGCTAGTGTGAGAAGGTAGTGGTCCTTCTTGTTAAACCTCAGATAAGTTTTCAACTCTTTATGTTCAAAATCACATTCATGACCTATAGGTTGTATGTTTACCAAGTGCTTGACGAAATTTTAGTCCCAGTTGGGGAAGGCCAGGTCAAGTATTGGCTTTAGTTTTGGTTTACAAGCATTTTATGAGTTCTGGAAGTTTCATAGACTTTTGGGCAGTGAATATGTCCTAGCCCTAGAAAATATCCTTAAATCTCGCAATCGCTGGAATAGCACTGGCAGAAAAAGGCTATAGTCACACTTAGGGAGGGTCATGAGATTGAATGGATGCTCTTAGTCACTTGGAGGGCTTGGCAAGGGAGCGACTGGGGCTCTAGGTTTGTGAAATAGAGATTCATCTCAGGGTTTGGACACCTAGAGGAGTTTGGTCTCTCCTAGAGGTCTTGTAATACTTGAGGGGAGTCACTAAGGTCTCAAGTTGTCAAATCCATTTCCTTAAGGTCATATAGGAGGTTGCGTCTTATCATAGTGACCCTCAACTCATGTTTACCTCAGGAAAGCTGGTGATAGTGGGTAAATGTGGGAGGAGGTGGTTACAGTCGTCCTTCCATTCATCTGTTAATTTATTTATTCAATTAGGTTCAATTATATAAATGACATAGAGAAATTCGTCCACATATTTATCCTTTATTGAGAGCATCTGCAATAAGATTTTTTTCCCCCTTTTTTATAGATGATTTCAAATTTATAACTCAATATATTTGTGACCCATTTTTGTTGCTTTTCTAAAGATAATCTTTGTTCCAAGAATTATTTGAGACTATAATGAATTTTTTTACCTTGACATGTCTTCCCATTAGGCAAGGGCGTCATTGCTTCAAGTCATGTCTTATTTCTAACATTTCCTTCTCATAAATAGGTTTGTGTAAATTCTTTCCCTTGACTGGAAAACATTCAAAGCAAATGGGTCTTCCTTCTTGCATTTAAAAATTAGTAATGACATTTTTGAGGCATCACATTCCACAATAAGGGTTTTTGTGAAGTCTGGTGTAGCTAAGATTGGAGCTCGACACATCACCTCTTTAAGATGTCCAAATTCCTTAGTTCCTTTTGGAGACTAAGAAAATTCATCTTTCTTCAGTAATGTTGTTAGAAGTGTTGTTATTTTCCCATAATGCTTAACAAACTTGTGATAATACCATGTAAACATGAGAAATCCTTGAATATTCCTTAATATAGTGGGGATTTTCCATTCCTTGCTAGCTTTAATTTTGTTAGGGTATGCCTTAACACCCTCATGAGATACAATATGACCCAAATATTCCACCTCCTGTACCTCAAAGAAACATTTGGAGGGTTTTGCATACAAATGTTTCTCCTCTAGTGGTTTGATCACCCTATCAACATGTTGAACATGATCTTCCGAAGACTTGTTCTAAATTATTATATCATCAAAAAATACTAACAAAAATTTTCCAAGGAAGGATTTAAAATTGGAATTCATCAAACCTTGAAATGTGGAAGGTGCATTATTAAGGCCAAATGCATGACCAAAAATTATTAATGACCTTCATGATTTTTTACTGTTATTTTTATAATGTCTTATGTCTTCATTCTAATTTGATGATATCCTAAACGAGGATCCATCTTGGTGAAGTAAATTGCTCCATGTAATTCATCCAGCAATTCATCAATGAAAAGAATGGGAGATTTATTTTTAATAGTGAGCTTATTGAGCTGTTAATAATTTGGACACACACACCATGATCCATCCTTCTTGTGCACCAATACTCCTGGAGAAGAGAAAGAACTCTGACTATGTTGAATTATACCATCCTCTAGCATTTCTGCAACCATATGTTCAATTTAACTCTTCTAGGCATAGGCATATCTATAAGGTTTAATTTTTAGAGGAACACTTCTCATAATCAAGTGAATTGCATGATCATGATCTCAAATAGGTTGGAGACCTTTAGTAGCATCAAATACCTTGAAATGATTGTCAATGACTCTTTGGAGATATGGAGAAATGGATGACTAAGATGTTTAAACATCTAGTGAGCATAATTGTGCAATTACACCTCATTATTAATTTTTCAAAAGCTTTTTCATGCCATTAGATATTATTATCTTACTAGGTCTCCCTGTGATACCCCTTAATTAAATTTCATTTCATTCCTAGAAAAATTTCAAGAAACGTTATTGAAAATTAAAATCTATTGTCCCCAAAGATTGTCACCATTAGACTCCTAATACAATATCAACACCACCTATTGGAATGATAATCATTAGACTATTCAATACATATTCACCTACGGTTAGATTGATATTATGGCACTTTTCTGCACAAATTATATTTCCTCCATCTGTACCATCACTTGGAACTCTTATGCTAGATAGATAAAGAAATTAAAATATTTTGCTATCTTACAATGAATAAAATTATGGGTACTACCTGAATCAATCAACACTATTACTTTTTCTTCTTGATATATCCTTCTATATTGAGAGCTTGAGGAGTGGTAATTATAACCAATGCATTATAAGATATGGTCGGATTTATTTCTTCTATTTCAACCCTTGGAGGTGGTTCCTACTGTATATATTCTTCTTTTGATGTTTCTTGTTCCTCTTCTTCCTTCTCTTCACAATTTATGTAAAATAATTTCTTTTCGACGCACTTATGACCATTACTGTATTTGTTATCACAAATGTAACAAAGCCATTTTTCTCTTTTTTCCTTCCCGTTGTTGTGGTTTCAACCTTGTAGGTTTTTGGATGCTAGGAGAAGCAACACTTCCATCTTTATAATTGTAAGTGGAATCCCTCCTTGTTGCCATTATTTTGTTTTAAAAATTTATGGCCACCATGAATGCATTCTCCAATGACTTAGGTTCCCAAAGGTGAACCTCATGTTGTACATTGTACCTTAAAAGTCCCTATGAAGAAATCAATCAAATTCTCCTCTAGAATATCAATTACCTTGATATTCAGTCTTTGGAAGTTCTCAATGTGCTCCGCAACTGAAGTCATGTATTTCTAAAGAAGGTATTACTTTGTGTATCCTCAATGTGTTATCAATTCCTCTATAAAAATTGTCCAAGTGACAAGTGATTTATGAGGGAAAAGCCATCAATACCACATAGATTAATTGGGTTCTAAATATAAAGATGCAATTTGTACCTTTTGTGTGTGTTGCACATCATGTACATCAAAGAAATTCTCCATATATAGTATCCATGTTACTAAGTCCTTGCCATAAAACTTCCCATATCGATATTTGGAATGTGGTTGGCATTCCGCCTAGATTTGGAGTCTCCAAAATCATGATTCACATTCATTTTGTTCTCATCATGAGTTTCATGGAATATCTTGTCACCAATAGGAAGCTTTTTTGTATCAAGTTTTTCAAGCCTTCCTTCCCATGTTCCCTTTTATGTATGATTTTAAACCATCCATACTAACATTCATCATCACTTCCAGTTCATCTTTGGTTTCTCTTTCTGAGTGAAATTTTTTTGCACTTGGTCCCATAAATTTGATATATCATGTTTCATTTCTTGCTCTTCTTCATGCGTCATAGTAGATATATATGGGGGCTTAATGGGTGTAGCAGTTTTTTTTTTGGGATGAATTTTGGAACCAAATAATTATGTCTATGCTTGAATATGCCCTTTGAATTACTTCAAACAAATATTTTGAACAAAATTTATGCAATTTTAAAAATACACACCTTTTGTGTTTTTAAGAACTTGATTTTGAGCTTTTTGATATGGCCAAACTTGAAATGGTTATGTATCTATGATTTCAGCCTCCCAAGGTCTAAAACTTCATCTTGAGGTAGCTTGTTGTGTCTTATTTCCAAAACCAAAAGTTATACTGATATTGGATTCATTATGGTAAAGTTATTCTAAATCTCTGATGATGACTTGATTATGGACCGATTTAGTATAATGAAATTGTATAGGCTTCCACGTGTCATTGTTCCAACCTTTGGCCCTCAAATTTGTACCATAAAACCCAAAGTTTGTGCACTTTTAGTAAATTTTTATGGAATTCAAATTGGATGCTCAAAGAGGAAGTTATGTTGATTTCCCCGTGACACCTATTTAAGACTAAATTCAAGCCTTTTAAAAATACCTAACTTACACTGATCATAACATCCAAGCCACAAAAAATATTTTGCTAAAAATTGAACCCAAATTACTTTTACCTATAATATTTATACTTTAAAAGTTTTAAACTCTTGTCCCAAGCCAAGAATAAGTTATAGAAAAATTTTCAAGTTCCCGAGATTCATCTGCTCTGATACCAAATGTTATGTACCTAGATCAAAATAACATGAAAAGATAAGAATAGATAGATCAATACCTTGATACTAAGCCACTTGGGGGGGAAACCTCCTTTTACATCGCATAAATGAACAATTCTTGGATGATTCAAATGACAAGACCTTCTTGGTATATAAAAGAGTCTAAAGGGTAATACTATAATTTATAGAGCCTATGTAACAATATGTTGGGTGTGGAGCCTGATTATCTTCTATATTCAAAGGTATCGCCACATTGGACCCCAGTTCGAAATGGGGGTGGCAACGCCACCCGTACAATATTCGCTGCAGGGGGGTCCAGGGGGGGCGGTTGTGACCTTTGGGAGCCCCCCTTGGGGTGGGGGTTTCGGGGGTAGCGCCCCCGAAGCTAAAAACAGCTGTAAAATTGCCTTGTAAAAGTATAGTAATTTCTAGCCAATCTGGGCCATTCATTAGGCGGATGATCTGACGGTAGAACTTATGTTTAGTTTAGGGTTTTTGCCCTAGAAGGAAACCCCTCTCTTTGTATGAGGGGATTGTATTTGAGGCTGTGTGATAGATGTGTATTCTGTGAGCGGGAAATAGAGAGGTGAGACTGTGAGAGAAAACAGAGGATATTACAGCGGATCTGCTGTAGGTTGTGTCTCTTCATTTTGCTGGATAATAGAAAGGAAGGACTCGCTGTTCGGGGTGGACGTAGCCCAAACTGGGTGAACCACGTATATTTGTGTCTCTCTTGTTTTATGCGCTTTCTGTGTTTATATTTCTGCAATATTTTATGTGTTCCATTGCTCCATAATATATAATTTTCTAACACAATAATAATATAAGGGCACAACAATAATAATATAGGGGATACACTAATATTATAGGGACCAAATAGAATAAAAGAAACATATCTAACTTTTTGTTTGGTCAACTTAGGAAAATATAGGATGGCAAGTGTGGGAGGATGCTTTATAATCTTAGAGAAAATATGAAATACAATTTTTCATTTGAATTAGGAACTATCACAAATAATGAGGTATCGGCATTTTTTGTTTACAAAGGTCTTTGGATCCTTAAGGAGCATGGGGTGAGGTAAGCAATTGTAGTCATAGATTCATCAATAACAATCAATATCCTTCAACTCAAAATGTTGTATCACAAATACCAAGACATGTATTCCACATAAGAGAAAAGGATAAGGACTTTATTACACTTGAATTATTCCAAGTATTATAAATTAGAAATATTTTTATATACCTTTTAACTAATGTAGGAATATCTTTACATGAAGGATCATGAAGAAAAAAATTTGAAATCCCTTTTTACTCTACATTCTTGTGAACTTCAATTTCATTTAATCTTTGAAATGAAAGCCCCCTTCAATGGCATTTTCATGCAATATAATCAAGGAAATGGCTTATGTAACACTACTTACCTGACCTCTATATTCTTCTCCTCCTCATCCCCAAGGAATTTGAGCGATAGGATCTTGGAACTATAATCCATATGTCTCATGGTTTGAAGGAATAATTCATACTTATGATATGATGATAATATAATGAAATTATTAAAAATAAAAGTAGACTTACTATAAAAGTATAGTATGACCAAAAATGAGGATAATGAGAGAAGTTAGGGATGGAGATCACGAAGAATCAACTAAGATATTTGTGGAGACATTGTGGAGATAGTTATGGAGATGGTTGAACCAACTATCCAAACTGGAAATTTGTTATGGGTGCCTCAATTTTATAGTATAAGGCCTCATGTATTATATTGTTGTAATGTGAGATTGTTATGTATTATTATTATAATTAATACAATGTGATTCTTTAGAGTATTTTGTTGTTCTTGTGTGATTTTTTGTGTGTTTTATTCTGCTACTCATAATACCAACATTGTTCATGGTAATATATGGAATATCAGTGTTATTTGTACTATTTACTTTTGAGGGTGCCTCAAACTCCTTTCATAGTGGAAATATGAGTTTAGCATCTTGTGATAACAACTTTATTTAGAGTGTGTTATATGAATTATTTCCTTTTCTTGAGAATTCTAGTTGGAATGTGACCTAAACCTCTTATTATCAACTACATATGGAGAATGGACATAGTTGTGTTTGGTTTGAATTAATTAAAGTTAGGAATGATGTTAAGTAGTGCAAGCATGGTGTTGCAAAAGAACAAAATATTTTGGTGACTTCAATGTACCAATGACATTTCTAACATCATTATTAGGGGGACAAATCGATAGTAGAAATTCAAAAAATGGATAGATATTTGATGGAGTAAAAAATTCAATTGAAATTGCTAAAGGAATTGAATTCAAAATTCAATTGTATGCAAGTGTAGAAAATCAAACTCTTGGAATTGGATTTGAAGGTGGATTTAATTGTTTCTCTAGCTATGGAATTGTTTAATTTTGGTAAAAAGTTTCAAGTGGCACCTTCCTCTTCT
This sequence comes from Pinus tabuliformis, assembly GCA_031772625.1. Classification (NCBI taxonomy): domain Eukaryota; kingdom Viridiplantae; phylum Streptophyta; class Pinopsida; order Pinales; family Pinaceae; genus Pinus; species Pinus tabuliformis. The sequence continues at coordinate 540,095,556 of CM062813.1, forward strand.
CGTGAACCAAAATTATATAGATATTTGGAGACTCATGGGGAAAGCTAGATGGGGAATAATCACTCCAAGCTTGAATGTGGGATTATTGTAAGGAAATTACATTTGTTGGGAGCAAAAATAAGAAGAGGACATGTGCATCAGGAATCTTAAATATGAAGTTCAAGCAATGGAAGAAGCCATGCATAGGCTTGTATTTTAATATATGGTCTACATAATTTTTTATCATATTGTATTTATTTTGGGATGGCTTGTTTAACATTATAATAACATTATTTTTTAGTTAGTCATGATAATAGATAACAACAAGGTTATTTTAATTTAATTTTGGTCAAAGATTTCAAAACATCTTTTAAATTGCATTACAATCATTGAACAACTAAATCACAATGTGACTACAAAATCAAAATGGACTAGTTGATGGCATGTGTTTCTAGGGTTTCTATATGATTCGAAGCTACTTTAGATGTGGGCACTGTAGTTGGACTCAACGCTAATTCTTTTGGAATCTCTACCTTTGGCCAAGCTATGCCCTTGTATGCCATTTTCAACATACTAGGCACATTTTCATTTACCTTTTTGTTGGAACGGTTATATGCTCCCTACAAAGCCCCAAAGGAGAACATTATCGGAAGGACAGTTGATTTTGTAATCGATGTTCTATTGTGGGTTAGCTCAACATCTAAAGGTGTCTCCCATAAATCCCATGGGAATTTCGATGGAACAAATGGCAGGAAATTCTAGTTGGTGGAAGAGCGATGGATCCCACTATTTGATATCCTGTCTTCACTCAATCTTTAAATTATTTTCATATCTTTGCAATTTTTTATTCAAGAACCATTATATGTCTCGTTGGCCCTTGTGCCTCTAGGGATTAAACATTGTATGTAGCCAGTCCTCAATGTTTCACCGACTCCATATGGTGAATTCCCTCTGCCCCAACTTTCGCTGAATAGATCAAACCCTTTCCACATATTTATTAGAAATCACAATGGAAATTCTTCTACCTTTTAGGTTAATATATATACCTTTCTATACTCCCTAAAATAGGTTGTTGTAGAAAAATTGGGTTTTCTCATTGCCTACCAAGTTTTGCAATACGAAGGGAAGATACTTCTTGACTCTTCCCTCGTCAAAGAATATAATATTTATAAATATTCATCTATAATTTTGAATACAATAATATGTGGGGGTCCCTCTGGGGCTTCTTTTAGAGAAAGAATAATGAATGGAGTAGCAATTGTGACCACCCCTCCCACATTTACCCACTTTTACAAGCTCTTCAAGGTAAACATGAGCTGAGTGTCACTATGATATGACCCGACCTCCAAGTTTTAGTTATGGAAGTGGGTCCTACAAACCAATAACAAACGGACATCCCATGGGGACTACAGACCACTTAGGAGCCTGCAAACCACCCCAAGTGATCAATCCCTAAGCTGGAACACTTTTTCACATAGTTTACCCTCCAAACAAACCCACAAGAATACATGCATGTGGTTGGGAGGCTATAACTGCACTTACAAGTTTACCTGCATGTGGTTATCACCAATTTCCTTGGTTTAGTGCATTTGGTCATGCGATCTATGCCACTTTTTTAGGTAAGCCTCCAGATGATAGCCCGGAACTACCTATAACTTTCCAAAATCATATCAAAAATGATAACGGTGCTAAACAATCAAAACTTAAGCAAGATATTGACATAAACTTGCCTAATGCAGGATAGGAATTTTTTCTAACATATGACAAACATATAAGCTATAGGTCATGAATGCATATCTGATCATAACCTTATAAACTTCATCTAAAAATCATCAAGAAGGATAGATGACCTCTCTAGCTAGCTACAACAATGCTTGTTATCCCATGTATTCATCAACCATAAAATAACTTATCAAATCATGAAAGATATCCTTATCCAGAGCACATCATATAACTATGTATATAAACAACATATATCTAGAATAAAAACTATGACAAAGCAACCATAAGATCACTATAATAACCAGTACAAGTGCTCATAGATCACAATAGGAAAATAGCTCATATTAACATATGCAAAAGCCAATCAAGTTAGGGACTTCCATGTACCACTCGACCATATATTGAGCTGAACCAAACATCTCTTTTAGCAAATCACCGCCACACCATATTCTAAGTATGAATGTGGGATCGTAAGGGTTAAACCAAAACAAAACCAATCAGGTATTCCAGAGGCCAAACCACCTCAACCCTCAACAATAGTGATAACACCTATATGGTTCAAAACTCACTAACATAAACTAGATCGGTCTCTACCCAAGTTATCTAGGGCCCTAGGAACTAGTAACTCAACCCACAACTAATTCATGGCTCTAGAGAATTAGTCCCAACTTGCAGCTCCAGATCGTTTGTCCCAACTTGCAGGCTCCAGGAACTAGTAACTCAACCAAAGTTTTTTTAGGGCTCCAAAGTGTTTTTCTGATCCTCAACCATAGGGAACCAAAGAACCAATCAGAAAAACAAGTGGGAAACATAAAACACCATGGTTATTTAGGAAAAGGAAAGTCAAGGCTGAAACCATAGTCAATCTAGACAAATCTCCATGCCAATGATAGAAAATAACCAAATAATCACATGCATATACCACACATCCAAAAATCAGTAAGGAAGTCACACATGCAACCTATTACCAACAAATTAATCATGGTGTACTTGTTGATCCATCTATCTCATTGCACTCCCTTACTTTCCTTTTCTTTCTTTCTCCAATCTAAGTGAATACTAAAATTCTCCAAGGATGCACCAATAATTCTCTAAGTGTGCAAGAGTATGAGAGAATGAGAGTGTTCTCAACTCAAAATTGTCAAAAGGTTGTAAGGACCAAAAGCTAAGCCAAAAGTTGTGAATTTTTACTCTAATCAATTTTTATCATTGATGTCTCCCTTTTTTTCTTCATTTTCCTTCATTTTCCCTCTAATTTCCCTTTCATGCAAATTTGTGTCTCTTCACCTTACGTTTCTCCTATTTTTCTTTATTTTCATAATTAAATGTCATTTATTCCCTCTTTGCATTTACCAACACCTTTTCCAATTTCCATTACCATTAATTAATCACAAGTGATGCCAACTATAATTTTTTTCCCACCATTCAACTTGGAATATGTGTCCCATGGCATTGGTCTTATTTTATTTACATGGAAAATTAATCAGAGGTTGTTATAAACCCCTCCCCCTTGGGGGAACACCATCCTCGATGTTCAATGATGCTTATAACTAGCAACACATGTTACCCATGTATCTTTAAAACACAACTTGATGCAACATTTACGTCATACCAAATTGTTGAAACCATAAACACCATACTACTTATTGGATCTTTATAACACAACTTGATGAAGTATTTACAACATACTTCTATTGGAGCTTTATAACACAGCTCATTGCAATATTTATAATACACATATGTATATATAAATATAAACTAAAACACATAAGACAAACACATATTTTCAACCAAAAAATAAGGAAGGATTCATATCCAACATCTAATTAACCATCTCCCATGTAGCTTCATGGGGCCCAAAGTGGTTCTGCTACACTTCAAGTTGCTTGATTGCTCGGTTCCATAGCATGAGTTTTTTTGCTGAAAAATGAACTATGCCTCTAGTTGTCATACTCCCTCTAGTTCCACCTGCAATATATACCAATCAATCACATGATAAACATCCCTCACATGTCTCTTAAGCAATGAAACATGGAAAACATCATGCAATTTCATTGTTGGCGATAGTTTAAGTTTGTAAGCCACTAGTCTAATCCTCTCAAGGATCTCAAAAGGCCCACAATACTGAGGTGTTAGCTTGGCACATGATCCAATCCTCAAGGATCTCCTCTTGGGATTGATGCACTAGTACACATGCTTCCCAACTTGAAACTCCTTGAATGCTCTATGTTGGTCTGCATAACTCTTATGTTTGTCTATCCTACTCCATCTCAACCAACATATCTAGTCCAATCAACACCATGTTCACAGGATCACTCCAATTGATAGGAGTATTACAACTTCACCCATAAATAACCTCAAATGGACTCATCCTCAATGACTCATGATAACCATTTTTATATGCAAACTCCACCAGTGGAAGATACTCCTCCCACTTCATTTTTTGATGCATGGAATACATCCTCAACATGTCCTCAAGAATCTTGTTAACCCTCTCTATCTATCCATATGTTTGTGGATGATAAGTTGTATTGAAGGCTAACTTTATCTCCAAACCTACAAATAACTCCTTCCAAAACTTGGAAGTGAACTTTGAATCTCTGTTTGATATAATATTCTTAGGAACACCATCCAATCTCATTATCTTCCTAAGGAATTTTTGAGCTACCTCACTAGTTGAATTAGTAGACTTCACTACAATGAAGTGAGATACCTTGCTTAACATGTCAACCACAACCATCATGGAATCATGTTTCTTCGATGTCCTCAAAAATCCTATAATGAAGTCCATGGAAATGACCTCCCATTTCCATTCTAGAATTGGAATAGGCTACAATATACCAGTTGGGTGCTTACACTCGGATTTCACCTCCTGATAGTCGAAACATCTCACAACAAACTCTACCACTTCTTTCTTCAAATTTGGCCAATGATAGAACTTCTTAACTATTGTTAAATTCTTCTAGTATCCCAAGTGACCTAAATATGTCTTAACATGAAACTCCCTCAAGATAAGCTTCTTGAGGTCACTCTTATCCCATAAATCCCATTCCTAAATCTCACCAAGACATATTCCATGAGGTGATACTTCTCATCCCTATCACCTTCACCTTGTTGTTCCTATCTCTTCTTCAGCTACTAGTACCTGTCATCATGCTTCCCTACATCCAAGATCCACTCTTGTAGATTTGTCCCATATGAACTCACACTAAAATATGATTTACCTGCGCTCTCTTTGTTATAAGACATTTTGTCACATCTAATCAGTGAGCCTCCTAATGGGATCAATCAACATCCTATTCCCCTTTGTCACCATCTTTCACAAAGCCCTAAGCATGTTCCCTTCATCCCCCAGAATTTCAACCCTAAATTGCATCATTTGAGCTGGTTTTAGGACCAATGTTCCTTGTATGCCTATTGGGGTACGATCACCAATAGGTTTCTCCATTGTGGCCCACGTTGGTCACCAACAGGTTGCTCCCCTTTTCACCTACACTAGTTCTAGATAATTCAGGAGAATGATCGGGATTCCCAAAGCTTCCCCTTCTAGTAGTTTCCAGAATTTGTTCTAACTACTTACCTTTGAAAAAACATTCATATCCTATCCTACCCTACTTTTGATTTTTCACCACTTATCCTTTTATCCTATCCCTCCATCAGAGGTGGATGTCAAACCCTATATTGGTAATTGGATAAGAACTCCCAACTTACCCTACTTTTCTATATATTCACAACCTTCTATGTGGTTGGGGGTTAGATTTTGGAGAGTTATTCTGCCCTTATGCTGCTACAGTGAGTGGTTATTATCTCATGTATTTAGGGTGATTCAAGGTGCATATTTTGACATGGAAAGGACAAGCCAACAACTTAGAGGAGCTCTTCTACAATATCAACTGCTACTTATGGTTGTAATCTCCTTCCATTTATATTAATGCAAAGAATTCATTGTTTTCCTATATGTGATGTTGTTATTTCATATATTTCAATACCATGTTGATCTATTGAATGAAGTATTTATATTATACTAGATAGATCTCGTAGTTTCTTGGCTTGTGTTATTTAACTGTGTAGGTTCTAATTCTAGTATTTAGTGATGGAATTAGAGCTTCCAAGCTAAAGAAGGAGTGAAGTGTGTGAAGGATTCCAAATAGGCCTCACTCCATTATCTGTTTACTTTAAGGAAAAGCATGTGTTCCTTGTCTCTCTATTGTTCTAGGTTAGCCACTAGCCTAGGTTAGATTCTTTTGTCTGTAATCATAAATCTCGTATAAAAAATTGGTGACCATAATGGGGATGAAGTATTAACTTGGTGGTTTCCTTGTCCATTATGTTTGATTACCTCCTTGACAAGCCTTTGTTATATCATCCAACCAAGAATAGACCTAGGAAGTGATTTCATTGAGCCTTTTTTGCAATTTTTGTGCTGGAATCTTCTTTCCCAAGACCAACGCTCCCCTAGTACCTCTGACAGAGCATTGCATCTCACCTAGGCCCACTCTGTACTATAATTGCAATGAATTGGTGCCTCTTCTGTACCAATGTTGGTCCATGTTTTTGCACAAATTTTACCTTCTTTCCTGAGCCTTTCTTTGGTCAGCCTACTTCCAACTAAACTTCCTTGAGTCTCGGGTGTCTTATGGTCTCTCTAAAGCCTCCATTTGGTTTTCATTTGTGTTGTTTTCCTTTAGTAAGAATTAGTTTTGATTTTTCTTTCTACTTATCATTTGATCACTTTCAAACTAATTTTACTTGATTGTTGATCGCTTAGATGAATTGTTGTTCTAGTCCTCATTTTGAAAAGTGTAATTGAATCCATAATTGAACATTTGCATCTTAGTTTTCTTCATTTTGAAAATTAGGTGTGGTGAAAGGAAAAATTTTGCATTGGCATTTAGGGTTTTGCATGTGCATTAACATAGGAATAGTTGCATCGAAAAGGGAAATTCAATCTTTCATCTTGTTTGTTGCATATTGTGTGTTGCATCTTAATTGTTCCTTCCCTTCCTTAGCTAGATTTTCACTGAAAGAGAAAAGATTTCTATTTTCTCATGCTATATTCGCATTTTAGGATATTCAGGTGACATTCGTGGTGAGCCCCAAAACTAAAACATAATCAAAGATAAACAGTAAAATTTATTGAATCAACCTAAGGATAATTTGTAAAATTAACACAAACATCTAGAGGTCTAGGCTAGATACGTGTTCCAGCATTGTTAAATGCAGGAGCTGTCTTTGTTTTTCAGTGTTGCATCCCAGGGGTGAAATATCATTCCACATATGTGAGTGTATAGGATCATATTCCACGTACCTTCGGGTATATTTTTGGTGCTCCATGCATGTAAAGTATACAGGAACACTCTCATCGAATGGTTATGTAGTAGACCACACTACTATAGGTTGCACTCCCACGTATCATTGAGTATATTTTGGGAGTCCCAATAGGTTTCTATCCATCCATAGGTAACCAAATTTTTCGCCTTGTATATTGTGATACATCGAACACAGCATTCGGGGATATTGCATCCCGCACGTTAAGTCCTTGGATCTCTAAGGTGTATATTGCAGTTCACGGTTTCTTGGTAATCCTTTATGCTTAGATTACCCTGTTTTTGATTTATTTCTTTTTGTGTTAATAAAATTTATTATCGAATGTGGAAGAACAAAATCCCCCTCCCTATCTGATCAAGCACTCAGTATTTAGCTCAAAAATCAAAGTTCTCAAAATGGATTGAAACCTAAACGACCGTGTATATCTCAGCAAAATGATCCTAACACAACTCGTTTCACTGAAAACCAAGGTTGTATGAGGAAGTTATTGAGTTATATCCACTTTGCCAAACAAGGGAAATTTAAAAAAAAATGCACAATCACTGCATAGTCAGCAGCCCATACTTTTGACGTGGCAGGTGATTGTGCAAGATCAAAGTTCTGTCAACATCCAATCACAGTTTTCCAAGTGTCAAATTTTTATTGGGTTCACAGGTTGGTGACGTGGCACATTTGTATTGGTTAATGGAGGTCAAATAAGGAGGGGACAAGTGGCAAGCCCGGAGGCCACCATGTGTCCCTCACCAAAGGACTAGCTGGGGCTTTAAGAAATTTTTTATGGAGGCACCAGGGTTCGATCCCATGACCTCCTCTACACATTCCACAGCACATAACCAACTTTGCTACCATTGTTTCTTAACCTATGTATCATTCCACATATATTTAAAGTTTAATACGTATGGAGTTGGCGGTTAGGAGGGCTAACCCATGGGTTAGCACTCCACATGTAAACACGCCAATGGTGAAATTAAATGTTAACATCCGGAAGCTCCAACAAACCTTAACCCTCACGGTTAGTGCCATATATGTGAATGCTCTGACGGAATGTTATGGTTAACACAATCGGTGAACAACACATAACATTCACTGCATACATGTGAACACTCTGATAGAAAATGTTGCGGTTTATCCAAATGGCAGAGAATGTGATAAACCATGATCGTTAACATTAAATCCACCATGTGTCTAGTTCCTCCAAACCGTCGAGGTAACGGTTAACAAACCGCGATTAGTGCGTTAACCTTTAGTTAATCATGCTTACCATAATTAATCCCCATATTAACTTTAATTAAACTTGAGTTTAAATCGGCGACTCTTTTTGTGATACCACAAAATTTGGAGGTTTTGCAGATTTAGTGGGCTTAACTAGAGTTCCTCTAGTTTTAGAGGAGCTTTTCTAGGGAAAGACAATTTGAGTCATAACTGGAGCATTTTTCGACCAAATTGAGCTCAGGAAAAGGTGTTCCTAGTTAATTTCGACATTCTGAACACATTGGAATAGGTATGAGGAGTAGTATAGCTTTGTAAACAACATTTTTTTTCCATATTGAGCTAATACAGAGGCCCAAACCGTAGAAGCTGGACCAAGGATATGTAGCCCAGGAGGGGTGAACTCCTTCATCAAAACACTGTGTTAAATGTTCAATTGATGGTTTTCTATACTTTTTATTGCTATTTTTCAGCACCTATGTTTTATGCTATTTTTCTCATGAATGTCACATTAAACTTGATAAAATTTACCTGTTTACATTCACAAACAACCTAAGGAAACCTATGCACAGGAAGAAATGGACAAGCATTTCTTAATAATTTTGTATTTGAAATTAGCACAGCAAAACTAACATTCAATAACAGATCAAGTTGGTATCAGAGCAAAGGTTAATTTGATTGATTTCTTGAGTTTTGTGCAAGTAGGATTTTAATGGTTGCAAAATTGTGATGCTTACAAGATTAAAATTGAAGAGAGGAGAAGGGAAACTATTGGTTGCAACTCCTGAGGTAATGCCCAAAAGAAGGAGAGCCACAAGGCCACAATCTCCACCCAAAGTTCCAATTCCAACTACACTTGAAACACCTCAAGTTTTGCCTTCAACTAAGATTGAAGAGGTACAAGCAGTACCAGAAATTGACCCTGAATCCACAGCCATCATGTCAGGAGCAAGAGAGACTGAAGATCGTTCAGAAGAGGAAGCATTCAAGAAAGCTTTATATGACTTGACTAATATGGTTAGAGTCCTTTATGAAGAGAGCACCACTAGAATGGCTGGAGAGAGTTCTAAGCCTCCACATTGAGAAGGAATCTCAGGAGATAAAAAAAGATGATAAGAAGGATTCAAAGGGTAATGGAGGAAAGTCTCCTCCATCTCCACCATCTTCATCTTCCTCATCATCTTCATCGTCCTAAACATCTCAAACGAAAACATCTTCCACTTCCACCACCAAAACTATCCATACTCATTCCCAAACCCCAAAAGGAAAAACTCCCTTACTCAAATTGGACATTAATTTTGAACTTCCCATATACAATGGTGAAGTGAATGAAGTTAGACAATTGGATTCGACAATCCCTTCAATAATATGACATAAAGATCTAGTTGGCTTCATTGAGGCTAGAAGGAGCAACATTAGTCTGGTGGGCATCAAAGACTCAAGAGGAAATGTGAATTCATGGTCAGATATCCATTTCATGGGTTGAATTTGTTTATGAAATTAAAAGATAGTTTTACCCTTTAGCCTATATGCAAAAAGCCATTATGAGTTGGCAGAATTTTAGGCAACTCAAAGGCCAAACAGTCCAAGACTATACCCAAGAGTTTAGAAAGAGGGCTTTGTTGTTAGGAGTAAATTTGAATTCCCAAGATACACTGTTGAAATATATTGGGGGTTTACATTCCTATTTGAAACATACTATCCTTATGTTCAATCCAAGAAATTTGGATGAGGTATGTGTGCAAGCCAAGCACCTTGAAGCAAGGGGAAAGAACATTCAGGAAGAGGGTAGTAAGAAGAAGCCTTTCAAGGGTAAGGAGAAAGAGAAGGGGGCTAAATTGAAGGGAAAGAAGAACGCAAGTGTGAAGAAAGAAGGGGATAAAACCATGTGCCAACATTGTTCCAAAGTTGGGCATGATGAAGCCCATTGTTGGAAATTACATCCCGAACTAAGGCTAAGAAACAAAACAATAAGGGAAACTAAAAGACACCTGCTACCACACAACATGACCTTGGATCAGATTCTGGTGATGAGACCAATATTTCGGCCATGGTCACAAAAAGAAAATAAGTTGTTGCAAGCACTAGTTCCTTACATAGTCAAAACAACACTCCAAATGAAGAATCAAGAATAGAGTTGTTCCATGTAAGGGTAGTTTCAAATCATACAAAGATTGATGCGTTATTTGATAGTGGGTAACAATCAAACTTAATTTCAGAAGACTTGGTCAAAAATCTCAACCTTGAAATTGTACCTCATCATAAGCCATATCACTTGGGTTCGATAGTCAATAATGCAAATTTACAGCTTACAAGGAAGTTCTTATTCAAGTTCACCATTACTGAAAAGTTCATTGATGAAGTTGAGTTAGATTTAGTTCCACTTGACATCTCAGGAATAATTTTGGGTAGTCCATATTTGTATGATAAGAAAGCAATATTTTATCGCCATGAGAACAAATACTTATTTCTCAAGAATGGGTGGAGTACATTGTGAGATCCCATTGCAAAAAGATGAACATTTCTTTGGTTAATGTAGGGAAGATGAAGAGACTAGTAAATGCAAGTAAAACTTTTGTGCTTCTCATGATCAAGAAAAGGAATGATATTGATTATGAATATTTTGAAGGTTTTGATGAAAAATTGAAATCTGATTTGTTTGATGTGGTAATAAAGAATGGCGAGATGTTTCAAGAACCAAAGGGGTTACCTCCCAAGAGGGGAATTCAACATGAGATACAATTGCAGCAGGATGTTCCACTTCCAAACATTGGCATGTATCGCATGTCAATTATGGAGAGCATGGAAAATCAAGAAGCAAATTCAATAGTTTCTGAACAAAAGTATCATACGCCCATCTACTTCACGATGTGGTTCGCCCATTGTTTTGCTGCCAAAGAAGGATGGGACTTGGCGCATGTGTGTGGATTTCTGTGCACTGAACAAAATCACAGTAAAGAATCGTTATCCACTTCCAAGAATTTATGATTTGCTTGATCAGTTGAGGTATGCAAAGTATTTCACTAAGTTAGACTTACGAAGTGGTTATCATCAAGTTAGAATAGTTGAAGAAGACATTTGGAAAACTGCATTTAAAACTAAACAAGGATTGTTTGAGTGGCTTGTTATGCCTTTTGGTCTTACAAATGCTCCAACTACTTTCATGAGAGCTATGAATGATGTATTGAAACCATTTCTAGATGACTTTTTTATTGTGTACTTAGATGATATTCTCATATTCAGCAAATCCTGAGATGAACATGTCATGCATGTAAACAAAGTAATTCATGTCTTGAGAAAAGAACAGTTGTTTTTAAAGATGTCGAAGTATGAATTTGGAAAGACTTATTTAGTGTATTTGGGACACAATGTTGGAGGAGATGACCTAAAGAATGACCCCTCTAAAGTTGAGGTCATTCTGAATTGGCCCAAGCCCAATAAAGTTACATAGGTAAGAAGATTTTTAGGGGCAACACAATATTGGAGGTAATTTATTGCTAATTTTTCTTCCATTGCAGCTCCATTACATGCATGAACTAGTGTCAAGAAATTCTTCCATTTAGGAGATGTACAACAAAAATAATTTGATGCTTTGAAGCAAGAGATCAGTTCAGCATCGATATTGGCTCTTCCAGATCTTAGACAGCCATTTGAGATTCAAATGGATGCTAGTGATTATGCCATGGGAGCAGTTCTTATGCAACATGGTAAGCCCATTTCATTTAATTCTGAAATTTTTAATGGAGCTATAACTAACTATCCCACTTATGACAAAGAACTTTACACATTGGTACAAAGTGTCAAAAAATGGAAACACTACTTGATGGGGAAGGAGACCATTATCCTTACTGACCATCAACCATTGCAGTACTTACAGTCACAGTCAAAGTTGCAACAGTCACGACACGTCAGATGGATGGGTTTTCTACAAAAGTTTCATTTGGTTATCAAGTACAAAAAGGGAATCTATGATAAGGTAGTTGATATGCTTTCAAGGCCTATTGTAAATTCATCTATTATACTCAAGCATAATTTTGTTTTTCATGAAAGTTACATTGATAAATATGTATATGATAATGACTTTCGAGATGTGTATGCAAGCTTGAGTCAAGGAAACCAAATTGAAGAGTTGGATTATCATGTACATAACAGTTTGTTGTATCACTTGGGCATGTTGTGTATTCCACAGAGAGAAAGAAACAATATCATAAGGGAGGCGCACACTTCATTGATTAATGGACACTTTGGTGTAGGAAAGACAGTAGTGAATCTCCAAAGGTATTGTTATTGGCCACACATGTTTGATAATGTATCTCGTTTCATTAGAGGATTATCTTTGTGTGCAACAAGTAAGCCTAGCAATAGGAAACTTGGATTGTACAATCCACTTCCAGTACCTTCATGTCCATGGGAGAGTATCTCAATGGATTTTGTAGGAGGTCTTCCATTGTCAAGGAGAGGTCATGATTACTTGTATGTATTTGTAGACAGGTTCAACAAAATGTGTATACTAACACCATGTAAAAAGAAGATTACAGCTGAGAAAAAAGCTCATGTTTTCTTCCAAAACATTTGGGTTCATTTTGGTCTTCCTACTTCCATTGTAAGTGATTGAGATTCTCGATTTGTTGGGAATTTTTGGTCAAATTTGTGGGACATGATGGACACAAAGTTGAAGAAGAGCACAACCTTTCATATACAAACAGATGTAAAAACTGAGGTGGTCAATAGAATAGTCATTCATCTTCTTATAGGATATTGCAGCAAACATCCCAAGTTGTGGGATGAACAGTTGCATTACATACAACATGCATACAACAGGGCAAAGCATTCTTCCACAAACACATCGCCATTTGAGGCATGTTTTGGGTACTTGCCAAGATCGCCATTGGACTTCATCTTTGAGAAATATGTCACCATCAATGGTCACAGTGACATCGATAAGGCAAGGAAGTTCATAGAGAAAATTTAGTTGATACATCACATAGTGCAGGAACAACTTGAGAAAAGTCAAAGCAGCTACAAGGCAAGGCATGAAAAACACCGCATTGATCACAAATTTCAAGTTGGAGATGAAGTTTGGTTATATATTAGCAAAGAGAGACTTCAAGGGGAAGGTAAAAATCTTAAGCCAATCTGTTATGGTCCTTTTAAAATTCTGGAAAAGATTGGTAACAATGCATTTAAGCTTGATTTGCTTCCTTATATGAAAATATACTTTGTTGTTAATGCTGAGAATTTGACATTGTTTCAGCCTCCTTTGATTGATGATCAAGGAGAGAATGTTCAACTGCCATCAATAGATTATTTCTCGCCAGAATATCTTGATGAACTTCAGTAGGATCACATACTTGACAGAAGAACCAAAACTTCAAAGAGAGAGAATGATGAATACCTTAGAGTGGGACTCAAGGGACAAAATCCTTTTAAAGCCAAATGGTTGCAGATCGAGAAGGTGAGGGAGTTGTACCCTTACCTACTAAACAATTCATAGTATCTTTTGGGGTCCAAAAGGCTTCTAGTCAGGAGGAATGATTAGGCGCTCAGTATTTAGCTCAAAAATCAAAGTTCTCAAAATGGATTGAAAGCTAAATGACCGCGTCCATATCGGCAAAATGATCCTAACATAACTCGTTTCACTAAAAATCGAGTTTGTATGAGGAAGTTATTGAGTTCTATTTGCTTTGCCAAACAAGAGAAATTTAAAAAAAAAAATGCATAGTCACTGCACAGTCAGCAGTCTATACTGCTAACGTGGCAGGTGACTGTTCAAGGTCAAAATTCGATCAACATCCAATCATAGTTCACCAAGTGTCATATTTTTATTGGGTTCACAGGTTGGTGACGTGGTACGTTTGTATTGGTTAATGGAGGTCCAATGAAGAGGGGACAAGTGGCAAGCCCTGAGGCCACCATGTGCCCCTCCCCAAAGGACCAACTGGGCCTTTACTAATTTTTTTATGGAGGCACTGGGGTTTGACCCCGTGACCTCCTCTACACATTCCAGAACACATAATCAACTTTGCTACCATTGTTTCTTAACCTATGTGGCATTCCACATATATTTAAAGTTTAATACGTATAGAGTTGCCGCTTAGGAGGGCCAGCCCTCCCCATGTGAACATGCCAACAGTGACATTGAATGTTAACATTTGGCGGCTCCAACAAACCTTAACCCTCAAGGTTAATTCCATATATGTGAATGCTCTGGCGGAATGTTACAATTAACGCAACCGGTAAACAACACATAACATTCACCGCATACATGTAAACGCTCTGACAAAAAATTGTTGTGGTTTATCCAAACGGTAGACAACATGATAAACAATGACCATTAACATTAAATCTACCATGTGTTCAGTTCCTCCAAACCGTCGAGGTAATGGTTAACAAAACCGCAATTAGTGCAATAACCTTCAGTTAATCATGCTTACCATAATTAATCCCCAACTTAACTTTAATTAAACTTGAGTTTAAATCAGTGATGCTTTTGGCGATACCACCAAATTCGGAGGTTTCTCTGGATTGACCGGGCTTAACTGGAGTTCCTCCAATTTTAAAGGAGATTTTCTAGGGAAGACAGTTTGAGTAATAACTGGAGAATTTTTTACCAAATTGAGCTCAGGAAAAGGTGTTCCTAGCTAATTTCGACATTATGAACACATTGGAATAGGTATTAGGAGTAGTAGATCTTTGTAAAAAACATTTTTTCCATATTGAGCTAATACAGAGCCCCAAGCCATGGAAGTTGGACGAAGGAAATGTAGCACAAGATGGGTGAACTCCTTCATCAAAACACGTGTTAAGTGTTCAATTGATGGTTTGCTGTACTTTTTATTTCTTTTGTTCAGCACTTCTCTTTTATGTTACTTTTCTCATGAATGTCATATTAAACTTGATAAAATTTACCTTTTTACATTCACAAACAACCTAAGGAAACCTATGTACAGGAAGCAATGGACAAGAATTTGTTAATAAATCTGTATTTGAATTAGCACAACAAAACTAACATTCAATAAAAGATCACTGTCGTTCACGTAGAATGCAAAATAATCATCCTCTTCCTCCATAGGATACTCCTAACCATCGTCAAAAGCATAAGAAAATTCAAGCTACTGAATCAGGAACATCAGGAACTACTCTAGCCTTCCTCACGATATTGATAAGCCAGAACCATCTATCCGTTTGAGTTCTGAACCCAAGATTACATCCATTCCTGTTGGTGACACTGACACAATTGAATTAGAATTCCCTGAAACTTTTTTACCTGAGGTGATTGAATTTGGCCTCCCTAAGTCAGAAACTTTGCTTCCTGAGGTTATTGAGACTGAGGAGCCTCAACCATATTCACCTGACACTTTGGGACCTTCCTCTTCTCTTCCTTTGTCTCACACAGAACCGATATATCTTGGGCTTACCGATGAACCTCTTCCTTATGAATTTGTGAGTATTGAAGGTATCCCTCAAGAAGAGCCTCGTCCTTCTACTCCCATTCATTGGGAAGGACTTTATTTTTATCAAACCAATCCTCTTTCGTCTCTTCAACCTCCAACACAATCTCCTTTACCTCATTCTTTGGGCCTATCCGTAGATCTCTCTCGGCAATCTTCATCGGGATTGTTAACCATGACTGGAATTGATTCAAACTCCCAACCCTTTTCCACCACTATGGTTGAGACATGAATTGTGGCTTCCTCATGTATGTCCATGACATCACCAGAAACTCATTTGTATGGTAGCATGTCCATCCCGGCTAGCTATCAGTCATTATTTGGTACCTTTTCTAGTGTGGCTTCCAGTCCTTAGACATCTCCCATGTAATCGAATTCGATAATAATGTTTTGTACTTCTCTTATGAATTCCACACAGTCTTCTCCTCTTCCTCCACCTACATCTATAGTAGAGCAACAGGTTGTCCCTTATGTCAGTGGGCAAAGATACCATCAACATCCTAACCCTCTATATGTTTGGTACCCTCCATCTAGATCGCAATTTCCTCCATCATCCCCTCCTCCTATGGTAGGGTGGAAATCTGTTGTTGGTATACCTCAATATGGTAACCTGCCTAATTATAGTCCTCCTTATCCTGGAATGGCTGCTAGTGTTTGGAAACCTACTTTTCCCATTCAACCTGGTTCTTTTGGGATCGATTATTGAATCCTCAAACTGTACTATCTTCATCACAAATTCCTAGCTATCCGTCAGCACCTCAATAAGCTCAAATACATGTGAACCAACCTTTACAACCTATTCCAATAGTGTTTGGTTCTCCCCAGATCTCGATTAGTCAACCTGTACAAGGTTCATCACCTTCTCAATCAGTTGCACAAGGTACTCATCAAGTTTCAGTAGGTCAAATTTTTCAAAATTTGGCACAGCCTCAATCGAACCCATACCAGGGGGCAATGTAAACCCCTATCAGGCAACAATATGGATTACATCAAGAACCTTTTCAAGGCCAGCAAATCCAAACCCAACCATTCCTGTAGCTTTATCATCATCCTAGGGTTAGGCAACAAACTCACTTGGATGTTGGTTATCAGAACCCTCCATATCCTAGTAACCAGGTTCATTATTATCATAACCCTCCTTACCCAAGAATGCAAGTGCTTTTTTCCCAGGTTATCCCTTCGTATCCAAGTCACCCGCCTCTAGACTTTAATTGAGAGTTTCTTTTTGTGGCTACTCTTGAATTACCGGATTTAACTCATCTTACTAACAACCCCATTGATCATTCACCATGGTGGCCAATTATTCCCACTAAGTTGCCTTCTAATATCCCAAAATTCAATGGGAATCCTGGATAACACTCATCAATGCATGTTATGACGTATCATTTATGTTGTTCATCCAACTCCGTTAATGATGATTCCACTCAAATTCATCTTTTCCAATGAACGCTTACGGGTACCACAACTAAATGGTATATTGAGTTATTTAGAGTCGTTTCACGATTTCATCACTTTAGCCACCACCTTCCTCAGGGTCTTAAGTCCCTATACTACTAGTGTAACCCCTTATTGTTATTAGTACAACCCCCTTGCTATATTGTTGTGCCCATGTAGTCCCCATTTTGTTATTATTATGCCCCATAGAAGTCCACTATTGTTATTATTGTGCCCTTACATTATTATTGTTATGTCGGCTCTGATTATGTTATGACCCCTTAGACTCCTATATATAGAAAGGAGGTCTTGTCATTTGTATCATCGAAGAATTTTTCATTTGTGTAATGTAAAGGAGGTTGCCTCCTTGAAGAGGCTAGTTTCTAAGGTGTTGATCTATCTTTTCTATCTTTTTGTGAGCTGGTTTCATAACATTTGGTATTAGAGCTTTGGATTCTAGGGTTTCACTGCTCCAAACAAGTCATCGTGGAATTTTTGCTATAACATTTTTTGTGTGACATTTCAGAAGCTAATAAAAACACCCATTTGAGATGCAATTGTGCTGAAACTCAGGTCCAAATTTCAAATCTTGTATCGCTATATTTTCGGAGATATGATCTGAGGAAGTTAGGGTTTTTGCAAGCTCCAGAATTTCATCTAAAACAGGTCATCGTGGAAGTTTCGCTATAACGTTTTTGCTACGAAGTTTTAGAAGATAAAAAAAACCTATATGAGATGAAATTTGTCTAAACTTCGGGTCTGAATTTCAGATCTTGGCTCGATATATTTTCGGATATATGATATGAGTAAGTTAGGGTTTTTGCAGACTCCCGAGTTACATCCTAAATAGGTGACCTTGGGAAAATCGTCATAACTTTCTCTCTGAGCATCAGATTGAAATTTCATAAGAAGTTACAGAAAGAGGACGGACTATGTTTTGTTTGGATATAGTTTTCAAAACCTAAGGTTGAGACAGTGACACATGGTACGCCGTACAAGTTCACTCTACTGAACTAGTCTATAATTAGGTCATCGCGGGAGATTGGAAATAAATATTTCTTTGGGAATCCAATTGCGATCAGACTTGCAGAGTTAGAAAGAGGACTTATAGGGCTATTACAAGCCGAAATTTCAGAACTTAAATATCTAAAATTACAGAGTTACAGTTGTTTCAAGATTTAGCTCCTAAAATCAAGAAAAAGTGAAATGAGGAAGTTTGATGGGAACGATCCGGTAAATTGGATACTACGGATGGAGAAATGTTTTGATCTACATGGTGTACCACTATTACAAAAGGTACGTATTGCATCTAATTATTTAAAACCGAATCAATTTCTATGGTATAAAGGGCTTTGTTCTTGTAAACCACTTGTCACGCGGTCAATTTTCACAAAGGAAATGATAGCACATTATGAGGATACAAAGAGAAATACCTTCTTTAGCCAATTGATAAATCTCAAACAAAAGGGTTCAATGGCAGAGCACATTGAGGACTTTCAAAAATTGAATATAAGGGTAAATGATATTCTAGAGAAGAAAAAGATAAATAGTTTTATCTATGCCATGGAAGCTGATATCGATGGTATGAAAGCATATTGGAAGAAAGGCATGGAAGATTTGAAGAAAGACATGGAAGGTTTGAAGGAAGGTGGGACAAAGTTGCTACAAGAAAGGCCTCCTAATGATGAAAAGGATCAAGAAACATCAAAAGAAGAGGATATACACTGAGAACCAACCCTAGAGAAAGAAAAAATGAATCCGACCATATCTTGTATTGCAATGGCAGGAATTACCACTCCTCAAACTCTTAAGATAGAAGGACATATCAAGAAGAAGAAGGTTCAAGCAGTGAAATATAAGGAAGAAAATTATCAAGAAACATCAAAAGAAAAGGATACTCACCAGGAACCAACCCCAAAGAAAGAAGAAATGAATCTGACGATATCTTGTAATGCATTGGCTGAAATTACCACTCCTCAAACTATAAAGATAGAAGGACATATCAAGACGAAAAAGGTAATAGTGTTGATTGATTCAGGTAGTAACCAGAATTTTATTCATTGTAATATAGCCAAGGAATTGAATTGCTTCCTATATCCAGCATCGGAGTGTCAAGTGACGGTTGTAAGTGTAGGAACCATAAATTGCTATGGAAAGTGCCATAATATCAAGTTATCCATGGGAGAATATGTATTGAATAGCCCAATGCTTTCCATTCCAATGGGTGGTGCTGATGTTGGACTAGGAGTCCAATGGCTACAATCCTTGGGTACAATAGCTTTTAATTTTCAAGAACTTTTCATCAAATTTTCTTAGGAAGGAAAGGAAGTTGAATTAAGGGGTATCACAGGGAAACCAAGAAATATAATCAGCTCTAACGGAATGACAAAGCTTCTAAAGAAAGAACAACGAGGCGTAATTACACAATTAAGTTCGCTAATGGTTCCCACATCGAAATCATCTATTTATCCAGATCTCCAAAAAGTCTTGGATAATCATTCCAAGGTATTTGAGACTCCTAAAGGTCTCCCATGTATTTGTGATCATGATCATGCTATTCATTTGATTCCAGGAGGTGTTCCTCCAAACATCAGACCTGATAGATATCCATATGCCCAAAGGAGTGAAATTGAACATATGGTTGCGGAAATGGTAGAGGTTGGTATAATTATCCAACAAAATTTGATAAACAAAGCAAGGGATGAATGGAAGAATGGAAAAGTAGGGTGGGAACTCATTCAAAAGTTGTTGAAGATCCCAGTTCCAACA
The DNA here is from genome assembly GCA_031772625.1 of Pinus tabuliformis. Taxonomy (NCBI): domain Eukaryota; kingdom Viridiplantae; phylum Streptophyta; class Pinopsida; order Pinales; family Pinaceae; genus Pinus; species Pinus tabuliformis. The sequence continues at coordinate 540,115,448 of CM062813.1, forward strand.
ATATTGCCAGAACTTGACAAGGAAGGAAAACTCATATTGGAACCTGAAGCATTCACAGAACCGAGAAGTCGACAGCTACGAAATCGATCAATTTCAGAGTATCTCATCAAGTGGAAGAACTTACCCACTGAATATTCCACATGGAAGGATGAGAATTTTATACAAAAGCATCAAGAACTAATCAAGCGTTGAGGACAACACTTTTTGAAGGAGAGGGGCATGTTAGGTCCCTATACTACTAGTGTAACCCTTATTGTTATTAGTACAACCCCCTTATTATATTGTTGTGGCCATGTAGTCCCCATATTGTTATTATTGTGCCCCATAGAAGCCCACCATTGTTATTATTGCGCCCTTACATTATTATTTTTATGTCAGCTCTGATTATATTATGACCCCTTAGACTCCTATATATAGAAAGGAGGTCTTGTCAATTGTATCATCGAAGAATTGTTCATTTGTGTAATGTAAAGGAGGTTGCCCCCTCGAAGAGGCTGGTTTCTAAGGTGTTGATCTATCTTGTCTATCTTTTTGTGAGCTGGTTTCATAACACACAGATTTCCAGCTACCCATCATATATGAAACTGGAATGAAAATATTGACTAACTTCAAGCAATCAGACTCTACTCACATTTTGGATCACATTCATGAGTGAAGGGATCATCGTTGGTTGGTCAAGAGTTATGTTCTTAATCAGTGGTTAGCAGAATGGTTTGTTAAATCTTTGTTAGCTCCCATAACAAAAGATGTGGCCAAAGGTGGAGTTGTGACCGAAGAGTAAGTTATTGCTCATGCTCAATATTTAGATCTGATTTATACCCAATCAAGCACGCTTTATGATAAGTTAAAAAATGCTCTGAGACCTTCAAATATTGTTCCTCGCCACGTGGTAAAGAATCTCATGCTTTTGATGGCATTATTCATTCTGCCAATTCACAGTCGGTAAGTAAACCATCTGGTATTTTTCTCACCACTCCTACGCAAAACCCTCAATCCCATCCTCCTATAGCTTCTGCTTCCAAGATAAATTTGGTTTCATCTGATAAAGGAAAGTCTCAACAGAAACCTAGAAGAAAGAAGAAAGGTAAAGGTAAGAAAAAGAAGGATTCCTTATTGCAGGATAAACAAACAAATTCGTCTTCCAATGACAAACAAAAGCCTCGATACCCATGCTTGATTTGTAACAAGGATCAATTTACACATGATTGTCTGCACCGCTTTAAAATGAACTAGTTTCTTAATTCATCCGCTTCTCCCACTATGTTAACAGACCCATTTCCCAATTAGGAGACTCATATGGTTGCCTGGGGTACTTCTTCCTCTAACATGGTTTTGATTCTTTCCTCCTCAAAGATGAAATATGATGTCTGGCGGCCACTCAAAATAAGGACTATGGTAATGTGAATCCACGAAACGGTCAGGCTACTAATCAACCTACCAATTTGGAAACACCTTCGTCTAATCTTGTTCCACCTCCGTTTCCTATGGAAGTGATTATCAAGCCTCTGAAGGGTGTTATACATAAGTTTGCTTTCAACCCTCATTTGAGAGCTACCCAAAATTATAATGTAGTTGAAGAATTGGCTCAGTCTCCATCAGCTATGTCATTCTTGATTATTATATGCCCCACCCAAAGTAAGGCCTTGTTATCAGCTATCGGATGTGTGGATCCATTGGATTCCAACCTAGTGGTTTTCTCTCATGAAAGATATACCCCTCGACTTCTAATTATATTTTATGATTCAGGTCATTTTCCATGGTAAGAACATTCATCATGTTATTGTGGATGAGGAAGCCTCAAACTACGACTTGTCCATGTCTTGCTAGAAGGTGATTGGTTCACCCCAACTGAGTCAATCGACCAACACATCAAAATCCTTTGATGGAAGGACATCTAAACCTTGTGGGATTCTAAATTCCCTCCAAGTGGAACTCGGGGGAAAAACTATCTCCGTTGAAGTAAAATTTATTTATAGACCTCTTGATTATAATCTTCTACTGGGACATACATGGGTTTATGCTATGGTTGTCATCGTTTCGACTTACTTCAGAATGATCGCCTTCCATCATAAAGGCAGGATCGTGGCCATAGATCAACTCACCTTTTTTGCCTATGATTCCAATGTTACTAGAAGTGTCCCCCTTGTAGGGGAAGCCCTACATTCCTATCAGTATATCAGAGTTGGATTATTAAAGGATTCATCGCTTATGGGAACCTTTTCGCCCCCTCCTCCTCTCCTTCTCAGATCCTCCCCTTCGGTTTCTTATATCAAAATGATATCATCCTTTATGATCCTGACTGATCCATGGATTGTACCTATTAAAACTGACATCTAAAGTTTTGGTGACTGAATGTCGCTTAGCCTCGTTGAGAAATATTACAAAGCCATCTATTTGGCTTGTGCGGCCCATACTTTTTCTTCAATCAATTGGATATATCGATCACTGGATTATGGCACGCCCTTTGATCCTTTCTTGCGGATATTCTCTACTGATGAAAGAATCAAGGAGATCATGATGTCAGATGACGTGCCATGGGACAAATATCATCATTGCTCCTCCTTACCATATTTCATTGAAGATAATCTTAGTGGTGTGTACCTACCTAAGTTTTTTGAACCCTTTATGAATTATGTCTCCATTCATGAGATTGACTCTGAGAAGAACCTTTCAAATATCGAAGAAAAGTATCCTCTCGATATTTCAACTAAACCAGGAATAGTCGAAAATATATACATTGGAGCATCTTGTTCTTCATTTTAAATTGAGATTTATCAAGTCCTTTTTCATGAGTTTAGAGATGTTTTTTCCTGGACATATGAAGAAATGACAGGCATCGACCTAAACATAGTGGTGCAGGAAATTAAGACGTATCTTGATGCCAAACCGATCTGGCAATGCCTTCAATTGATCCATCCCAAGAAGGCTTCCAGGATAAGAGTTGAAATTGAAAAGATTCTTCTGGTTGGTTTCATATACCCCGTTCCTTTAACTGATTGGGTATTGAACGTTGTCCCTGTCATGAACAAATAGGGAACGATATGAGTATGTGTCGATTATCGGGATGTAAATCATGCTTTTCCAAAAGACAACTACCCAACCCCATTTATTGACCAGATTTTTGATGACTTCATTGGCTGCGAGATTTATTCATTCATGGATGGATTCTAGAGCTATAATCAAATGAGCATTCTCTCGGTGAACCAACCTAAAACTACATTTATTTGTTCCTGGGGTACTTTTGTGTTAGATCCATATACTACTAGTGTAACCACTTATTGTTATTAGTGCAACCCCCTTATTGTATTATTCTGCCCATATAGCCCCCATGTTGTTATTATTATGCCCCATAGAAGGCCACTATTATTATTGTTGTGCCCCTACAATATTATTGTTATGTAGCCTCTGATTGTATTGGGGCCCTTTAGACTCTTATATATAGAAAGGAGGTCTTTTAATTTGTACCATCTAAGAATTGTTCATTTCCATAATGTAAATTAGGTTTCCCCCTCGAAGAGGCTGATTTTGAACCAGTTTTGTAACATTTGGTATTAGAGCTTTGGATTCCAGGGTTTCGCTGCTCCAAACAGGTCATCGTGGAATTTTCACTATAACTTTTTCTCCACGAAGTTTCAGAAGCTAAAACAAAAACCCATTTGAGCCGAAATCATTCTAGACCTCGAGTCCAAATTTCATAACTTGTCTCGCTATATTTTCAGAGATATGATCTGAGGAAGTTAGAGTTTTTGCAAGATCCATAATTCCATCTCAAACAAGTCATCGTGGCATTTTCACTATAATTTATTTTATACGAAGGTTGAGACTCTAAAATTAAATTAAATTTGAGGAGAAATCTTGGTAAATCTCGGGCCCAAATTTCAGATCTTGGTTCGGTATATTTTCATAGATATGGTTCAAGACATTTAGGGTTCTTGCAGGCTCCCGAATTACATCCCAAACATGTGACCTTGGGAAAATCGTCATAACTTTCTCTCTAACCATATGATTGAAATTTCATAATAATTTATAGAAATAGGATGGACTGTGATCTTCTTTGTAGCATTTTCAGGTCTGAAGGTCAAAATAGGGACACGTGGCACTTTGTACAAGTTCGCTCTACTGAAAAAGTATATAATCAGCCCATCTTGGGAGATTGGCATAACGCTTTCTTGGAGAATCCAATTTCGATCAAAATGGTGGAATTGGAAATAGGATGGAGAGGGATACCATAAGTCGATTTCAGACCTTGGAGATCCAAAATTTCAAAGATACAACAGATTCAAGATCGAGCTCCTAAAAGCAAGAAAAAGAATGACTTGAATCAAGAAAATAGAAACACCTAGTAAGCAAAATTGGAGGGATTATTGAAGAATGTGATCGATGATATGATCAATAAGATAAATGGTATAGAAGAAAAATTAAATGGAAAAATGGAAGATTTGAAGAAATAAATGGAAGGTTTGAAGGAAGGTGGGACAAAGTCACCACAACAAAGGCTTCCTAATGCCGAAAAGGTAGTAGAGGAAACTCTTGATGAGAATAAAAGAAATGATAATCATGATTTCATGGAATCTAACGTTGGATTGAAGACTCGCCATATTCAAAATATAGATATGAGGAAATTTTATGGAAAGGATCTGGTAACTTGGATACTACAGATGGAGCAATATTTTTATCTACATGATGTGCAACCGCCACAAAAAGTACATATTGCATATTTATATTTAGAACCGAATCAATTTGTATGGTATAGAGGGATTTGTTCTCGTAAACAACTTGTCACCTGGTCAATTTTCATGGAGGAAATTATAGAACATTATGATGATACAAAGAGAAACACCTTCTTTAGCCAATTGATAAATCTCAAACAAAAGGGTTCAATGGCAGAGCACATTGAGGATTTCCAAAAATTGAATATAAGGGTAAATGATATTCTAGAGAAGGATAGGATTGAATTCTTCATAGGGACTTTAAATGATAACATCCAACATGAGGTTCACCTTTGGGAACTTGATTCATTGGAGAAGGCATATACGTTGGCCAGAAAAATGGAAAGAAAAATTATGGAAACAAGGAAGCCTAACACTCATAACTATAAATATGGAAGTGTTGTTGCTCCTAGCTTTTCACCATCTACAAGGTTGACACCACAATAATTGGAAGAAAAAAGAGAAAAAGGGCTTTGTTACAATTGTGATAGAAAATACACTAAAGGTCATAGGTGTGCTAAGAAGAAATTAATTTACATGGATGGTGAATAGGAGCAAGGAAAGGAATAAGAAACGACAAAAGAAGAGGATATACTCTAGGAACCAATCCCAGAGAAAGAAGAAATGAATTTGACCATATCTTGTAATGCACTGATAGGAATTACCTCTCCTAAAAATCTCAAGATAGAAGGGCATATTAAGAAGAGAAAGGTAATAGTATTGATTGATTTGGGCAGTACCCATAATTTTATTCATTGTAAGATAGCCAAGGTATTTAAATGCTTCCTATATCTAGCACCAGAGTGTCAAGTAATGGCTACAAATGGAGGAGCCATAAATTTCTTTGGAAAGTGCCATAATATCAAGCTATCCATGGGAGAATATGTCTTGAATAGTCCAATTCTTTCCATTCCAATGAGTGGTGCAGATGTTGTACAAGGTTTCTAATGGCTACAATATTTGTGTACGATAACTTTTAATTTTCAAGAACGTTTCTTGAATTTTTTTTGGTAAGGAAAGGAAGTTGAATTAACAGGTATCACAGGGAAACCGAGAAAGATAATCAGCTCTAACAGCATGACAAAGCTTCTAAAGAAAGAACAACGGGGCGTAATTGCACAATTATGTTCACTAGAGGTTCCCACATCAAAATCATCTATTTCTCCAGATCTCCAAAAAGCTTTAGACAATAATTCCAAGGTATTTGAGACTCCCAAAGGCCTCCCACCTATTCTTGATCATGATCATGCTATTCATTTGATTCTAGGAAGTGTTCCCCCAAACATCAGGCCTTATAGATATCCATATGCCTAAAAGAGTGAAATTGAACGTATGGTTGCAGAAATGCTAGAGGTTGATATAATTAAACCTAGTCAAATTTATTTCTCTACTCTAGTGGTATTGGTACACAAGAAGGATGGATCATGGAGCATGTGTCCGGATTATAGGGAGCTCAACAAGCTTACTATTAAAGATAAATTTCCCATTCCTATCATTAATGAATTATTGGATGAATTACATGGAGCAATTTACTTCACCGAGTTGGATCTTCATTCAGGATATCATCAAATCAGAATGAAGACTAAAGTCATTCCAAAAACAACAATTAGAACTCATGAGGGTCATTATGAATTTTTGGTCATGTCTTTTAGCCTTACCAATGCACCTTCTACATTTCAAGGTTTGATGAATTCAATTTTCAAACCCTTCCTTAGAAAATTTGTGTTAGTATTTTTTGATGATATACTAATCTACAGCAAGTCTTGGAAGGATCATGTTCAACATGTTGACAAGGTGCTCAAACTATTGGAGGAGAAACAATTATATGCAAAAAGCTCCAAATGTTTATTTGGAGTACAAGAGGTGGAATATTTGGGTACTCAGTTAGCTCATAGCGCATCTTATCATCCTCAATCTGATGGGAAAACTGAGGTAGTGAACAAATGTTTGGAAGGATATCTTCATTTCTTTGTATCTGATAAACAGACACAATGGGTCAAGTGCTTGCCTTTAGCTGAATGGTCGTATAACACTTCCTTCCATACTGTAGCAAAAATGACCTCATTTATGGCAATTTATGGATATCATCCATTGTCCATCACATCATCTTTAAAAGAAAATTCTGAGGTTCAAGTAGTGGAAGATCACATCGAGCATCAACAAAAATTTCTCAAACTCTTAAAGGATAAGCTCACTTTAGCACGGAATAGAATGAAACAACAGGTAGATCAAGATTGCAGAGAAAGAAGTTTTGATGTAGGTGACTGGGTATTTCTACGACTACAACCATACAAACAAATGTCCCTCAAGAAAGCTAAGAAGGATAATAAATTATCACCAAAATATTATGGTATGTACAAGGTGTTTCAAAATATTGGTACTATGGCATACAAATTGGAGCTTCCTGCATCTTCCCGAGTGCACCCAGTTTTCCATGTTTCATGTTTCAAGCCGACGGTAGTCTTTCAACTGTGCTTGGAAAGGTGGGGCACCACGGAACACTTTCTTTTCACTAATACTTATGCTCGTGGACTATGCCTAACCACTTTTCCTACTTAGGTTGTGTTTCGCAACCAAGTAATTATTATGTTTTTCCTTTATACCAATGAACACCCATACACATTCATTATCATCAGCAATTATACAAGAGAACACAATTGCATAGTATAAAGGGAGGGGCAACTCCCTGAACAATGAGTTTCCCGAATAATATATTATACAGTCTTTCAATATTACAAAGATTTACAAGTATACTTGGGAAACACCAAGTTTCATACTTAGCCAATTTTACAACTTCATCACACCACCGTGTGACAACCAAGATTTCCTTGCCCAAGTCGGGCAGGCGCGCCCTCACACGAGCTGCCAACCAAACTTCACAACTTAACCTTGTTGACGAGTGAGCAACCTCACTCGAGTCACCCTTCGCTTACCTCCGCACGGTGGGCGGGCGACCTCACCCGAGTCACCTTCCTTCCACCTTTGCGTCTGCCTTCACACGATGGGCGGGCACTCACTCGAGATGCCCAAGAACCCATGCACGCCTTCGCACAACTGGGTGCCCGACGCCTTCACCCATGCACCGGCACCTCACGCCTTTGTTCAAGACTCGTGCACCTAAACGACCTGCCCAAAACTTGGGCGCATATGGCCTACGCCTTTCTTCCTTGTTGAGAATATCCCAATTCAAACAATATTTCCAGAACTTGATGAGGAAGAAAAAATCATATTGGAACCAAAAGCAGTAACAAAAACACGAAATCAATAGTTATGAAATCGATCAATTTTAGAGTATCTCATCAAGTGGAAGAACTTACCCGCTGAAGATTCCACATGGGAGGATGAGAATTTTATACAGAAGCATCCAAAACTATTCAAGTGTTGAGGACAACACTTTTTGAAGGAGAGGGTCATGTTAGGTCCCTATACTACTAGTATAACCCCTTGTTGTTATTAGTGCAACCCCCTTATTGTATTATTGTGCCCATATAGTCCCCATGTTGTTATTATTATGCCCCATAGAAGACTAATATTGTTATTATTGTGCCCCTAAATATTATTGTTATGTAGGCTCTAATTGAATTGGGACCCCTTAGACTCCTATATATAGAAATGAGGTCATGTCATTTGTATCATCCAAGAATTGTTCATTTTTGTAATGTAAAGGAGGTTTCCCCCTCGAAGAGGCTAGTTTTGAAGTCGTTGATCTATCTTTTATATCTTTTTGTGAGTTGGTTTCATAACATTTTTCTTATAGAAATCTCCCTTTCGGTTTAAAGAATATAGGGGCCACATTTTTACATGTGATGGATTACGCTTTCCACAACATCAGTCATATCGTGTAGCCCTATTTGGACGATCTCCCTGCTCACTCCAAGTATCGTGCTAATCACCCCATGCATTTACAAGCCATTTTTCTTTGTTGTAGATATTATAACATTCGACTTAACCCACACAAATGTGTGTTCTGTGTCAGTTCTTGTCGAATCCTTGGTTGTGTTGTTTCAAAATAAGGAATTCGCATTGATCCTCTGAAAGTCTAGGCAATCATTGAATTTCCTGCACCTTCTTCCCTCATTCAGTTACAAAGACTTCAAGGGAAAGCTAACTTCCTGAGGAGGTTCATCCCTAACTACCCTGCATTGACCAAAGGATTTACTCGCTTACATAAGAAACGGATCCCCTTCCATTGGGATGACACTATACAGAAATTGTTTGATTCCTTGAAAGATGTACTGGTTCAGGAATCTCTCATATATCCCTCTAACTAGCAATGCGACTATTTCTTGTATCTCGTTACCGCCATTCTACTATAGCTATGTTGTTGGTCCAATAAGATGACATGGGGACTAAACATCCCATTTATTATCTGAGTTGGAACCTCAACGATACTAAGATCCGATATACAAATGTAGAAAATTTGGCTTTGGTGGTTGTTCAAGTCGTCTATAGATTTCTCCATTACATGTTTCTTCAGAAAAATACGGTCGTTTTAGATTGGAACCCTATGACATATATATTGTCACGTCAATTATTGGGGGGGAATACTCTGTGTGGATCATTATTCTTCAAGAGTTTGACTTGGAATTCATCAAATCCAAGTCGACGAAATCTCTAGTTTTTGTCGAACTAATGTGTGATCTTCCTTCCCTTAATGTTGAATCTACATCTCAATATTATATCCCTAACGAGTCATTGCTTTTTATTTCATCATTTGACCCATGGTATGGAGATTTTCTAATCTATCTCTAGACCCAGACTTTTCGACCTAATACCTATCGCTCCGAGAAATGATGTATCCTGTACCAATCCCAAATTTATGTGATTATCGGTGACACCCTTTACCATTGTGGTATTGAGATGATTTTACAAAGGTGCCTCACTCTCAGAGGAGGTCGAGAAATTCCTTAATGAATGCTACTCGTGGGCATGTGGCAGACATTTATCTGGTTACGCTATCACGCAAAATATCTTACGCACTGGTTTCTTTTTTCCCACCATTTCCCATGATTGTATCCTTGTTGTCCAGAAGTGTCATCCATGTCATATATATGATCATAAAATCCATGCTCTGCCTGCTCCATTGAATCTTGTTTTCGTTGTTGGTCCCTTTATGAAATGGGGTATCGACTTTATGACATGTAACCCTCACTCGCTGGGGGGCATGGTTATATCATTGTTGTTGTTTAATTATTTACTAAGTGGGCCAAATTGATGCATACATTTAACAACACTCGTGAAATGACTCCATACTTTTTCTTCAACCACGTTAATTCTAGGTTTGGTGTTCCACAAGCAATATTTACGAATCACGGGAAGCATTTTCAGAATCATATGATGACCGAATTAGCTGCCAAATTGGAATTTTTACATGAAAATTCCCCTCCCTATTATCCTTAGGCTAACATACAAGTTGAGGCTATCAACAAAGTTCTTAAGACTATGCTTCAACATATGATAGGGGTTCATAAATCGGACTGGCACTTGATTCTCTATGTTTCCTTGTGGGCATACCAAACCTCAGTTGGGATTGCTACCGGATTCACACCCTTCCAGTTGGTTTATGGTATGGAAGTGATCCTTCCCATCAAATTCGAAATTCCATCATTGAAACTAGTTATCAAACTTCTTCCTGCTACTTTCGCAGAGGAGGAGTATCTTTTATATCTAACTCGTTTGGATGAAAACCGACACAATGACTCCTTAGTCAATGAAGCTCATAAAAGACACATCAAAGTGCAATATGATAAGAGTGTCAACCCTAGAGTCTTCTTGAAAGGAGATATAGTTCTCTTATATGACCAGGAAGCCGATAAGTTAGGTCCAGGAAAGTTATAGCCTATGTGGTTGGGCCCATACAATGTCAAGCATGTCCTTGCAAAAGGGGCCTATGATTTAGTATATTTCGATGGAGTTCCACTGGTGCAACATAGAAATGGGTTGTACCTCAAAATATAATATGCTTTATCCCATGTGTAGTACGATGTGTACATACTATCTATAGGTGTGTGAGTGTGTTTACAGTGTGTTTTTCAGATTTTCCCATGGTTTATGTTGATTCTTTTACTTTTGGATTGCATATGTCAACCTCTCTCAAACTGCATATTGGTTATGCTTATGGTGCTAGCCATAGTACTCAAAGCCTATCTTCCACAGCATGGGCTATCTTTTCTCCGAATGGCGAGATAGTGAGCATGCAAGGGATTTGCATTGGTCGCTCTACTATCAACATCATTGAGTATAGCACAGTGGTTGAGCTACTATCTCATTCTATTTCACATGGTATCCACCATATAGTCATTAGGCTTAACTCACAACTCGTAGTACTACAAATCGCTAATATTTATTCAGTGAGAAATATCGTCATCCTTCGCATGGTTTTGAAAGTGCATATTCAGGAAATATATTTCGATTTCATACGATATGAACATATTTCTAGAAATCTAAATACATTAGCAGATGCCCTAGCTAATTTTGTTTTAGATGGACATTTGTAACAAATGTAAATAACTTTCAATTCACATCACATCATATTGAAAGCATAATAGGAATTAGGATAGACTGATATATATATATATATATATATATATATATATATATATATATATATATATATATATATATATAGTAAGTATGGTTTTACAAAATGTGTGCCCCGAGACACATATGGCTACATTGCCCATATAAAAAATACACGTAAACCTCTAAGTAGACAAATTAGTGGTTCTCATAATAAAACGACATTGCACGAGCTATCTTGCGTAGTAATCAACCAATACATCCAGTGATTCCAATAGTGTGTCATTGAAGTCGCAATTCAAGTTGATCGACCGCGGTCTCATCAATCTCGTGTGTGAGTCCCTATATGTGGCGCTCCACCTCTGATAGGATAATAACTACCTCAAGATCTTGTAGTGCATCCCATCCTACAGTAACAACCTGTACTGGTTCCACTGCCTCCTCCTATAGTTGTCTCTTTGTCTTACGGAGATATATAGCACCTACTAGTTGAACAGGTTTTATCTAAGCATGAAAACATCAAATAGTTTAGACTAGGAAACATAAAAAAACATGTTAGCACTTCGTAAATCCCTTCAAACTGAGAAAAGGGATATAGAGGTAACCACAAACCACTTTGGGCTAGAAACAAGACTTTTCTAGCCATAGGGGGCTCCCTCACTCTAAAATATAAAGACTTAAAGCACAGATTTATAACAGAGACCAATTCTGATAAAGGAATTGTGAAAATATTTTGTTGAAGTGTGAATGGACAAATAAGTAATAACAAATGATCAATTTATCCTTTTACTCATTTACTTATGCAAGTAAATCGACAACTATTACAAGGGCATGTAAGCATGACTCTTGGATACAATGATAGCTTGTAGTGTAGATAAGATAAACTGAAACAAAACAAATTCTTCCTCTGCAATAAGACAATGTTGTTTACATAGGAGAAAGAGAAACTGAACATAGAAAATAAATGCATGAGTATATAGCATTTCATTTTAGATTGAAACATGAAGACAGTTGAAAAAGAGGAAGTAAATTGAATTCTGAATCAACTGACATCAAATACTCATAAAACACAGAGAGGAAATAAAATAACTTAACAGTAAATAGAACAAATCCCATGCACCATACTGTAAGAATCCTTGGATAGTGAAATCGATAACCCTCAATACATAAGCAACATGCACCATGAATTGATCACACAAGCATGAATCTCAGAAAATTAACACTAACACATCGCTCAACCATCAACAACCACTTCTGTATTCATTCATCAAAATATATAATCGATACATAGGATCAAAATATGTTTAGGTTCATTGTATCTTCAATCCAATAGAGGATCAGTCTAAAACTAAAACAAAAATAGTAAATTGTTGTTTTTATAATGCCTTTCCTCAAGACATAAAACATAAAGCATCTTTTTTCCCTTTAAAATAAAAACAAATTTTTTAATACAAATTAACTTAAAAATTCTTCGAACTGATCATCATGACTGAAATAGAAAAAAACACAAAAAGTTGCTTTTCTGATTCTTCAAAAGGCCTCCGTAGAAGCTGCGCAACACTCAAAACTTCATCCTTCTAGAAATGACACGTGGCGAGCTGGAAACCACACATACCCCACGTCAGCCTCTTTAAAACCTGACAGGTGGCTATCATCCAACATGCGTGTGATAGTCTAGGCATGACCTGCATAGCGAGTGCGCAGCGAAATTTCTGCAACTGTTCTCTAAGTGCCTTCCAGTCTTCCTGAATGTTATCATGATACTATATGTCGCTCAACATATCAAATTCAACATATTAAAATACCAGGAACTTAAGACAAAACTTGAAAATAAGAAAGGAGGCTTGGTCACTTCCTTTTCCTCTTGCTTGACACTTTACTGCTGGAAGCCTTGGTGTTGGGAGTTTTGGTCTTGGAATCTGGAGTAGTGAAGTCATGTTGCTCAATAAGTGGTGATAAGGTGGGTGTGGCCTTAGTCATGAACTTAGGATCCAATTTAGGCATCTTCATGAGAGGAGGTATCATAGCTGCTCCTTCATATCTCTTTAACAATCTACATGCCTCCTCCAAATCTTGCCTCATACTTCTCAACTGAGCATTCAAGACCAAGTTTCTAACATACAAACTTTTGCATTGTCTCCTTACTGGTTGGGACCATTTGACAAAAAATTTACTCTCATTGAGGGCTTTGGATGCTTCTATGAATTCATGGTCACAATTCTCAAGAATATTCTAAATGGAATTTTTATACTCCACATTTTGTTGTCTGAATTGATTCACCTAGTCTTTACTTTCCTCTAACTCCTCTAGGCACCTTTGATAATATTTCCATTTACTGAATGGGGTTCTTCTAGGATCTTGATCTATCTACTTCATTTTCTGCACATATTTAAACTTAGATTTGAAAGCCCTAACTGATGGTTGACTAGGCCCCATTACCACATTCTTGACTTGTTCAGCAAAAGCAACATGTTTTTTCTTTCCTTTGGAAATTGTTGCATGTGACTCTAACTTTTCCTCTCCTAGTTTAATATCTTCCTTTAAATCTATGTTCTTCTTCTCCATAAATGTTATTCTCATCCGATTTTTTGATAGTGCCTCTTTCATCTATGTTATCTTAGGGTCCTCATCTTCATATGGCATAGCACCTGCTTCAAGTGGTGATATGTCATCCTCATAGTCTAGATGCACTATTTATGGGCCCTTGACTTCATCCACTTTGTCATCAACCTATACATCTATTTGCTTGTCTTCAGAAAATTCCACTACTACTTGAGGAGCTGCCTCTTCCTGAGTCTTTTTAAATCTAGACCTCGTTCTGGGTCTCATCACAAAGTCGTGTTTTATTTTGTCTTCAATTATGATTTTAACTTTGGCTTGTTGAGCTGATGTCACTTGCTCTTTTGTTTCTTTGACTACCTTGTCATCCTTTATGCTTTACAATTTATCTTTCTTGCCCAATTTACCTACAAGTTTCTTGCTTAGCCTATCACCTTCCTTCTTTATGGGTTTCATCCTCATGATTGAATGGATGTTCTCCTTTTTTTGGTTCCTTCTTGGGCTCTTCCTTATCTATCTTCATTGATGGTGACCCATTTTTTGGTAACAAATCAATACTTGCAAGAAAATCAGACCAAAACATTTTCTTCCTCTCAACAACATGCTTAACTAAGATTTTGATTAAAGAAAAATGGAAAAAACTTGAAGCATGATTATCCTTTTGAATTTGTACTTTGGTAGCCATTCTTTCTAAACTCTTGAGCAAAAAATAAGGGAGGTTCATTGGCTTGTTTTCTGTGAAATGCCATAATAACTTGAGATGGTATTGATATATTCTACTGAACCTGCCCTCACAGGTGAAGTATCTTTGAATAACCTTCAGAAGGTCGACATATTGTTCTTGAAGATAAATACTGGGGAAAGTGGAGGAAAACTTGTCCAAAAACTTTGGCTTCACAAACTGTTTGTAAGCTAAAATGTCTAATTCATCCCCTTTAAACCACTTCTCCCCTACTGTAGGGAGGTTGGTTGCATCAGCAATAAATTTCTCAGTCAATACAATCTCCAAGTCCCCTAGTTTTACTCTGCCATCTTGGAAATTAAGAGCAAATAAACTAGCAAGTCTAGTATTGTGACCTATTTTCTGGATCTTCTGACAAAAAGGAATGCACCCTGCATTTTCAAAGGCCACTCTAATGGCAGGGGATGAGTTCAATAGGCTCAAGGTGTTGGGTTTGGTACACACAAGTTATCCTCCCTTTTTTCTAGTAGCAGGGGCCATTCTATCTCAATACCTAGCAGAATGAATTTGACTTTAAGCTAGGGCTACATGTATAGACCCAAAGAAATGAATATGACCAAGGGTGACAACACAATTCTGCTTCAATAGTTGTGACAACGAAGTTTTATGGGGTTGAATACAAGAAAGAGAATTTGAGGATTAAACGACAAATAACATGAACCCTTCAACAAACATCCATTGTCATAAATTCATATCTATGGAAATGTGACAACAAATTCAAAGGAGAAAATGTATTTGTCAAGCAAAACAGAGTGTGCGTGGAAAATAATTTCTAGCACGAACAGACACAATTTCAATAATAGTAACTAGGATAAATAGCAATGAGAATTCAGGAAAGGTATCTGACTTCCTACCTCTCCAATTCATGCAGTCAAACTGTGTGCTAATAGCTATCCTAAGACACAATCCCTCTCTGTGTAGAAAAGCGCAGTATAATGCTCAAATTCCTCTATGACCGGTAAACTTCTCTGCGATCTCAACTTAAGAAAACAACCACTTATCCCATTCTCTGCATGAAGAATGAGCCCATCATTGGAAGCCTTTACAATGATTTCAAATAATTTTGTTGATGTAATGAGTTTGACAGTTAACCCGCGTTCCACTTGAAATTCACATGTTTAAGGTGATCACTGATTGAGTATTGTATGATGGTGAAAAGTTTAGACATGATGGACTTGTAATCAAAGTTCATCGAGGGTTGAAAAAAGGACATGAGTCAATCATGGTATGTGATGATGCTTAGGGAAGGGGTATTTTAGGCCTAGGGATGTGTGGTTAGGTTAAAATGGGGATGAGGGTTTAGGCCTAAAATGATAAATATGAATAATGTAAACATTGGGGAATGAGGGAAAGTAATGTGATGAGGGAAAAAGGGGATAGGCAGAGGGGTACATATAATGTCTAACAAAGGCATAGATCAAAATATTTATGATTAGGACCCCTTCGAGATCTTTCCTTTGACCGTAGACACTCTCACCACATAATCATCCTATCATTACCTAATACCCAAACTCAGTGATTTATTACCATACCTTCCCATACAATAGACAACCCCTTCCCAATGACTATACCTTGATAACCAGAGTGATGACCCAACTTATGATGACTCCTTTAGGCAGTGAGAGGCAAAATCATGATAGCGAACAAGTTTATGAATTTGACCTCCTTTAAAACAAAAAAAATTACCTTGAAAAACATTTCGACTGACAAACTAACCTACACTAACATTGGCTCCATTGTGGATGACAACCTCCCTGTGAGGTGCCAAGAACAACACTGCAGACTAGTAACCTTCCCCTCGGGCAATACGGTGATAATATGAAAAATCTAATATACAGACTCTGAATCAGAAAAAATTATTGACTAGACTAACTCTAAATTCTAAAAACAACTAACTCACAGAATTGATTATTTATGGAATCATCCAATTAAGATCTTATGGCCTTCACTTTGGATCTCAAATATTAACTATAAATGAAGATCCTTCAAACTCCAACTTAAGCGAGGAACTGTTTGAGCAACTTGCCATTCACAGTCCCTGCTCCAACTGGCTCATTTGACAAATCTTCAAGTAAATATGCATTCTTCCCTCTAAATGCATCAACTTTACAAGGCCCCTTCCACAAGTTCTCAAATTTTCCATGCTTTCCTTTATCTTCATTTCGAGCATCCCATTTGAATACCAAATCTTCAATATGAAAATTTGTTGCCTTTGTTCTTTTATCATAGATCTTCTTTATCTAGTCTTGTAATAGTTGTGTGTTCTTGAAAACCTCTTCTCTTGACCGTTGGAATTGAATCATTTGGCCAATTCTCCATTGTATGTAATTTGGATCTGCTTCTTCTTCTTGTAATAATCTCATGACTGGCACCCCAAGAGATGAAGGAAAAAGAACCTTCATTCCATACACCAACTCAAATGGAGACATGCTTATGGATCTTTTAGTACTCACACGATCTGCCCATAGTGCATGGATTAGTTTTTTGTGCCAGTTCCTTTTATTTTCCTACAACAATTTTTTAATAATGTTGACCAAACTCTTGTTGGATGACTCTTCCAAGCCATTTCCCTGAGGGTAATAGGCTATGGAATGACCCAAAATGATGTTATATTTGTAGCATAATTCAATCATCCTTTTTTACTTAAATGTAGCGGCATTGTCTGTGATAATGTTTTGTGGACAGTCGAAATGGGATAGAATGTTGTTTTCCAGAAATTGGATGATAGTTGTATCTGTGGCCTGCCTAGTAGGGACTGCTTCAATCCCTTTCATAAAATAATATGTTCCTATTAAAATCCACTTATATTTCCCAGACAAGGCAGTATGAATTTATCCAATGAAATCAAGTCCCCATTATTGAAATGGTGACTCGACTGCTATACGCTTTAGAGACAGGGGAAGAAACTTCTTTCTACCATAAAACATCTGACATTCCTTACAGCTTGCCACCTTCTTATAAACATCAGCAAATAAACTAGGCCAATAAAGGCCAACTCTTAAAATACTATTCGTTGTAGTTTTCCAATATAAATGACCACCACAATCCTTGTTGGCTTGATGGGGCTTGACCCAGGTTCAATGTTAGCTGTGCCAACCAAAAAAACCCTAAATTATTGGCCCTTTTAGAAACAACCCACATAGCACAGGTTGTAGTCTCAACCGAAGTAGTATTGGGGGATGACAGAAATAAGTTTCTACATCCAAAGGTCTGTGTGATGGGTTCATCTAGTTCCTAGGGCTTATCTATCTTCGTGAACCTTAATCCTTTTGAAACAGATAATTTTAGTAATTTTGTTTAAACAAATCTAGGTCTTCGCGAAGGCCTTTAATTATTCATAACATGTATAAACAATACAAATCTGCCCCTTTCACACACAAGTTAAGCATTAATGCAAATAAATTGCATTACAGAGTCGAAATACAGAAACTTGCAAAAGTAAGATTTATTACGTATATACACAATAATTGGCTCAAAACTATCTTTATTAGATAAAATCATTCAAGTACAGACTCCTTCTCCCTGCGCATTTAGCTGCAGAGACCCTTGCACTCAGCCTACGGACTTACCAAGGTCTCTGCACACTCAACTGCAAGAGCCTTCCCCTTCGCCTAAGAATAGGAAACATACATTCCCTACCTTAGCTTACATGCCCTTAAAAAATATCTAACAATTAGATTTTATGATCCCATAGACTCGCTATGACTCTTCTATTTATAGCCTTGCTTTTACAATACCATGGTCCCGAGACCATGGGCAGGTCTCAAAACCTTCCTATCACCTACCCACCTAAGGGACTAAATCCCCTTTGACTCTGACTATCTTCGCACTCCGCTTCCACATTTCACAAAGACTTTACATCTTTACAAAAAGAAATTACAAAATTTACCAAAATTTACCCCAAGGACCCCTTCCCAATAGGCCCCCAACACAATTTGGTGACTCGTCCTCGAGTCACTCAGCTGGGTTTGCAATCTTGTCCTAGAGTTCGCAGAACTCCACCTTCAGATCCTGCAAATCAGCTGTGCCCTGCATAGTTGATTGTTGTACTTCCTCGACAAGCTTCTCTATAGTAGGGCCTTCCACCATAAGTACCATTGTCCTTTGTGTCTACTGGATGCCCTTTAACTTATTCTCAACAAACATAGTGACATGGTTGGCTTCCTCCATCCAAGGTTGCATTCTTGCCCTTAGGATGGCCTCTTTCTGGTTCAACTCTTCAATTTCCATTTGCAGCTACTTTCCTTCCTGTAGCCGCGTGAACCGTTCTACTGGCACCAATGTGCGCGCAGTTGACCTTATCTCATCAAATTGTTGCTGCCTTTCCCTAAGTCTGTGCCGATATTCTGGAGAGTGGGGTCCTCCTCCAGAGATGTCGAAAGATCCATGGCCTTCTCAAATAGTTTGTTGCAGTCCTTCACTGCTCTTTCCATGATCATTGCTCTACCTTGCTCCCGGATTTCTAGTGGAATTGTCGGCTGCAACTTCAATTGCAGATCCGAGATTTGTAACTAAATCTCAAATCAGACTCGGCTGATTTCATCTTTATACTCTTTGACCACTGCAACTAGCTTTTGGATCTTCTCTTTTGATTCTGTATCTATTGAAATGTTGAGCTCAGGCAATGCATTACCAGCCTGTGTAATTGTTGTTTCTAAATTATGGCTGCGTGTGGCAAGTTCTTCCTTATATTTTAGTGCATGTGCCTTTTCTTGAAATATCTACTGGTTATTGATCTTAACTTCACTAATGACCAGCAGCGTATGCTGCTCCCTAACCCTCAGCTCATCAGATATGCCTTGTTGTAATTTGTGGAGTGTCTAGCTAGGGACTGCCACGAGATTGACACCCAGATCCTTGATCTATGATATTTGGGTGTTCATTTCCTCTGATTGGGCAGGCAGGGTCCCCTATGGAAATTGAATCACTCTGAGATCCAGAGTCCAGTTTGTATCTAGGGCTATCACTCTCACTTGAATCCCGCTCTCCTAACCAACGCTTTCTTGTAGTCGCCCCATCTGGATCAGCATATTGTGTAGATCCTTTTGCACATTCCCCATCGCCTGCTAGTACTGTTGCTCGAACTGCATCCATAACTCTGTTGTTGTGTCGCAAACCTTGTCACTAATCTCGTCCAAGTCCCCCTCAGTGAGAACTAGTGGATCCACCTGGGAGAATCTGGTGGACTTCTGCTTCTTCCGAGGTCCCGAGGATATCTACGTTGGTTGTTTCTTGACCACAAAGGGGGTGCCCTGCTACGTGCCCCTGACACCTTCCACATCTGACTCCTTATGGTCCTTGATGTGCTGAGAGGCAGACTCCTCAACCTCTATAGTCATTTCCTTGTCTAATTACTCTCTGTCAGTGTCTTCCTTGTCTGCAGCTTCCTTTTTTTGTGCTACTTTCTCTCAAGATGCAACCCGTTGGGCCTCATTTTGTTTGTTTATTGTTGAGGTATGTGTAGTGGTACCTTCTTCTTCCTTGCTTGTTCTCACGCCAGGATCTAATGGAACAAGCCAGTCCCCTGGCCATTTACCAATTATCTCTTGTACATCTTCCTCACTAACAAGGTAAGGTAACTTGCACCATGCCTTCTTTGGATACCGCCTCACACGGATAGAAACATTGTGAAAATCCACCTTGAATTTTGCTTAAGGCTCCAATTGTTCATATAGAGTCAGTGACATCCATGGCCTATGGTTGATCACCATGCAGAGATCCATCTCTATGAGCACCCAGAGCGAAGCAAACTTCACTGCCTCTGGAAGGTATGGGTCTTGCGAAGGAAACTGGTTGTCCTTCGGCATCCTCCATGCTATCAGTGCTATCAATAAAAATAACCAGGCATAATTATATTCCTTGCCCTCATCCTGGGCCTCGCGATAGTTTGACAAGAACTCTTTGCACAGGCACTGAACCTAGTTGTACTAGACTCCTTTGGCAAATTGTGCAGTTAACGAAATCATCGACGCCAAAACCTCGTCCGCACAACACTTCCGCATGATCTTGCATGCCAAGATCTGCGAGACAAACTACATCGCTTTATCTAAAATGGAACAGATGGAGTGTCTGCATGACTTCTTCACCAATCCAAACTTGCTCTTCATTTGATCCACAAGTTGTTTCTCTTTTATTTTTCCTCCAAAGGCCTCTACTAGATCCACACCTTGATAGGGAAGCATGGTAATCTGATGGATCGACATGTCAGTAATAGGGATGGATTCTCCCAGCCAGAGACACCCATTGTGCACCAGGGTGAGAATTTTTCTAACACACATGGTGTTAAAGAAATTCAGCTGAAATGCAGATTCCAAAGCATTTTTAGCATCCCTGCTTTCTCAACTCCCACGACCCACTTCATCGGATCTAGTCGCATTACTTCGATTTCCTCATAGTAAATTTTTGCCAAATATTTATTCGGTGCAAGCTGAGGGAACTTCTCATGGTATGCCAAGTCCCAATCCTCCAGCTTCAGCGATGGAATTTGTGTTGGCATTATGGCACAGGTGTTGTCCTTGATGGCAACTCACTCTGGTGACAGATCTCAGTTCAGGCTTTCAGAATGAAGGAAAAGATATATATGCAGGTTCACCTAGACGAAGATGTGTATATACGCAGGTTATACGTTACAAAAGCGTGTATGCGTATACATGCACTTTCATGCAAGGAAAAGCACGTACATGTTGGAGAACTTACTTTTGGTCCGTGGTAGTCCTTGGTAATTGAACCTATGGTTTTGGGCCATGGTATCTCGTCAGAAGTGTTGATCCCAAGTATTGGGTTCATGGTATTGTTTTATTATGGTTTTGGACCGTGGTATTGTGAAAGGCCTAAGTCTATAAAAGAGGAAGGAGATCATTTGGCAAAGGATCATCTGAATTAATTGAATATCTGATAAAGTGCTAGATCTGGAATATTGGTGATTGGGTTATGGTGCAGATCTGGATCTGAATGAAGGAGGAACCTGAGCGCAAAGAGAAGGATAAGTTCTATTGATGGGTCATAATCTTAAGGCTTGAATAATAGTATCTTTGTATGATTTTTATATGTTATATGTGGTGCATGCTTGATCTATAAATCTGGTAATCTGGGTTAATTAATGTCTGAATATTTGAAAGAGTGAATTATCCTTTATAGATCTATACGCAGGTTCAGAAAAGTGAAGGCACGTATACACACTGGTTCTGTAAGTAAAAATAGCGTATACGCAGGTTGGTCCAAACACAGAAGCATATGCACGCAGGTTTCAGGTTATTGAAGTAGCGTACATCTCTTGAGTTGTGTTCTAGTTGCTTCTGTTTATTGTTGCAGTGTTCTGGGTTCAGAATTTGGTGTGTGATTACTGTTACCGTGTTCTGGGTATAGCTGTCAGGGAAGTGTCTACTTGATTTAGTTCTAATTGGTGAAAAGGAGATTGTTTGATGCAAAAATTCTTGATGATTGATCGATGTTCATGGATCCAGTCTGAAAATTTGTGAAACGTGGTCCCTGGAAGAAAGAGAAGGTTGTAGCCTTCTATAGGTCAGCACCTATGTACTAGTATCTTGGCTAGTGCAAGAGCAAAGGGGGTTGTAGCTCCCTTCCAGGAGAAGCTGGAGAACGAGAGAGGGTTGTAGCTCTCTGCAGGTTGCAGCCTGCGTACCGGTAAAGGACTGCACTAGTACAGAATCATTGTAAAAAGAAGTTTCTAATTAAAAAGGAGATAGAGACGAATTGCAGCAAGTGGTTTTCACCCACATTGGGTTTCCACCTTATATCTTGTGTTCTTGTGTGTGATTTTCTTCTGCTCCAGTTACTGTTTATTTGATTCTGATACACAGATTAATGATCAACATCTGTAAGATAAAGTAAATTATAAGTTTGCATGGTATACGCGGGTTTCCTTATACGTAGTTACGTATATACGCGGTTTTCACTAACTGAAATAGCGTATATGATCTGGATTTGAAAAAGGGAATAATTGACTTGATAATACTGATTCACCCCCCCCTTCCTCTCAGTATTATTTCCAACAATTGGTAGCAAAGCAGGTCCTTCTGAAGAAGCTTGATCGCTTGAAGGAAGATCCATCATCATGAGCAACTACGAGAGAGAAGCATCAATCAGGCCACCAATTTTTGATGGGACCAACTTCGTCTATTGGAAGGTAAGAGTCACAGCCTATCTTCAATCTCTTGGTACAGAAGTCTGGGATATCATAGATATAGGGTACACTTTTCCATCCACAACTCCTATAGATTCAGCTGGTAAGAAGCAATATGAAACAAATGCAAAGGCTGTCAATACTCTATTAGGATGTCTATCTCAATCAGAATTCATCAAGGTTATGCAGTATAAATCCGCAAAACAAATATGGGACAAGATTGTTCTGAGCTATGAAGGAGATGAACAGGTAAAACAAGCAAAACTTCAAACCCTCAGAATTCAGTATGAAAATCTCAGAATGCACAATGATGAAAGTGTGGCTAACTATTTCCTTCGTGTAGATGAGATTGTTAATTGTATGAAAAACTTGGGTGAAGAAATAAAAGAGGCTGTTGTGGTTGAAAAGGTTCTAAGATCTTTGTCCTCTAAGTTTGAATCTAAAGTTTCTGCAATAGAAGAAAAAGAGAATCTACGGAACCTTACCATGTCACAGCTGCACGGAATTCTGACTGCTTAAGAGATGAGGAAAGGAGGACCATCAGATAGGAGAGAAACTGCTTTCAAGGCTTCAGGCAAAGGAGATTACTATGAGTCAGTACATATGTCAGAAGAAGAGGAAGAATCAAATTTTGTCAAGAACCTTCAACGGGGTGCGGGAAGAGTCAGAGGTAAGTTACCTTTCAAATGCTTTGCTTGTGGAAGAGTCAGTCACTATGTTGCCAAATGTCCTCATAAAGAGAAGCTTGACAAGGGTAAGGAACCTGTTAGATGGAACAAGAAACAGAATGTAAATAAGAAAAGCTAGTACACTCATGAAGACAGTGATGGACTTTCAAATAGTGATGAAGATGAACAAGGTAATAAATATAGACTTTTAATGGCTTTTGAAGATGAAGATTTCATGGATGCTATAGATGAAGGTGGTCTTTATGAAGAGATTTCTAAACTCAAAATTTGTTTAAAAGAGAAAAATATGATTATTGATACTCTGCAATTCCAACTGGCTAAAAGGGAAAAACATCATGAAAAGTTAGAATGTGAAATTGTGGGACTCAGAAAAGAGATTGAGAAATATAAAGCTCTTAATCTTAGATTTGTTAAAGGGTCTGAAACATTAGATGAGATTATCAAAGTGCAGCGCTCTCCACTAATCAAGATAGGTCTGGGATATAATGAAGAAACAACTCAAGCACAGGAACCATCTACCTCCAAAAGTTATCTTGATGCAGCAAGGAAAAGTGAACAAAGGTCAAATGGAAATCACCAGGTAAATCAGGGACAATTCACCTCAAGAATGAACAAAGACTATCAGATAAATCGGGGGCAATCTACTTTTAGAATGAACAGAAGATACAACCAGCCACAAGTAAAACCTTCTCAATCTGCCTCAAGAATGGATGTCAATAGGAACTACAATCATTTGGCTGGTAGATTTGCTAATCACAAGAGTTTTTTCAATGGCAAATGTTTTTCTTGTCATAACTTTGGTCACAAAGTAGCTCAATGTGTTGCCTATAAGACAATCATGACTAGAGAAGCTCGTAAACAGAGGAGTATGACTGGGATCATGGAAAGGACCTACAATAAATTCTCTACTCTTGAAAATGAAATAGAATGTTCTATTTGTAACAATTTCAGTCATGAAGATTCTGAATGCAGGAGCAGGTTTCGGCAGACAACTCAGAAGGAGCAAGCCTCAAGTGCCAAAACATGGAGAATAAAATAACCACAACCAGAAAGATGTGGTATAGCCTTATATGCGGAAGGGCAAGAAAATCAATGGTACATCGACAGTGGATGTTTGAAACATATGACAGGTGATAAAGAAAAACTTCAGTCATATAGTTCCTTAGAGTAGGAGAAGAAGGTCTCTTTTGGAAATGACACCCCTGCTCTCATAAAAGGTAAAGGTTCTGTTCAGTTGAAAGAAAGGGTCAAAGCTGGAAATGTTATGTATGTTGATGGCTTAAAGCATAATCTATTAAGTGTCAGTCAGATGTGTGATCAAGGAACTGAGGTAATATTTCGATCAAATGGATGTAGTGTTTGTGATCTTGATACAGGAAAAACAGTGATCAAAGGCATAAGAACTCCAAATAATTTATACATATTCAAAGAAGGACAACATCAATGCTATCTAAGCAAGAATGATGAACACTGGCTATGGAACAGAAGATTGGGGCATCTTAGCTTCTCACAGATAAGGAAAGCATGCAAATACGAGGCAGTTCGTGGTCTTCCAGACATCAGAATTCCAGACAATACAATATGCAAATCGTGTCAGTTTGGTAAGCAAACCAGAACTAACTTCCCTGAGAAGGAAGGAACAGCTAGCAGGCCACTTGAACTTGTCCATACTGATGTATGTGGTCCATCTAGGAAAAGGTCACCCCGAGGAGAAGAATACTTTATATTATTCATTGATGACTTTTCCAAGATGTGTTGGATAGGACTAATGAAGCACAAAGACGAAGCCTTTGAAAAATTAAAATCTTTCAAAGCCTTGGTGGAGAATGAATCAGATCACAGAATCAAATGCCTCAAGTCTGATCGAGGAGGAGAATTTACCTCGAATGAATTTTTTGATTTTTGTGAAGAACATGGAATAAGAAGGGAATTCTCTACAGCTAGGACTCCTCAGCAAAATGGAGTAGTGGAAAGGATGAACAGAACGGTTCAAAAAATGGCTCGTGCTATGCTTGATGAGTCTGGAACTCCCGCAACCTTCTGGGGTGAAGCCACATTTGCTGTAGTTGTTATTCTCAAGAAAACAAATGTCCGGGTGAACAGCACTCAAACTCCTCATGAGCTCTGGTATGGTGAGACTCCTTCGGTAAAATATTTCAAAATTTTTGGAAGCAAATGCTATATCAAAATACTGATGAAAATCTTGGCAAGTTTGAACCTAGAGCAGATGAAGGCATTCTCCTTGGTTACTCTCTCCACAGCAAAGCTTACAAGTGTTACATTAAAAGGCTTGGAAAAATTGTTGAAAGTATTGATGTAGTAGTTGATGAAGAAGAAAACACTCCTAGGCAGGTAATATCTAAAGATTTTGAAGATGATGAGGACTATCCTTCAACATCAAATCAGACTTATGATCAAGAAGAAGCTCAAGAGGCACCAGAAGAACAGATAAGGATAGAAGATAAGACTCCATCCACGTACGTTCAGAAGAATCATCCAGAATCTCAAATTTTGGGGCAGAAAGAGGCAGGTATACAAATAAGAAGAACAATTGCAGAAGCCTCAATCTATTTGGCATTGCTCTCTTCCACTGAACCACAAAATGTAAAAGAGGCATGCAAAGATGAATGTTAGGTCAAGGAAATGGATGAAGAACTTGAGTAGATTGAAAAGACTAACACTTGGGAGTTGGTTCCTAGACCAAAAGATAAGAATGTCATAGGGACAAAATGGATATTCAAAAACAAGTTGAATGAGAATGGGGAAGTTATTAGAAACAAGGCCAGACTTGTTTGTAAAGGGTATGCTCAACAAGAAGGAATAGACTTTGAAGAAACTTTTGCTCCCATTGCTAGACTTGAGGCTATCCGAATGTTCCTTGCTCTGTCAAGCTTTCAAAAGTTCAAAGTATTTCAAATGGATGTGAAATCAGCTTTTCTGAATGGAGAATTAGAAGAAGAAGTGTATATTGATCAACCAGATGGATTCATCCTTGGAAATGATCCAAAACTTGTATGCAAACTTAAGAAGGCTCTCTATGGTCTTAAACAAGCTCCAAGGGCTTGGTATTATCATCTGGACAAATATCTTCATCAACAAGGTTTCTCAAAAGGATCAGCAGATAGCAATCTTTATATAAAAATTGAAAATAACAAATTGCTAATACTTGTTATGTATGTGGATGATATCATCTTTGGCAGCAATGAAGAAGCTATGAGTCAAAACTTTGCCTTGGTGATGCAGAAAGAATTCGAAATGTCCTTGCTTGGAGAACTGACATATTTTCTTGGATTACAAATCCAACAAAATGAAGGCGGTATCTTTTTATCTCAAACCAATTACCTCAAGCAGATCTTGAAGAAGTATGGCATGGAAGATTCGAAACCAGTATGTACCCCTATGGTTACAGGATGCAGCCTCAATGCAAATGATGAATCAGCAGTAGTGCATCAACCAACTTATAGATCCATGATTGGAAGTCTGCTCTATTTAACAGGTACCCGACCAGACATCATGCATGCAAAAGGAATGGTTGGAAGATTTTAGGCAAATCCTAAGGAAACTCATCTTTAGGCAGTAAAGAGAATTTTCAAGTATCTTCAAGGAACTCAAAACTATGGCCTATGGTATCCTAGAGATACAAATCTCACTCTTCATGCTTATACAGATGCAGATTGGGCTGGAAGCGTAGATGACAGGAAAAGCACTAGTGGTGGTGCATTCTTTATGGGTTCCAGATTAGTATCTTGGTTCAGCAAGAAACAGAGTTCAATTGCTTTATCCACTGCTGAAGTAGAATATGTGGCTGCCGCATCTTGTTGCACACAACTCCTTTGGATGATGCAAACTTTGCAGGATTTTCAAATCACTTGTATTCCACCTATCTCCATCTTATGTGATAATACAAGTGCTATCAGTATCTCAAAGAATCCTGTCATGCATTCGAAGACTAAGCACATACTGATCAAGTATCATTTTCCCCGGGAACAAGTGTTGGAACAAAAGGTCAAATTGGAGTGTGTTCCCTCTAAGGAACAAGTTGCTGATATTCTCACCAAACCACTGCCCAGGGAAACTTTTGAATACCTCAGACAAAAGCTGGGAGTAGTTGATGCAGCATCTTGTTGTTGAAACTTGTTTGTTTCAGAGAAAAATGGGTGTACGCGAGTTGCCTGAGGAGGATCCGCATACATATGCCGGTTTATGCACAGACAGTCACGTATATGGCAGTTTGAAAGAAATCAGTGGGGACAAACTCTGGTTGAAGAAAGTCTGATATGGGTCTGACAGAGACCATCTAGCATAGGTTCAGGGGGAGCAGATAATCTTCTGATAATGCATTGTTGGCATTACATTAGAAGCTCTTGGTTCAGGTTCACAGCTATTGATCTCAGGTGGAACAAATGCAGAGGGAGAACAGAAGGAAACTTGCTGCTGATATCAGTTATTGATGACTTTCATAAGTCTTGCTCTAGATATTTCGTCTCTATGTCATGTATCTCTTTTATGGTGTTAAGGTCATGTAACGGCCTATTTTGGTTTCCCCACTATGCCTGGGATGAATGATGTAATGTACTTGGTTGTCATATGTAAATTTCTGATGTATCCCCACTTGGTTGGGTGGATGATCCCCACTTGGTTGGGTGATGGATGTATGTATAGAGTCTTTTGGTGATAGGAAGGTCTTTTATGATGTATAAGTCATGGTTCTTCTTGAAGAACATCTTTTTGCAGATCTTGCCTACAGTCAGGAGGAGCATGGTCAGCACAGCAGAGCAGAGATTTCAGCATGTACTCAAGGGGAGCACAACCCTTTTCCCTTGATGACAAAGGGGGAGAATGACTTTAAAGATCTTGGGGTTGCCATCAAGTCCAACGGGGGAGATTATTGGCATTATGGCACAGGATTGGAGCTATGGCACAGGTGTTGTCCTTGATGGCAACTCACTCTGGTGACAGATCTCAGTTCATGCTTTCAGAATGAAGGAAAAGATATATACGCAGGTTCACCTAGACGAAGACGCGTATACACGCGAGTTATACGTTACAAAAGCACATATGCGTATACATGCACTTTCACACAAGGAAAAGCACGTACATGTTGGAGAACTTACTTTTGGTCCATGGTATTTAGTCCTTGGTAATTGAACCTATGGTTTTGGGCCATGGTATCTCGTCAGAAGTGTTGATCCCAAGTATTGGGTCCATGGTATTCTTTTATTATGGTTTTGGACCGTGGTATTGTGAAAGGCCTAAGTCTATAAAAGAGGAAGGAGATCATTTGGCAAAGGATCATCTGAATTAATTGAATATCTGATAAAGTGCTAGATCTGGAATATTGGTGATTGGGTTATGGTGCAAATCTAGATTTGAATGAAGGAGGAACCTGAGCGCAAAGAGAAGGATAAGTTCTATTGATGGGTCATAATCTTAAGGCTTGAATAATAGTATCTTTGTATGATTTTGATCCGTTATATGTGGCGCATGCTTGATCTATAAATCTGGTAATCTGGGCTAATTAATGTCTGAATATTTGAAAGAGTGAATTATCCTTTATAGATCTGTACGCAAGTTCAGAAAAGTGAAGGCGCGTATACACACTGGTTCTGTAAGTAAAAATGGCGTATACGCAGGTTGGTCCAAACACAGAAGCGTATGCACGCAGGTTTCAGGTTATTGAAGTAGCATACATCTCTTGAGTTGTGTTCTAGCTACTTCTGTTTATTGCTGCAGTGTTCTGGGTTCAAAATTTGGTGTGTGATTACTGTTACTGTGTTCTGGGTACAGCTGTTAGAGAAGTGTCTACTTGATTCAGTTCTAATTGGTGAAAAGGAGATTGTTTGACGCAGAAATTCTTGATGATTGATTGATGTTCATGGATCTAGTCTGAAAATTTATGAAACATGGTCCCTGGAAGAAAGAGAAGGTTGTAGCCTTCTGTAGGTCAGCACCTACGTACTAGTATCTTGGCTAGTGCAAGGGCAAAGGGGGTTGTAGCTCCCTTCCAGGAGAAGCTGGAGAACGAGAGAGGGTTGTAGCTCTCTGCAGGTTGCAGCTTGCGTACTGGTAAAGGACTGCACCAGTACAGAATCATTGTAAAAAGAAGTTTCTAATTAAAAAGGAGATAGAGACGAATTGCAGCAGGTGGTTTTCACCCACATTGGGTTTCCACCTTATATCTTGTGTTCTTGTGTGTGATTGTCTTCTGCTCTGGTTACTGTTTATTTGATTCTGATACATAGATTAATGATCAACATTTGTAAGATAAAGTAAATTATAAGTTTGCATGGTATACGTGGGTTTCCTTATACGTAGTTGCGTATATACGTGGTTTTCACTAACTGAAGTAGCATATATGATCTGGATTTGAAAAAGGAAATAATTGACTTGATAATACTGATTCACCCCCCCTCTCGGTATTATTTCCAACAATTTGCCCCAATAGTGCGCCCTCAAACACCACCTTCTTTGTGAGAAGTGGTGTAGAAACCATGAATTTAGCAGTGTCCGGGTCTTGAGGCACCTTGGATTTTCCCTTACACGGCGGGATGTACTTTTGGGAGCCAATTCATAGGCTCACTCTGTTCGACATCCATTTCATCAATGCCTCCATGAAGTTCCTCATCATCTAAGTTAAAGGGCTCATGCAGTTGCTGTGTTTTGTCCATTTTCCCCTTTTGGTGAATCTCTATGGGGATTTTTCATGGTGACTGCCTCACCGGAAATTTCTATGGCTTCTTTTTCTTTTTATCAGTGGCAAAAGGCTTAGGTCTAGGATACCTAGGTACCGAAGCTCTCGTAGAAACAGGGGGTCATGCTTCAGCGAAGGGTATGGCTTAAGAGGGCACTGCTTCAATTGGTACGGCTTCGGTTCAAGGCAAGTTGTAGCCATGCTGGCCAGAAAACACTCTTGAAGAAACTCAGGTACGTCATCCAACCCTGGTCGTGAGAAGATATCGTCCCAATCCGGGTCGACATATAGTTTAGTTCATGGCGCAACACAAGGCAGAGAAACTTAAACTAAATTCTCAAGATGCAAAGTGTTCTAATTCTGGCTAGCTTGCTATATTTATAGGAGAATTTGAATTCAAATTCAACTGTTCCCCCCAATTTTCTATCATAAATGCATCTTTGGCGGCATATTTCCAAATATTTTCCCCATAAATGCACCCTCCTCGCTCCTAACGAAACTTGTGCCATCCAATCATCTACAGTGCACTCAATAGCTACTTTTTGTTCGGGGTGTGTGGCACCAACCTCTATGGTGCAGCTCTCTTGGCACAGCTCCCCTCGGTGCCCTACTTTCTTCCATCGTGTATCCCCCTTACTTCGTCTTTCCAGCTTTTGTGCAGTGTTGTTTATAGTCCTATACTTCCTTCCAGATGCCTAGAGTACTAAGACTATCCTATCATCATATAGTCATTACGTAGGGGAGGGATCCCCTTTGTACAACTTCAATCGACTATTGTTCACTCTTCCCAGAAAATATTCCCCATTTATCTTCGCGAGCTAAACTGTGCCTCCATCTGCAATTTCCTTGACTACATAAGGTCCAAGCCAATGCATTTGAAACTTTCCAAGAAATAACGTGAACTTATTGTCATATAACAAGACCAGATAATTAACTTGGAAGGTGTGCTGCTTTATATGTCAATCGTGCCATGCCTTCTTGTGCTCCTTTAATACCTATTGGTGAAATCCTACTAAAAATTGGTCCTCCTACAATTCCCTTAGCTACGCGAGGTGCTCTTCCATAGTCTCGTGATCAACCATATTGGTCAGCACTCAAATCTGTAGACTTGGCACAATATATTCCATGGGCATCACAACCTCCTACCCATAGACCAACCTGAAGGGGGTTTGGCCTATCATATTTTTACAAGTAGTTCTATACATCCACAAGACTATTGGTATGTGCACATCCCAGTCATTTCACTTTGCATTGCAAACCTTCGTTAGAGAACTCTCCATAATTTTCTTTAATGCTTCAACTATACCATTAGCTTGAGGATGATAGGGCATAGTTTTCTGATGATACACTTGGAATTATTCAAGCATCATGGCATTCATTTTGTTTAAGAAATGCATACCCCTATCACTCATTAATATCTTAGGATAGCCAAATCGGGACAGGATATACTCAAAGATAAACTTTAAAGTGGTAGTTGTGGTACAGTCCTTTACCGGATGTGCTTCTGCCCATCGTGTCAAGTGTTCAGTTGTTGTAATAATATATCGCGCTCTAGTATTCTTCCCTAATGGCTAGATTGGACCCACAAAATGAATCACCCATTTATCAAATGCCTGCAAAGTTATCTGTGGATTCAAGGGAAATTCATCCCTCTGCGATGGTCTCCCCATCCTTTGGCAAGAATCACATGCCCTACAATACAGTTTTGCATCCTTATGCACCGATGGCCACCAATGTCCTGTGCACATGATCTTCTGTGCGGTTGATCTTCCTACATAGTGACCTCCTGCCACTCCTCCATGTGCTTCCGTGAGGATGATTGGTCGTTCAAACTCTGGGACATATAGACACAGTATCTCATTACAACCCATTTTATATAGCTGTCCAGCGATCACGAAAAAATCAGCTACGCAAACCACATGCTCCTTCTTTTGTTGCATATAATATGCTTCTCGGGCTATGTCAGTGGTTAAAAACTAGATGATATCAGCAAATTGATTGTCTACAGCACGAAAAACAAAGAGTTGTGCATCAGGAAACCCTTCTTCCAAACTAGTAGGCTCATCACCAATCTCAATCCGAGAGAGATGATCAGGACAAACATTCAATCATCTGGGCTTCACAATTCCCTCAAAATCATACTCCTGAAAGAGAAACGGCCATCTGCAGTTCTTCCCCCCCAACACAGTCTTATTGACTAGGTATTTTAGAGTAGAATGGTCTGTATACATATTGAAGTGCCAATGCTCAAGCTCTTCATCAGAATCTGAGGTGCAGGAGCTATCTTTATCCCACATAATTCGTCCATCTGCTGTAGGATTGATCAAGTCCTCATCTCACACAGTGATCTTATATATCTAATCCAGATCATCCTCTTCTTCATAATCGCGAACTGGTTCTGTGTATCGTGCACCTTCAGATGGATCTAAGGGAAAAATTACCCAGAGTTCTTTCCTCTGAAATATCATTCTGTGTTTCTTAATATTAATGACTGCATCCATATCGAAGGCCCAATAAATTCCCAATAGTGCAGGGTAAGGATTACTATCATCCACTTTTTCTATCACTTCAAAATTGGTCAAAGTGCTTGCTCCTTCAATGTCAACCATTATCCCATACAAGCAACCCATAGGAATGGTTTTCTGCTAATTGGCCATACAAAGCTAGATAACAGACCACTGTAGCACAGGTCTCCCCGTCCTTTCCCAAGTTTGTTTTGGTAGCACATTCGCATCCAATCCTATATCGAGAATTACCTGCTCCATTTCATATTTTCTAATCTGTTTTGTTAGCCTCATTTCATGACCTGTTCGTTCCTTAATTTTTCCAATCTTTTGTACAGTGTGCAGTTCTGGAGGAGGTTTGACCTTACCTGTATAGTTATCAATTAACTCTTGAAGCCCTTCTATCACCTTTCTATCCCATAACAACTTCATACAAGTCTTCAGAAAGGTGGCTAATAGCGAAGGATCTACGTCTTGTGCTTCGTTGTTTCTGCTAGACTCATCCTGACTTCCTGAGGTAGAGGCCTCAGTGAAGCTCTTTTTGGCTTCCATAAAGGTTTCTTTAGCCCAGTTTAGGTCGAATCCAACTTCCTTCTCCATAGCCTTGCGTACCCATCCTTCATTTTTTGGCTACTTTCCTTTATTTTCTCATGGGAAATACTACTTCGTGTTACTATATTAATGCTAGGCTCTTCCTCGCGCAGCTCCGCTCTCATCATTTGAATGTTCTACGTAGGATTCTGTGTCTTCTTCTCCTGCATCTTGCCTATTAGTACTAGGCAATCTTCTATAACATGATCAAACTGTCGACAATACTGGCAGGAGGGATGCGTTGGTCTCTAACAGTCACGGACAAAATGGCTTGCTTCTTTGCAATTATAACAAATAATTTGGTCGTGACCCCTTCCAGCCCCTCCTCCTTGTCCTCTTCCTCGGCCCTAAAATCCTCCACGTACTACACCCGCACCCTGATCTTGAGGTCTATTTTCTGTCTGCATTCTATACGTATGGGTTCACTCTATCATCAGTTCGTAGCTCCAGAAATTTTGTTCATCATGCCCAACCTATTTACAGAAAGCACAAAATAACTGTTGTGGTGTTTGCACAAATTTTTGTAGGAGATGACAGTTATTGGTCATTTGCTTCCCAACTACCTAACAGATATCACACCATAACAGTACTCCCATGCTTATTCCACTGATGTTCTCCTGTTTTAGAGGAACAGGACCTCCCCCAATGAGGTAGTTCTGATAAACATGACAATGGTCCTTATCATGACCCTGGCCCTTACACTTCAGCCACCAAATTTCTGCGTGCACCTCAGTTTGGACTTCCTTTCCCTTCTTCAGGCTCTGCAATTCCATGTGCAAGCTCGCCAACTGCGATTGAACCTGTTGTACCCCTATATTTGTATCCTACACTAGCGAAGCTTCTAATCTCATGGACATCTCCATTGCCTCTGCTTGTGTTTCTATTTTCCGTTGTGACAATGGTAATCTCAGATGTGGTATGAGTGAAGCAATATACCAGTCTCTATGTTGAGTAATGTAATAGTCATATTAGCTTGTTGAATCAAACATTTTAATATTTGATCAAAGTCCCATGCAAACTCATTTAACCTCTGTTGGATCTCCTTGAACTCTCTTATAGACTGATCCTAAGATTTGGGCTTCTTCAATTCACTATTCAGCGTTTGTTGGGTCTCTAGCATAGTCGCAATGGGCCTATATGTGAAGAAATTGATGTACCAATTCAGTGCTTTGTCCTACATCACTGTGACTAGCTGCACTTTCTTCATATTGTCATCAGTGATTTGTTGTGCCATCCATATAGCATCTGTGACAAACAAGAATTGTTCAGGGTATTCAATTCCCACACCCTTAAACATAGGAAACTTCATTGTATTCACCACATTAAATGATGGAGGTGGGGGTGGAGGCGGAGGCGGAGATCTAGGTGTAGGTGTGTGAGGTAGAGGTGGAGGCAAAGGTGGAGTGAATGGATGAGGTATTCTTGTGATACCCTGACTTTAAAGTTGTAGCGCACTTCACAGTGTTCTCATAATATTACCTTCTTCATTGCTATTAGAAGATCCTAATAGAGAAATGTATTCAAAACCTGATTCTTCGTTCCTTCTTAATGTTCTCCCACTTCGTGTAGTCCCAAACATCAATTTAAAGGCATAAAATGTTTTTTCTCACAATAGCATTTTAATCCAAGTCTTCAGAGATTTTAGGTACTTACCTCTTGGTCCTTTGAAGAACCTATGCTCTACTTCGTTGTAGTTGATGGATGTATCGATCACGAATTTAGTGATGAATCCTCCCAGAATACGATCGATCCAATGGTCGACGGCCCATGCAATTTTCTTTTCTGAAGCCTCTAAGTGCTTCACTAGTTCTGGGGTCCACACAATAGGGCCGTCAAGCTTCCACGTACCCTAACTATCCACTAATTTTGACAGCCACTCATGCAATTCACAGGGGAAATAGTAGAAGAATATTTCATGTTCACTTGTATATAGGTATCTATTCAGCCACTCTTCCTTCGACAAGTGTGAATTTCTATTCTCCTGAGCCGCAAACGTGTGCAGTTTCTGATCGATCCACTTCTCAATTTCTTTTTGAGTGCGGGACGACTTATCACACATCCCTATAGCAAGATCTCAGTCCTAGAAACATAACTATTTGTTGGCTTGATGGGACCTAAGATAGGTTCAATGTTAGTTGTGCCGACCAACAAAACCCTAAACTGTTGGCCCTTTCGGAAACAACCCACGTAGCGCAGGCTGCAGTCTCATCCAAAGTAGTATTGGGGCATGATAGAACCAAGTTTCTACATCCAGAGTTCTGTGTGATGGGTTCCTATGGTTCCTAGGGCTTACTTCCCTTCCGAAATAGATAATTTCAGTAATTTACTTTAAACAGCTTCTAGATCTTCGCGAAGGCCTTTAATTATTCATAACATGTATAAACAGTACAAATCTACCACTTTCATGCACAAGATAAGCATTAATTCAGATAAATTGCATTACAGAGTGGAAATACAGAAACTTGCAGAAGTAAGAAATATTACACAGATACACAAGAATTGGCTCAAAATTGTCTTTATTAGATATAATCATTCAAGTACAGACTCCTTCTCCCTGCGCACTCAACTACAGGGGTCCACGCACTAGCCTGCGAACTTACCAAGGTCTCCATGCACTCAGCTACAGGAGCCTTCTTCTCCACCTAAGTACAAGAAACAAACATTTCCTTCCTTAGCTTACTTGCCCTTAAAAAATATATATCAATTAGATTTTATGATCCCTTAGACTCACTATGACTCTTCTATTTATAGACTTTCTTTTACAATACCATGGTCTGTGGACCATGGGCAGGTCTCAAAACCTTCCTATCACCTACCCACCTAAGGTACTAAATCCCTTTGACTCTGACTATCTTTGTGTTCCGCTTCCACATTTCACGGAGACTTTACATATTTGCAAAAAGAAATTACAAAATTCACCAAAATTTACCCTAGGGACCCCTTCCCAACAATCCCCCTTATGGAATTCCTCTATTGTTGCTTGAGCCTCTTCCTCTAGTAAGAAATTAAGCAACATCCCGTGAGGATCCTTCCAGTATAAGAACTGATCAATAATATAAAATTTTACTGCCTTCATTTTTAAAAACGGGCTTTAGTTTTGGGCGAGTCTGGTGTTGCTTGTAAATGCTATAAAACATATAGAATATTTTCATACCATGGTGAAGAAGAAAATTTCTTTGCACACTTGTTGAACAACATTTGAGAGCTCTTCTTCTATTAGGACAATGAGAAAATTAATTTGAAGGGACTACAAATTTGATTCTTCCATCATCTAAACCAAACCGTGACCTTTAATCAACTTTGTTGGCTTGATTTCTATGTCATATTCAAGAATTATTGTGATCCACTTGCACCCTCCTTCCATCTGGGTCACTTTTAGTCAATATGTTTTTAACTGCAAGACTAGGCACATAAACCACGACATAAGAATGAAAAATGTACACCTGAAAGTATTTCAAGGCCTTAACAAGCGCAAATGCTTGTTTTTCCATTATGTCATATTTGAGCGCAGCATCTCTGAGCACCCTGCTGAAAAATGCAATAGGTTGTTCGACTCCCTGCTGATTTTTCTGCAAAAGGACCGCAACAATATTGTGCTTAGATGCAAAAGAAAACACTATGAACTCCCTTGTGTAATTTGGGATGGCCAAGGTAGGAGCACAGGACAAGGATTCTTTAACTTCATTGAATGATTTCCTACTGTCTTCATTCCATTTCACCTCACTGTCCCGCTTCAGCATGTCTGTAATTTTTCTAGAAATCTCAGGTAGATTGGGAATGAACCTTCTCAACAAATTAATTTTGCCCAAAAATACCTTAATCTCCTTTTTACACCTAAGAGCATCCATTTTCTGAATTGTTGTGATTCTATTAGGGTCTATTTTTATGCCATCTTTTGAAATGATATGACCCAATAGTTTGTCTTCCTATAGACCAAACAAGGATTTTTCGGGATTTAATGAGATGTCATGTTTCCTACACTTCTCCAAAACTGCTCTTAAGTGCTGCGAATGCTCCTCATCAAAATATGAGTAAACAGTAATGCCATCAAGGTATATGACAAGAAACTTATCCTTTTCTTCTGCAAAAGCTATGTCCATCACCCACTGAAATGTTGCCCTTACATTCGTTAAACCGAATGGCATCTTAGCAAATTTGAAAGTACCCTAGGGTGTTGTGAAGGTGGTCTTATCTTGGTCCTCTGGGTGAACCAAAATCTAGTTACACCCAGAGAATCCATCCAGTAATGACATTCTCCTCACACCAACTACTTTCTAGAGAACATGGTCCATTTTTGGCAGTAGACAATTGTCTTTGAGGGCCACCGTATTTAAGTTCCTAAAATCTACACACAATCTAATTTCACCTATTTTCTTTCTAACTGGTACCAAATTAGACAACCAATCTGAAAAATGGAGAGGTACTATAATACCAACATCAAAAAATTTCCTTACTTCTTTTTCAATTAAGGGAAGCAACACCGGATTGGTCCTTTGCAGCTTCTGCTTGAATAGCTTTTGATCTTTTTTTACTGGTATTATGTCTTGAATAATATCTTTGTCATACACCTTCAAGTCTTTGTATCCCCAAGCAAAACCATCAAAGAACTAAGTGAACAATTCCAAATATCTTCCTTTTATGTCAGGTCTCAAGGTTTGGGACAACTTTATCATCTTCAGGTGTTTTTCTGTACCTATATTGCATTCTTCAATTCCCTCTCCAATCGGTGTTAATTTTGGCCTTTTGGCCACATCATTCTGGTTAAACAATTCCTCCAAAAGTACCAGACCTCCTGGAAGGATATTATCCTTTAGCTGCAATATCTTTAACTCAAAGCCTTGTTTATCCAATTCCTCCTTCATTTGATTTATGAAACTCTCCTTATTTGCATCTTCCCAATCACTGTCCATTTCCCATCTCATTTTGGAAAACTCTTCTTTCATTAGCAAGAAATTTTCCACCTGCTTGTCATTTTCAAAAACTTGCCAATGACCATTGTTATTTGGGACAATGGGTCTATGTCTCACCTCTACCCTGTATTTTCCTTTAACATTACTAGGCATGTCAAAATCAGAGGCTGAAGTAGCCAATGCATCTGCAACAACATTGTCTTTCCTTAGAACCACTGAAAAACTATATTCAACAAAATTTTTGCAAATAATCAATTACAACATTCTGATAAGTTCGAATGCGGGAATGTTTGGTTTGATATTCACCTTTGACTTGCCTGACCACCAACTTAGAATCACCAAAAAAAACAATTCTTTTAGCTCCTGATTTTTTTAAATTTCTCAAGCCCAAAATCAGAGCTTCATATTCCGCCACATTGTTAGTACAATCAAATTCCATTTTATATGAACACGACTTCAATTTACCAATTTCTGGATTGATAATCCACACTCCTGCTCCATCTCCTTCTCCTTCTCTTCTTGCTTCTCCATCAAAATGCATGGTCCAAACTTGATGTTTTTTCCTTCCTTTACCATCCATTTCGACTTTGAAATTTGCAGATTTTTTGGGGGCAGACTAGCTGATTTATCTCTCTTTTTCATTGTTGTCCTGCCCTTCTTTTTTATGACTGTCTGCTTTATAAATTTGTTTTGCAGATGTCTCTTTATCATCACTCAAAACATCTAACTCCATTTATCTGTCTACCTTCTTTTTGACATCTAATTTTCTTTGGTTG
Organism: Pinus tabuliformis; assembly: GCA_031772625.1. NCBI lineage: Eukaryota > Viridiplantae > Streptophyta > Pinopsida > Pinales > Pinaceae > Pinus > Pinus tabuliformis. The sequence continues at coordinate 540,154,281 of CM062813.1, forward strand.
TCCTACCCTGAATTCTCATGTAGAATTTTTCTTTCCTCACTGTTGTCCCTTTCTTCTTCAATCTCTAAGACAAGCCCTTCATCATCAGGACAACTCAAATTAAATAGAATGAATGAATCTACATTAGAATGGACAACATACACTAGATGGTTTACAAGCTTGTCCTTACTGCTAATCATATACTGCATGAGAGGCTCCCTGTATAACCTTCTCATCTGACCTCCAAAAACTGGAATTGTAATGTAAGACATGTTTGCTTGTAATTCTCCATTCAACTTTCCCATCCAAGATCTAAAAAACAACATACCATTCCTGGGAGGTATGTCTACCACCACGATATCCATCACCATGCATTTAGAAGGAATTTTTGTCAAGGATATTTCTAGATCTTTAATTAAGCCCGGACATTTCACCTAGATGGAATCAAATGAGTAGAGGTAGGCTTGTATGGTCTTGTAATGTCTAATCTCAACCTCTCCATAATCATCTTTGGCATTAGATTATGTGATGCCACAGAGTCCAGCATAGCATTGTGCAGGATTTTTTCATGTACATTTAAACTAACATAAAAGGGAGGAACATCGCCATCCTGTGTTTTATCCTCAATTTTGGCCCAAAGATGATAGTTGGATGATCATCTGCTATGTTAACTATATCGAAGGTTTTATATACTTTAAGCACCTTTAAGATCTGAAATCTATATTGATAATTTCTTACTAATTCGCCAAGAGGAATAGAAATCTTCAACTTAGAAATTTCATCTTTAAGATTAACTAGACTTGATACCTTTTCAATCTCCTTGTGAATAGGAACCTTCTTTTCTACAACCTCTTTGTCTTTGGGTATGTTGTCCTTTCACTCCAAGATAGTGATAGGAGGCTCCTTCATTTGGGCACTTGTGCTAGGAATATCTTTATTCTGAGCACTTGTACTAGGGAGGTTCTTTTTTACACCTTTGGCAAACACTTATTTCCTTGTTGCATTGCTGATTGGTTCATCTTTCTTTGTTGCATTAGCTCCCACTGTTCTATTCCTCAAATTATATTGTCGTTGCACTTGCATTATAGTATTCTGAAAACCTTTTCTGTATTCCTCTGATTCAACCATCAATGCATCATTTTGGGATTGGGACAACAATAGTTCTTCATCTTCTGTTTCAAAATTCTCAAGTTGCTCATGTTCTTGATCCTCTTTAGTCAATAAACCTCATGTTACCCATCACCAAAAAAAAAAAATTGATCTTCAGGAGATTGTTCATCTTCCTCATCTTGATCTGCAGAAACATTTTGCTGGAAAGGTGGTCTTATTTGCTGTTGTGACTATTTCGGACCCTTCTACTCCCGAGGTTTTTTAGGAAACTGTGGTTTCCTTCTAAAACCTGGATTATTGATTTGTGGACCAATTTGGGTCTCTCGAACTCTTGTTCGGTTAGCCAAAGAGATTTTCCGCATCATCTTCTCCATAGTCTTAACCAATGTTTCAAATTTGGCATCTGTAGAAGTGGTAGGATCCTCTTTTATCATAACTCTTTTTTTGGACTTCAACTTAGACTTTTTTTCTAATAGATTGGCCTCCACACTGACTGCATTATTTTTCATGTCCTCCAATGTTGTCGAATTTCTTTCTCTAAGATGATAAGCCATTGCAAGGTCAAAAGCATCTGGATAATGCAGTAATTCCGACCTAGGAGGAGGCTTACTCTCTGCAGGAATTGAATTGTACAATTTGTTGAACCTTGTAGAAAAATATTGAATAGATTCTTCGGGTTGTCTTTTCAAATTATTGTACTCAGCCAAGATCTACAAAGGGTTCTTCTTTTCACCCCACCTTGCAAGGAAAGCATCTTCTAACTCCTGATAATTTGCAAATGCTCCCGGGCAAGAACTCGTGAACCATTTCTTGACGTCACCATAAAAACTCTGAGAAAATAATCTAATTTTAACATCATCATGATCAACTTCCTCCCAATCTACGAAATCGCTAACCTTGTCAACATGTTGCTTAGAAGTGATTTCTCCTCTTCCATCATATTGTGGAAGCCTCTGCCTGTAATTGAGAGGTAAATCATGAAGCTAGGCAGGAAAAACCAGAGGAGCATATCTTGCTGCCATAGCTATTACTTAAGTAGTTGGGTGACTAACAGGTGGTGTAACAGCAACAGTAGATGATGGAAGGACTGGATGAATGAAAGTTGAAATGGATGATGAAGGATTTTGAAATGACGTCAAAACAGAGCCAGTAGTCAAAACAAATTGAACAGGGATATTTTTCTGAAATAAGACTGTGTTTTCCGCGACTTTCGGAAATTTGTCAACTAGGCCTTTGAGTTTACTAAACTACTGGATGATATTCTGACTAGACTCAATCTTTTGGGATGATATACAAAAACTTAAATTATTTGAAACTACTAGAATTTCAAAGATACTAGAGAAATATCTCATTCTGAACAATGGGATTTTAGAGGAAATTTCTGGTGAGGAAACAAATTTCCTGAGAGGACAATAACTAGCTTGACTTTCCACCATGACTCTCTCCTTCCTAAGAATTTTTTTAGGATCAGAAACCACTACAGGGGGATTTGGGTCAGGGTTTTTCCTAGTGAACCTCCTAGAAGCTAGATCTTCTCAGACAAATATGCATGCAGTGAAAATTTCTAATAGTCAAAACAATCTTTAAACATCAGCCTATGATGTAATTTTTGGACATAAAACTTCCTGGGATAATTTAAACTTTCAATTCCCTGGCAACAGAGCCACTATGTTAGCACTCAGTAAAATTCCTTCAGGCTAAGAAAAAGGGCTACAGAGGTCACTACAAACCACTCTGGGCTAGAAACTGGTATTTTCTAGCCAGAGGGGGCTCCTTCACTCTAAAATATCAAGACTTAAAGCACAGATTTATAACAGAGACCAGTTCTGACAAAGGAATTCTAAAAATATTTGGTTGAAGTGTGAATGGTCGGATAAGTAATAACACATGATCAATTTAGACTTTTACTCATTTACTTATACAATCAAATTGACAACTATTACAATGGCTTGTAAGCATGACTCTAGGATACAATGGTAGGTTGTAGTATAGATAAGATAAATTAAAACAAAACAAATTATTCCTCTGCAATAAGACAATGTTGTTTACATAGGAGAAAGAGAAATTGAACATAGAAGATAACATGGATGAGTATATAGAATTTCATTTGAGATGAAAACATGAAGATAGTTGAAAAAGAGTAGCTAAACTGAATTCTGAATCAACTGACATCAAATACTCATAAAACACAAAGAGGAAATAAAATAACTGAACAGTAAACAAAACAAATCCCATGCACCATATCGTAAGAATCCTTGGATAGTGAAATCAATAACCCTCAATACATAAGAAACATGCACCATGAATTGATCGCACAAGAATGAATCTCAGAAAATTAACACTAACACATTGCTCAACCATCAACAACCACTTCCTTATTCATTAATCAAAATATATAATCGATACATAAGATCAAAATATGTTTAGGTTCACTGTATCTTCAATCCAACAAAGGATTAGTCTAAAACTGAAACAAAAATAGTAAATTGTTGTTTTTCTAATGCCTTTCCTCAAGACATAAAACATAAAGAATATTTTGTCCCTTTAAAAGAAAGAAAAACTTTTTAATACAAATTAACTTAAAAATTCTTTAAACTGATCATCATGACTGAAATAGAAAAAAACACAAAAATTTGCTTTTCTGATTATTCAAAAAGCATGCGTAGCAACTGCACAGCACTTGAAACTTCATCCTTCTATAAATGAAACATGGCAAGATGTTAAGGAGGTGAGATGGACACCACACGTACCCCATGTTAGCCTCTTTAAAACCTGACAGGTGGCTATCATCCAACATGTGTGTGATAGTCTGGGCACGGCCTGTGTAGCGAGTGCGTAGTGCCTACGGAGTGAAATTTCTGAAACTGTTCTCTGAGTGCCTTCCAGTGCTTCTGAATGCTATCATGATATTATATGTCACTCAACATATTAAATACGAGGAAATTAAGACAAAAATTGAAAATAAGAAAGGAGGCTTGGTCACTTCCTTTTCCTCTTGCTTGACACTTTACTGCTGGAAGCCTTGGTGCTGGGATTTTTGGTCTTGGAATCTGGAGTAGTGAATTCATGTTGCTCAATAGGTGGTGATAAGGTGGGTGTGGCCTTAGTCATGAACTTAGGATCCAAATAAGGTATATTCATCAGAGGAAGTATCACATATGCTCCTTCATATTTCCTTAACAATCTGTGTACCTCCTCCAATTCTTGCCTCATACTTCTCAGCTAAGCATTCAAGACCAAGTTTCTAACATACAAACTTTTGCATTGTCTCCTTATTGGCTGGGACCATTTGAAAAAATGTTTACTCCTATCGATGGATTTGGATGCTTCTCTGACTTCATGGTCACAATTCTCAAGAATATGCTAAATGGAATTTTTATACTCCAGATTTTGCTGCCTGAATTGATTCACCTGCTCTTTACTTTCCTCTAACTCCTCTAGGCACCTTTTATACTCTTTTCATTGACTGAATGGGGTTCTTCCAGGAGCCTGAGCTATCTGCTTCATTTTCTCCACATATTTAAACTTAGATTTGAAAACATTGACTGATGGTCGATTAGGCCCTACTGCAACATTCTTGACTTGTTCAGCAAAAGCAACATGATTTTTTCTTTCCTTTGGCAACTGCTACAGGTGACTTTGACTTGTCCTCTACTGGTTTAATAACTTCCTTTAAATCTATGTTATTCTTCTCCAGAAATTCTATTCTCATCTGATTTTTTGATAATTCCTCTTTCATCTTTGTCATCTTAGGGTCCTCTTCTTCATACTGCATAGCACCTGTTTCAGGTGGTGCTATGTCCTCCTCATAGTCTGGTTGCACTATTTTTGGGCCCTTGACTTCATCCACTTTGTCATCAACCTATACATCTACTTGCTTGTCTTCAGAAATTTCCACTACTACTTGAGGGGTGCCTCTTCCTGGGTCTTTTTGACTCTAGACCTTGTTCTAGGTCTCATCACAAACTCATCTTGCATTGTGTCTTCAATTTTGATTTTAACTTTGGCATGTTGAGCTGATGTCACCTGCTCTTTTGTTTCTTTGACTGCCTTGTCATCCTTCATGCTTTGCAATTTAGCTTTCTTGCTCAATTTGCCTACAAGTTTCTTGCTTGGCTTGTCACCTTCCTTCTTTATGGGTTTCATCTTCATGACTAAATGGATGTTCTCCTTTTTTGGGTTTTCTTGCTTTGGCTCTTCCTTATCTATCTTCATTGATAACGACCCAGTTTGTAGTAATAGATCAATACTTGTAATAAAATCAGACCAAAGAATTTTCTTCCTCTCAACAACATGCTTAACTAAGATTTTGATTAAATAAAAATGGAACAGACTTGAAGCATGATTATCTTTTTGAATTTGTACTTTGATAGTCGTTCTTTCTAAACTCTTGAGCAAAAAATAAGGGAGGTTCATTGGCTTGTTTTCTATGAAATTCCACAACAATTTGATATGGTATTGATATATTCTATTGAAGCTTCCCTCACAGGTAAAGTATCTTTGAATAACCTTTAGGAGGTCGATATACTATTATTGAAGATAAATACTGGGCAAAGTGGAGGTAAACTTGTCCAGAAACTTTGGCTTCACAAATTGTTTGTAAGCTAAAATGTCTAATTCATCCCCTTTAAACCACTTCTCCCCTATTGTAGGGTGGTTGGTTGCATCAGCAATAAAATTATCAGTCAATCTAGCATTGTGATCTATTTTTTGGATATTCTCACAGAAAGGAATGCACCCTGCATTTTCAAAGGCCACTCTAATGGCAGGGGATGAGTTCAGCAGGCTCAAGGTGTTGGGTTCGGTACGCACAAGGTCTCCTCCCTTTTTGATAGTATCAGGGGCCATTCTATCTCAATACCTGGTAAATTGAATTTGACTTTAAGCTAGGGCTATGTGTATAGACCCAAAGAAATGAATATGACCAAGGGTGACAACACAATTCTGCTTCAACAATTGTGACAATGAGCTGATGACAACGAAGTTTTATGGGTCGAATACAAGAAAGAGAATTTGAGGATTAAAATACAACTAACATGAACCCTTCAGGAAACATCCATCAACATAACTTCATATCTATAGCAATGTGACAGCACATTCCGACGCGAAAATGTATTTGTCAAGCAAAATGGAGTATGCGTAGCAAAAAAATTCTAGCATGAACATACATGATTTCGACATTAGTAAACAGGATAAATAGCAATGAGAATTTAGGAAATGTGACTAACTTCCTACCTCTCTAATCCCTGTAGTAAACATGGGTGCTAATATCTAGCCCGAGACACAATCTCTGTGTGTGTAGAAAAGCGCAGCACAATGCTTGAATTCCTCTGTGACTTGTAAACTTCTCTGTGATCTCTAAAATTCTTTGTGGTCTCGGCTTTAGAAAAAAACCACTTATCCCATTCTCTGCATGAAGAACGAGCCAATCACCTGTGATCAATCATGATGGAAATTTGCAACCTTTACAATGATTTCAAATAATTTTCCTGATGTAATGAATTTTATAGTTAACCCACATTCCACTTGAAATTCACATGTTTATGTTGATCACTATTTGGGTATTGTATGATGGCGGAAAGTTTAGACGTAATGGACTTGTAATAAAAGTTCGTCGGGGGTGAGAAAAGGACATGAGACAATCATGGTATGTGATGATGCTTATGGAAGGGGTATTTTAGGCCTAGGGATGTGTAGTTAGTTTAAAATGAGGATGATGGTTTAGGCCTAAAATGATAAATATGAATAATGTAAACATTATGGAATGAGGGAATGTAATGTGATGAGGGAAAAGGGGGATAGGAATAGGGGTACATATAATGTATAACAAAGACATAGATCAAAATATTTATGATTAGGACCCCTCCGAGATCTTTCCTTCGACTGTAGACACTTTGACCACATAACCATCCTATCATTACCTAATACCCAAACTCAACGATTTATTACCATACCTTCCCATACAATGCACAACCCCTTCCCAATGATTGTACCTTGATAACTAGAGTGGTAACCCAACTTATGATGACTCCTTTAGGCAGTGACAAGTCAAATTATGACAGCAAACAAGTTTATGAATTTGACCTCCTTTAAAAGAGAAAAAATTACCTCGAAATACCTTTCAACTGACATACTAACCTACTCTAACAAAACACAAAAAAATTGTAAATATTTCAAAAAGCTTAATGCTCAAAGTATCTTTCCTGAATCATCCCATTACTCACCCTCAGGCAACTCAAGATTAGGATCATCATGGAAATCCATCCCTACATAAGGATAATCATCAATAATGATGAATTGTCTGTGAAACCACCCAAAGAAGGTTGGTGAAAAGTTGATCGTTGATGGACCTAAATGTCGAGCCATGTGTTCTATCCATCTCCTCATCTGGGGCACCCTCAAATCAATGGGCTCATGTACAATTTGTTACAACTACAGTATTGGTACCCGCTCTAGAGAAAAAGAGACCAATATTGTGCCATAGTAAATTTTCTTCAACTTACCCTCCTTTTATTTATTAAGTTGTTCCTTCAAATTGACCAAGACACCCTTGCTCCAGTTAAAGATTGTCGGCTCTAGACACTCTATTCCATATTGCATGTATGATCTACTCGCTACATGTAGTGTTGAGTTGCCTTCCAATTTGAAATAATGAACAATATCGTTCTCAAACATAATTGGATCACATCCTTTATGCTGGTCTTTCCATCCCTAGTAGGAAGGGCTTGAGGTCTGCCATAGGTAACGATATAGTCTTTCACCATACCACCGCCACTTCTTCCAACTAGAAGAGAGATGAGGGAACCTCGCTTTGACAAATTTGTCAGAAATTAAATATCCTCTAACTGTATCTCAAGTAGATTTTCACCAATCCTAAACACATGTTCCTCAATATCCCATGAATGGACAAGGTATTTCAACAACTCTGTATGTTGCCTCATATGAGGAAGCCAAAAGAATTTCAATAACTCACAATTTTTTAGTGCCTGGATGGTAGCAGGGTTGTTTTCCTCATTAAAATCTTGCTCCTCATGTTCTATTTCTCTCCAAATGAATGTAATTTTGTGTTAATGGGTACGTGAAACATCAATAAGGAATTCATCAGGTTCTTTCCCATGGAAAATGTCTAACAAAATGTGAGGAAAAACTGAAAGAAAACTTGGAGATATGTGTACAATGCACCCAAGGAGTGATTGAAAGAGAGTTGCAGATTTTTCTGCAGTGTCTCTCTACCTAGGTGCAATTCCTTATTCGACACGGGGGGTGCATTGGTCCCAGGGCATTTTTTATGAACCCTAGGGGCCTCAAAACCCTGAAAATTTGCAAGAAAACACAAAAATGAGCCATGTAAAGATAAAGAAAGGTTTTAGTTCCTACCTGGAAGCAATGACACTCGAATTTTTTCCCCAGATTGGTCGCAATCAACTGCAAAAGATTGCAGGCAAAAGGGCTCCAAATACTCATTGTTGAAGGTAAAATGTGAAATGGGGAAAATGAAAAGTCATTTGAATATTTATGGTCATTTTCTCATTATTTCATTCATTTTTAGTATTTTTACCAAGATATGCTTTGTTTTTACTATGAAATAGATATTTTTAATCCTTCTTGTGGTGTTTTGAGCAGGTCAACAACTGCTAGTAGGTTTTTATTATGTTTTGAACATGTTATTTTGACCAAGGAGTATACTTCTATCTCTTTTTCTACCTCTATAAACCTACATAAAAGAAACATCCCTAAAGTCCTCTTTCAACTCTTTTCAGACTCCCAAAATATGAAAATATTGTTGAGCAGTTGTCTTTTTGAACTCGTAAAAGTAAATGAAAAGACGTTTGTTAAATATAGGTTTAACCCTTTTCTGGACTGAGATAGACTAGCTACGAAAATGGAATACCTTAGTCGAACACGACTAAGAGGTTCTCTTGGGCATTGTATTCTACCATCTCAGACCTAAGGGACTACCTACGAAAAGGGACATTTGGAGTTTTCTTTTTCACCTCTTTTTCAAACTCTCTAAACATGAAAAAGATGTCAAGTTTTACCTTCACTAGACTCATAAAAACATCAAATAGCGATGGACTCGTCTATCATGACGGGGCTGAACCACTCCTTCTTAGGGTTTGTTAAATATACTCAGAGGGATTCATCTGAAGGATGAACTTACAGATCAAGCATATGTTATCCTCCTCAAGCTTGTTAAAAAATAAAGAGGTACTAACCAGTATGGTTGGGGAAATTGGGAAAATAAGGGATTCCATTTTGCTAATGGCAGCGAGTCACTCTTGAACACGACACTCTTCCACTTCATCTCCATGGATATTGGGTTGGGTAATATACTTTTCTTTTGGTTATCATACCATTTTTAGAGCCTCCATTTCAGTTTTGGGTCAATGTTTCCAACTCCATTCAGTGTCGTCGGTGTGTTCAAGAGAAGTCATTTAGTTGATCTCTACTACAATAACTCTTAAGCCTTCATTTCATGTCTTCCTTTCATGATCCAGTTCCATGTCAGCATCATTATGATAATTCTGTCTCAATCATGATACCCGTTTCGTGTCATTGATGGGGGATACATCAAGGCCCTCATGGAACGGGGCACTTCTTGTCGGCATTAGCACATCATCTAGGAAGTTGACTTAGAAACACACCTTTGGTACCTTGATGCTTGCATACATCAATGGCAAGTTTCCTCACTCTCGGCGACAAGTTTACATCAATGGCCTTCGACCGAAATATTCTATGTGGTGTTCAACATCAACTCATTTATTCACACCATACAGATTGTACTATAGTACCTTGAGAGCCATTAACATCATCAATGGTTTCTCTTGCATCTGTTAATGACTTACATCATTGGCCAGTAATGAGATGGTATCTACCATGTTTGAATCCATCTCATTGATTCACATGGTTAGAATCATACATTGGTCGATCGTGTGAATGAGATAGAAGACCCTAAATCCAGTTTCATCCATCTAGGCTGTGATTTCAGGATTTATACAAAGATCACAATGTATGATGGTCGTGATCATACAAACAATCATCTAGTCATGGTTCCACTAGTTGCATCTGTGGACACGTCATTTGATCATTGTACATGTTATGTTATCTTATGATTTGAGTATGGGTATGCCTTCCTTAGCAAACAAATATTTCATGTTGTAAATGTATTGTAACAGGTGAAGCTCGTCGATTGTCCTCAATCCTGACTTGTCACAAGGTAAAGCACTTCAGTCATCATTCATAATCTCTAACTTTGTGCTTTAGGGGGTATTATGTTATAGGCATTTTGTTACATCTAATCAATGAGCCTCCTAATGGGATCAATGAAAATCCTATTCCCCCTTATCACCATCTTGCACAAATCCCTAAGCATATTCCCTTCATCCCCTAGAATTTCATCCCTAAACTGCATCATCTTAGCTAGTTTTAGGACCAAGACTCCTTGTATGCCTACTGTGCTACGATCACCTATAGGTTGGTCCACTGTGGCATGTGTCAGTCACCAACAGGTTTCTCCCTTTTGCACCTACGTTGGTTCTATAAATTCAGGATAATGATCAGGATTTCAGAAGCTTCCCCTTCAGGGAGTTTCCAGAAGTTGTTTTAACTACTTACCTTTGATAAAACATTTGGATTATATCCTACCCTACTTTGGATTTTTCACCACTTATCCTTTGATCCTATCCCTCCATCAAAGGTGGATCTCAAACCCTTGATTCGTAATTAGATAATAACTCCCAACTTACCTTACTTCTCTATATATTACCAACCTTCTATGTGGGTGGGGGTTGGCTTTTGGAGAGTGATTCTTCCCTTATGATGCTCCAGTGAGAGGTTATTATCTCACGCATTTAGGGTGATTGGAGTTGCATATTGTGAAAAGGAAAGGACAAGTCAACAACTTGGAGGAGCTCTTCTACAATATTAACTGCTACTTATGGTTGTAATCTCCCTCCATTTATATTAATGCAAAGAATTATTTTTTTTCCTATATGTGATGTTGTTATTTCATATATTTCAATACCATGTTGATCTATTGAATGAAGAGTTTAGATGATACTGCATTGATATTGTAGTTTATTGGCTTGTGTTATCTACTGTGTAGGCTCTAATTTTGGCATTCAGAGCTAGAATTGGAGCTTCCCAACTAAAGAAGGAACAAAGTGTGTGAATGATTCTAGGTAGGCCTCACTCTATTATATATTTACTTTAATGAAAAGCATTGAGTTCCTTATCTCTTTGTCGTTCTATATTATCCACCAACCTAAGGGAGATACTTTTGTCTACAATCGTAAACCTCGTATAACACTCCTACTAAGAGTGTCTGCAACCCTATTCTCCTTTCCCTTGATGTACTTTATGTCAATGTCAAACTCACTAAGGGTAGCCAACCATCTAGCTTACCTGGAATTCACATTGGGTTGTCCAAACAAGTACCTCAGCCCACTATGATCACTCATCAGGATGACCCTCATGCCAAGAAGATAATGTCTCCACATCTTCAATGCATGAATGGTAGCTACCAACTCAAGATCATGAGTCACATAGTTTAACTCATGCTCATTCAACTTCCTTAACTCATAGCATGCTACATATCCTTCCTAAATCCAGACTCCACCAAGTCATTCCTTGCAAGAATCCGTACAAAACACAAACTCCTTATCAAGTTCTGCAATCTTCAAGGCTGGAGAATTTGTAAGAAAATACTTCAACTGCTCAAAACTAGATGGAAACTCCTCATTCCATTCAAACTTCTTCTCATTCCTTTGCAAATATGTAATAGGATAGCCAACCTTTGAGAAGTTCACGATGAACCTCATCTAATAACCTTCTAGTCCCATGAATGATCTGACCTCATCCACATTCTGTTGCGGGTGAGATCACCCTAGGGTCTTGGGTTGAAAACCCCAATAGAGCAGATGGAAAACAACAACAAGAAATGCTCAAGCAATCAACCTAAATGCTTATTCTATTGAACTATGCAAGAGTGTCCTTACCCAGAGGTCCTACGTTTGAGTAGATCCCACAGGGTGCAAACCCTCAGCTTCTCCTGATGTCTTTGAAACCTGAAAATTATTCAAATGAAACATATACAACAGTAGAAACATAAAGCATGTTCATGATATTAACTTTAGATCATATAAATGAATGAAAAATTACGCATCAATATAAGATTCATAAACGAATTACAACATAAATCAATGCATAAACATGTTTAATATCGGGAACTGAACAACATTTCTTTATTGAAGTAAGCTACAAGTAAGGTGGAGAAATACGACCTGAGTCCTTCTTCGGCTCCAAGCAGCACCGTCCTTTCCTAGCCTCAACAATCTTCCTCCATCACCAACACAAGGATATCTCCAACAAGGAAACAAGGGTTTCTTAAAACTTTGGGGAGTGCAAGAGGCATAGGGATTTCATCAAACTCGATCAGGGATAATCTCACTATAGTATCAATATCTCATATCTTCTCCCTTAAGGCCTTCCCATGGAGTTTTATTTATACTTCTCCAAATTAGTTTTTTCATTTGGGAAACAGTTTGGCCATGGGCTATAGGAGGTGAGAAACAGGTAAAACCTATGAACTTCAGCCGAAATTAAGGAAATTTATTTTTTTTAAGTGTTTTAACACATGTACGTGGGTTGGGTATATGTTGACCTATGTGTACATGCTTTTATCATAGGGAAAAGTAGCGTATAGGGAATAAAACATTTTTTTTTAGATTTTGGACCAAGTCTGGAAGGAAGGATTGCCCTAGGCCATAATCAAAGCATCAGATCTACCAAGAGTTGTAAATGGTGCTATAACACATTCCTAGGATTTGGCCACTCCATGATAGCCTTAATATTTTCCAGGTCCACTTCTATCCCTTCCTTAGAAACAACATGTCCCAAGTAGTGAATCTGAGGCTGAATTAAATTGCACTTGCTGAGCTTGGCATACAATTGATGCTCTCTCAACAATCTCAACATTTCTACCAGGTGCTCTACATGCTCTTCCTCATTATTGGATTATATTAATATATCATAAATAAACACTATCACAAACTTATTCAGATAAGGACATGACACACTATTCATCAAACACATGAAAGTGATTGGAGCATTAGTAATACCAAAAGGAACCACCACAAACTAATAATGTTCATACCTCGTGTGAAATGCAGTCTTGTAATTGTCTTCTTCTTTGATTTGCACCTGATGATACCACGATATCAAATTAATCTTTGAAAACACCGCAACTCCCTTAAACTTATCAAACAAATCATCAATCCGTGGAAATGGATACTTGTTCTTGATAGTCACCTTGTTCAACTACATGTAATCAATGAAAAACATGAGAGTACCGTCCTTATTCTTTACAAACAATATTGGTGCACCCTGGGGTGACACACATGGCCTTATCTATCCCTTATAAATCATTTCCATAAGTTTCAACCTCAATTTCACCAAATTTGTAGTGTTCATCCTGTACAGTGCCTTAGATGATGGTTTTTCTCTTGGAATCAACTCAATAGAAAAGTCCACCTCTATGAGGAGGAAACTCTGAAATCTATGCAAGAAACACACCCTGAAATTACTATAAAATAGGATACCTCTTTAGTACTTCATCATCCTCAAAATCCTTCCCTTTATCACAATAAATATGAAAATTGAACAATACACATCCCTTCCTACAACTGCACTTTGCTTGCATAGCTATAATCGTTCTCACTAATATAGGTTTCTTCTTTGCCTACAAAATTATCCTTTCCCCATCATCATCCAAGCACTCAATAGCCTTATCATAGTAGTCCACTTTAGTCCTGTGAATGAACAACCAATCCATACCCAAATGCATACTATATGATCCTAAAGGAATTGAATTTAGATGTCCTGATGTAGGCATTCCATTCAGATCAAATGCACATGATCTCACCCAATGATGAACTCTTCTCTTGGTCCCTGTAGCCAGCTTTACCAACCATGATTCTCTGTGCACTTCTTTGTTCACACAACACTTATCCACTACGTCAAGACAGATATAACTATAATAGATCCAGGATAAATCAAAATGGAAACAACGTGATCGTGAACCATAACTTCCATCTCGATAATGGATTCCTGATGATCAACCTGTCTGTTATCCTCTACTGCATAAATCTGATGAATACTCTACTCAACATCTCCAACTATTTTTTCCTCCTAAGCATTGTAGATCTGAGGTCCCACCCAGGTGTGATGGAAAATATCTCATGTGATGCTCTCCACCACAAGTAAAACACTACAAAGGCTTATTTCCATCATGTTTGTTATGCTCCTCAGGTTGAGACTTGTGTCCTTTGTAAACTGCATTAAACTTCTTATAAGGTGCTACATTATCCTTATCACCTACATCCTAAGGCATTCCTCGCTGATTACCCACTTTCCTTTAGTATTTTCATTACCTCAACAAACCCACTTAAGCTCATACTTGAGCATAGACTGCTCATAACAATGATTCAGCTTCCTAATGTCTTCCTCTAGTGACCAAGGTTAATCATACTCAATTTGATCTTTAAATTCTAAAGGCAATTCATTGATGAACCTTTGGACCTTTGTCTTTCCATCCTTGAGGTAGGGCACATACCTTAACAACTCTAGAAAATTATTCATGTACTCTTCATCTGTCTTAGAACCCATCTTCAACTCATATAACTCCTTAGCGTTTCCATCATAATATCACTCGGATAAGTATTTCTTCCTGGCGAGTCTTTTAAATCCCTACCAACTCAACTCCTCTATCCTAATGCCTCTAAAACACTTCAAATATTCCCACCATCTATTTTCTCTTCCCTTGAGAGTAAATATAGCGATCTTGGCTTTCATATTATTTGAAAAATCATTCAATCTAAAGAACTTATTCATCCCAAGTGGTGAGCCCCGGTATTGCACCAAGAGTGTTGCAACTCTCAAGGGCTCCTCAACTCAAATTATCAACACATGGTTTGTACAAGCTTAGAGGTGAAAGTGCTATATGCACATTAGGTTAGGTTCTACTCATGTCACCCTCAGTCATGAAGTTAGATCAAGGTGTACAAAAACCATTCCTCCAACTAACTATAGTGAAAACCTGTTATGAAAGTATAATTGAACTTTATTTTAACCATGAAAGTAAAAATGTCATTCATTCAATCGAAGATGCTAATTGACATTGCATGAAAGAGAAATGGCTAGTATACCTGCAGAAGTAAAGCTACTGTACTTTTCACATTTAATAAAATCAGTAACCTACTTGCATGTATCATTGATCTACTTTACATTTTCTTGAAAATAAGGAATCTAACTTTTAACATGCTTATGAAAACAAATACTGTTAGGCCCCTATACCACTAGTGTAACCCCTTATTGTTATTAGTACAACCCACTTATTATATTGATGTACCCATGTAGTGCCCATATTGTTACTATTGTGCCCCATAGAAGCCCATTATTGTTATTATTGTGCCCTTACATTATTATTGTTATGTCAGCTCTGATTATGTTATGACCCCTTAGAATCCTATATATAGAAAGGAGGTCTTTTCATTTGTATCATCCAAGAATTGTTCATTTATGTAATGTAAAGGAGGTTTCCCCCTCGAAGAGGCTGAATTCTAAGGCGTTGATCTATCTTTTCTATCTTTTCTTGAGCTAGTTTCATAACATTTGGTATCAGAGCTTTGGATTCTAGGGTTTCGCTGCTCCAAATAGGTCATCGTGGAATTTTCGCTATAACTTTTTTTCTGTGACGTTTCAGAAGTCGTAAAAAAAACAAATTTGAGAAGAAATCGTGTTGAACCTTGGGTCCGAATTTCAGAGCTTTTCGCGCGACATTTTCGGAGATATGATCTGAGGAATTTGGTCTTTTTGTAGACTCCTGAATTACATTCGAAACAGGTGACCTGGGGAAAATCGTCATAACTTTCTCTCTGAGGATCAGATTGAAATTTCGTAAGAAGGTATAGAAAGAGGACAGACTGTAGTTTCTTTTATATCTTTTTCAGAGCCATAGGTCAAAAAATTGACACGTGGCACTTCATACAAATTCGCTCTTCAGGAAAGGTCTATAATCAGGTCATCTTGGGAGATTGTGCATAACTCTTTTTTGGAGAATCCAATTTGGATCAGACTGGTGGCATTGGAAAGAGGACATAGAGGGCTACTACAGGTAGCAATTTCAGAACTTAAATATCCGCAAGTACAGAGTTACAGTCGTTTCAAGTTCAAGGTCCTAAAATCAAGAAAAAGCAAGATGAGGAAGTTTGATGGCAAGGATCCGGTAAATTGGATACTTCAGATGGAGCAATATTTTGATCTACATGGTGTACCACTGTTACAAAAGGTATGTATTGCATCTTCATATTTAGAGCCGGATCAATTTTTATGGTATAAAGTTCTTTGTTCTCGTAAAAAACTTGTTACGTGGTCAATTCTCACAGAGGAAATGATAGCACATTATGAGGATACAAAGAGCAACACCTTCTTTAGAGCAACACCACAACAATTGGAAAGAGTAAAAGGGATTTGTGACATATTTGAAAGTAAAATTATGGAAACAAGGAAGTCTACCCCTCACAACTATAAAGATGGACGTGTTGTTCCTCCTAGCCTTCCACAACCTACAAGGGTTACACCACAACAATTGGAAGAAAAAAGAGAAAAAGGGCTTTGTTACAATTGTGATAGCAAATGCACTAAAGGTCATAAGTGTGCTGAGAAGAAATTATTTTACATAGAGTATGAAGAGGAGGAAGAAAGGGATCAAGAAACATCAAAAGAAGACGATATATGCCAGGACCCGACCCTAGAGAAAGAAGAAATGAATCAGAACATATCTTGTAAACTATTGGCAAGAATGACCACTCCTCAAACTCTCAAGATAGAAGGAAATATCAAGAAGAAAAAGGTGCAAGAAGTGAAAGATCACATCAAGAAACAAGAAATGAATCCAACCATATCTTGTAATTCACTGGTCGGAATTACCACTCCTCAAACTAGCAAGACAGAAGGACATATCAAGAAGAAAAATGTTCAAGAAGTGAAAGATCACATCGAGCGTCAAGAAATGAATCCGACCATATCTTGTAAAGGATTGGAAGAAATTACCACTCCTCAAACTCTAAAGATAGAAGGAAATATCAAGAAGAAAAAGGTTCAAGCAGTGAAAGATCACATCGAGCATCAACAACAAGTTCTCCAACTTTTAAAGGATAGCGCCACTTTGGTGCAAAATCAAATGAAACAACAGGTAGATCAACATCATAGTGAAAAATGTTTTGATGTAGGCGATTGGGTATTTTTACTGCTACATCTAAAGCAAGCTATTTATGAGAAGGAAATGTTGGCAATACTACATGCACTTAAAAAATGGCGACCTTACCGAATGGGAAGACTCTTCAAGGATGAGGATGCGGAAGCATTGTTTTGTGCTATTTCTATTATCCAACTAGATTGGATAAACGAAGCAAGGGATGAATGGAAGGACAAAGAAGTATGGCCACTTATTAAAAAGTTGCAAAAGATCCCAATTCAAACAATATTGCCAGATATTGAAAAGGAAGGAAAAATCATATTGGAACCTGGAGCAGTCACAGAAACAAGAACCCAACAGCTACGAAATCGATCAATTTCAGAGTATCTCATCAAGTGGAAGAACTTACCTGCTGAAGATTCCACATGGGAGGACAAGAATTTTATACAGAAGCATCAAGAACTACTCAAGCGTTGAGGACAACGCTTTTTGAAGGAGAGGGGCATGTTAGGCCCCTATACCACTAGTGTAACCCCTTATTGTTATTAGTACAACCCACTTATTATATTGATGTACCCATGTAGTGCCCATATTGTTACTATTGTGCCCCATAGAAGCCCATTATTGTTATTATTGTGCCCTT
Organism: Pinus tabuliformis; assembly: GCA_031772625.1. Lineage (NCBI taxonomy): Eukaryota > Viridiplantae > Streptophyta > Pinopsida > Pinales > Pinaceae > Pinus > Pinus tabuliformis. The sequence goes on from CM062813.1 coordinate 540,172,268, forward strand.
ACATTATTGTTGTTATGTCGGCTCTGATTATGTTATGACCCCTTAGAATCCTATATATAGAAAGGAGGTCTTTTCATTTGTATCATCCAAGAATTGTTCATTTATGTAATGTAAAGGAGGTTGCCCCCTCGAAGAGGCTGAATTCTAAGGCGTTGATCTATCTTTTCTATCTTTTCTTGAGCTGGTTTCATAACAAATACTAATTCTAACTTTGCTTTGTAGTGACAAAAGGAGGAGGTTAGAGTGGTTTAAGAGCCTTCCTTAATCATCAAATCACAAGTTAAGGCCATTATTCAACTTAACTAGGCTAGGATCAAAGTGGGGAGAAAAGCTGGTTGAAAAGAACATGGATACAAGGCTGCTACAAGAGGTCACGTATTGCTACAGGAGGATTTGTTTGCTACACGAGGGGTTCTGAGAGCCTTTTGCAGGTATAAATGGTGCCCTAGGGGCAGGATAAGATGGATGAAGGTAGGAAGAATTGAATTAAGGTTTGGGGAGACCCTTAGTGAAGCCTAGTTCCTCTCGGAGCTCTATCTTGCACCTAGGGTGATGTCGATGTTGTCCTCTATTTTCCTTAACAAAATGACTATGGAAATAGAGTTTGGGGGAAATGTGAGGTGTAGAGGAAGAAGATGGAAAGGTCCAGCTGGAGATGGAAATATGTACCCACACCTGTAGATCAACACAACCCTGCATCTAGCAAAATACATGGATTAAATGACCAATAACACAGTGAGATAAACTATCATGGAAAAGATGAGTTGAATTTGACTAAAATGTATTCTTTTCCACAACACTAATATGATCATTGAACTAACTCCTAATTTGCAAAGAATCATATCTATTCCGCAACACTAATATGATAGAATCCTTGAAAATAGGACTGATTCCCTCCAAGATCTCAAGAATTATGGATTTGGTTCTCCTTGATATCCACATGGACTTGGAGTCCCTCGCTGCTAGTGAATTTGGGCCATGAGTGAGTATCATGCGATTCTTAGTCGAGTTAGAGAGTTAAGGAGGTGAAAATCCCCCCCTAGATTCTCTCTTGGTTGTCTCCATCAAGCCCTTGCATAGTAAATGACACAAAAATGCCTCTTTTTCTTGCAATTTAATCACATTAGGCCTCACAATATGAAAAACCCATTTTAAACTTCTTACTAAGCATATTATGACTAAAAATGTAAATTAATGTGAGAAAATGATATTTTGAAGGGTTGGATGATAGCATAATGAATTCAAAACATACCTATTAATGGGACCCATCATCACCCCCCTGTTTAATGTGTTTCTCATTCTCTAAGAAACTTACTCATCCATATGAAGCTCAGTCATGGCCTTGTTGACCTCTCTGACATCCCAAGGCACCTCAGATGGTGTCCCCTCCTGTGGATAAAAACTTGCATTTGCCTCTATATCTATCCATACCTTTTGTTCCTTTGTCTAGTTTCTTTATTCTTGTAAGCCCAACAGAAAAGGTGTACTAATTTTTGAGTCCTATCTATTTGATCTTCAACCTTTGCATGATTCTTTTGTACAATGGGGTTCTTTCCAAGGCATTCCTTATCCTTTCAAGAGAGTGATACTCTCTAATTTGTAGACTGTGGGGTAAGGCATGCCACCTTCTCTGACAAGATTATAGAATTTATGTTCCTAGCATCCTAAAAGTGTCCTCAAAATGTAGAATGGATTTCTCTTGGGTTGCTATGTACTTAGGTGCTAAATTAAAATCAAATGAGATGAGCTTATGATTGTTGATGACAGTTGCAGAGCTTTCTAATTTTTCTCTAATGTATAAGGGCTCTTTCTCTTCCTTTGTCATCACCTTCTTTACCTCTTCAACCCTTATCTCCTCATGTGTTAATGAATATTCTAATGCCATGAGTTTCATGTCTCCCAATATTGAACTGGAGTCCCAAAAATTCAGATCTTTTAGGATCAAATTATGCATATAAAACTCAGCTAGTTTTTCCCTCTCCTCAATACTCACCTTTTCTCAAAAGTCAATAAATTGCCTGTAGTGTTGGAAAGGAAAAGACCCATATTTTGCTATTTCTTAATTTGAAATTGTAGCCACTGCTCCTTGAGGAAAAGAGCATAGGATTTGGATGGTTGTCTACATTGTATGGCTTCCATAAAGAGACTTTCCATAGTGGCAAGTTGTGTTTCCTTCTCTTGTAGTTGTTCTTTTAGTCTTTTATTTTCTTCCTATAGCTGATCCCTCATGGTTGACTCCCTTAGTTTTAGGTCACTTAATTCCTTTCCCATTTCATTGATATTTTCCTCCATTAGGCCCACATATTCTACATTTTTGGATTTGGAAATATACATTTATATGTGTGTCCTTCCTCTTTCCTTTTCTAATTCAAAGAGAGTGGGATAACGAACTTTTGGGGTATAATCCTTCCTCCCTCAACAAACATTTAGTAGGATTCTAGACTGATCTATGGCTCAAGATCCTGTAGTTCTTGGAGGCCTTTTTCTTCCTTTCTTGAGGTGGGTGCTGCTTCCTGTAGCTCATTTTTCTTCTCCTATATCATCCCCTATTTCTCCTATGGAAGCTCCTATTTCTCCTGTAGTTCCTTTGTTTCCTCCTGTAACTCCTTTTTTTCTTCTTTTCCAATGGCAATTTGTGTCTTGAGTCTCTTTAAGGTTACTGCCCTAGTGGTGGGCCTTCCCATAGGTATCATAGGTGGATTAGTTTTTCCCTTATGAGAGGTAATCTCCTCAATCTTCCCTTCACTGGGTCTTACTTCTTCCCTTTTTCTTGGTGACTCATCAATAGTAATAGAAATTTTTGAAGGAGGTTGTGGTCTCCCTTGCCTAATCCTGGTGCTCTTTCTTATTTTTAAGTATAGGGTACCTTGCCTTGGCTACCTCTTTTTGGGCTTGATAGGTGTGCCCAATGTAGCCAATGTTGCAACTACTTCTTGCTCAGTATGTCCTGGAGAGAGACTAGTTTGATGTCCTTGTTTCTTTGTCTCTTGGGGCTTAGAATTCTTCTCAGTGCTCTCTTTTTCTTCTACTTTTTTCTATCCTTCTTCCTTATTCTTTGCGTCCTCTTCCTCTATTTTTCCTCCCTCTTCTTCCTTTGTTTTTCCTCCCCTAACTCCGATTCTATAGGCTGGTGTTTCTCCAAGTGTGATGGATTGGGTTTCAATGAAGACCTCCCTATCCAAGTCTACAAAATTAGTCCATAGCACAGAGTTTCTTAAGTGGGTTAAAGCATCCATCACAATTAACTTAATGAGGCCATGGTGGGAAATGTATTGATGCTTCCATTCCCTCAACTTCTCACTCCTTTCAGTGATTTATTACAGGAGGAAATGGGGAACACTTAGTCTCTGTGGGATTGGTAAGTCTTATTTGAATCTTAACTCATGGAGTAACCTAAAATGATAGGCATATACAATGCTCAGCCTCCCCTCACAGGATATATACTTGAGAATGTGATAGGCCACTTCATCCCAGGGGTAAGGTAGGCTTTCTCTTCTTACTCCATTCTTATATTTTAAATGCTTCACTCTCTGAACCAAAAAGTTATTCTTGGTTGTAAAACTTCTTTCTCCTCCTTGCTCCATCAAATCCCTAAGGGTAAGGTGGTTACTGTACTTATGGTTTTAGGACTTAAGGATATGGCCAATCCTCTAACAATAGTAGTGGCACTATCTTCTCCTTGAGAATGTAATTCCATGGAAAATTCTTGAGTGATGTCATCATCATACCCTTTCAGTTGTTCAAAGAAACCCATCCATTGATGTCTTAGAAAAATATTTACTACACGGAGATGTTGATGAATTCTCTTTGTGTCTGTGGGTTCTCTTCTATTGAATCCTATCCCCATTCCTTTTATTGCTCCTTCTCAGTGTTACTTAGGTGCAAATTTCAATGTTTCCTCAAGGCAACCTCCATTATAGAAAGTGTATCAAAAATTCCTTTTTAGCATTAAGGGAGATGGATTTTAAAATTTATGTCAAAACAAGCTCTTTTTCTATCCCCGCCTTGCCTTTACACACAAAAATTTCCAAAGGAACTACTGCTCAATTCTCTATTACAGGGCACTAACTTCAGGCAAAATTTCCCATGAAATTGTATAGAAATTAAAGAGGGAGAGATCCACTTACTCTTTTTTGCAATAGATTTGTCATGTGCAGGAGGGTTTGAAGACAAAGGGTCACCTTGGCTCTCTTTCACCCTTAAATTCCCTCATGTAGCTTCTTGCCGGCCCTCCTGTCTCAGCTCAGACCCTCCTGTAGCTCCTCCTATAGCTTCTCTTATAGCACCTACAACCACAGTTTGAAGTAGCTTGGTGGCACCCTAGGCAGTCTGATAGCACTAGCTCGTCCTTCCTTTAACTTATTTTTCTAGAAATGAGCGATGGTGCAAATGGAGTCGAGCCTAGTATTTAATATCCCTTTTGTGGTAAAGGCTTAGGGCATTGCGATGACATGGCTCATACATGGAATTCCTTTTTTGAACCGTTGTCCCCACTCCTTGCAATCATTACCCTGCTCCTCATGATTATCACCTCAGTCCTTGTAATCACCACCTCACTTGAGTTGAATTTTCCACGTGCATGTGTGACTGAGATGAACTTTAGCTTACAAGTCAAGAGTGGCCAAGTTCACTGGCCGCCTCTAGGTCATTAAAATTCCTTTCTCGACTATTAACACATTGTAGCATTATATGCCTAGGGAATAGGTGATGGTTGTCATACCTGAGCCTACCTGTGGATTGAATTCCTGGTGGTGCTTGCATGCTAGAGCTAGATCTCGTAACATTGTGATCTTCAGGGTGTTTATTTTCTTTGCTTGTTTTTGTTAAGGTCTTCATAACTTGATGGTACTTTGACTGATAACCTTGTTGTGTGTGTAGGTCCCTTCCCTGTGTCCAATATGTTGTTGGTGGAGTGGATGGAATGCTTCCTAAGGATTATGTGCCTCTTCTCTACTTAAGAAATGGCTCCATGATTCTCTCTATGGGTGGAAAAAAATATTTTTAAGGGGTTATGTTGTGAGTGTACAAGATGTTATAGGAGGAGTCTCCTTCCTGTAGTAGTCATTTAATTCCTTTTTTCAAGACCTCATTTTGCATGTCATATTGAGGAAAAGCCATGAAAGGTATGAGGATAGGATTAATATCATGAGGAAGTGGTGTAGGTGGTGTAATAATGAAAAATATAGGTTTTTCTATGTTAGATTTTAAGCTTCTGTGGAAGTTTTTTGTAGTTTCATGATCCGAATTATCCACAGTTTCTAGTTCATTCTGCCAACGTTTCAAACCCCAAAGGGGGTCCATCATCAGGAAAAATCAAAAAGAATATGAATGAACTAGAATATTCTTTCTGATTTGTCTTGATGATGGACCCCCTTTGGGGTTTGAAACGTTGGCAGGTTTTTCTATGTTTTCTAGATGCATGACAGAGAGGAAATTTGAGCTAACTTTGGCTATATGGCGTGGATGGGTGATGAAATTGACATTGGTGTACATCTCTCAATCATTGCCTAAAGAAAGTATGACCCTCTCGTATATTTTTTCCATCGGATCTCCCTCTTATATAATTTTGGGCTCCTCATGTAGCATTATAGGTTCCTCCTGTAGCATTACAAGATCCTCCTGTAGCATTACAATGAGGTGGCATAACTTGATTCCTTTGTTGGTTGGACGACAGAGAGAGGTAGGTGTGTAAGTGTGGAGTGTGGAAATGAGATGTGTGGTCATAAAAATAGAGTATTACACTTGTATATGCTACCTTGTAGCCATGATTCTGTCAACTGTTTGGAGTCCTGTAAAGAAAAGATGTTAGCAACAGTGGTGTATGAACTCCTTCCACGTGTTTTTCGTTTTCTCTTTATTTATTTTTTGAGGCAAGTAGGTTGCCTCTGTAGAGGTTTTCAACCTACATTCCTGCCCTAGGCACCTCAGAGGAGGTTTTCGCCTGAGGATCTTTTCATTTTTTCTTTTTTCTTTTCTTCTGTTTTTGTCTCCTAGGCTGCCTCAAAGAGGTTTTCAACTCATGAGTTGGCCTCGTATGACTCATGGAGGTTTTCATCTAGGCCCTCTTATTATTATGTTTTTTCTTTTTTAGAAATTTGGTGGACTGAGGGCTATGAGCCTCCCAATCAAATTTAACTCTCTACTAGCTGAACTGACAAACTCTTCCTTGGATGAAGGTTTCTTGTACAACTTCAACCTATGACCATTAACAAGTAAGGGAATCTCTTCCTCATAAATTGTTCTGATTTGGAAATACCCAATCTCATGGAACTTCTCTACTAGATAGGGACCCAACCATCTTTTAATTAACTTCCCTTTGAAATCCTTGAATCTGGAATCATACAACAGGGCCCAATCTCCTTCTTGAAAATTCTTTTTCCTGATTTTCTTATCATGCCAAATCTTCCTTTGTAGATGAATTACCTCAGTGTGCAGGAGGGCTTGTATTCTAAATTAATCTAGACCATTGATTTAGAGCAAACATTCTTGTTATGTTATAGTGAGATCCAAATCTAACTAACATGTCATCCTCAAGGTGTTGTACTCAAATTCAATAAACAACAAGGCCTTCTTCCCATAGACCATATCAAATGGATTGAATCCAGTGGTGGTTTTCCAAGTGGTGTTGTAGGCCCAAGTGGCTTCCACAAGTCTATCTGCCCAATATTTTCTGTTGTTGCTAACAACCTTGGTAAGAATGCTCTCTAAGGCTTTATTTTTTACTTCCACCTACCCATTTACTTGAGGGTGATAGCCATTAGATGTCCTATGATTGATTTGGTTTTGCTTCATAAGATCTTCAGTCAAACTTGATGTAAATTTTTCTCTTTGATCAATGACTAATTCCCTTGGAAAACCAAATTTGTAGGAGATATTCTCTCTTAGAAAATTCGTCACCCTCTTCTCAATGTCTTCCTTTACTGTTTTTTTTCATCCCATTTGGTCAACTAATCAATGCATACAATGATATACATTTTCTATCCTGATGGGGGATCAATATGTGTAATGAAATCCATGCCCCACTTTTCAAATGGCTCTAGAGTCACTTGAGGTTGTGATGACATTTCATCCTTGGGTGTTGGCTTACCCATCCTTTGGCCCTAATCACAGCTGGTGGTGTACCTCCTTGCATCCTGATGTAAAGTGGACCAATTGTAACCTAATTGTAGAACTTTGAAGGTTGTCCTCTTAGTAGAAAAGTGGACCCCACAAGGTCCATCATATCATTCTGAAAGGATGTCAAAGATCGCTTCTTCCCTCACACATCTTCTCAAGATTAATTTGGACCTAATCTGAAAAGATTTCCCCCAATCCAAGTAAATGGGGCACTCTTCCTAACAATCTTTCTTTTCTCCTTGGAGGATAGGTTATGAGGGAACCTCCCAACAACCAAATAGTTAGCTATATGTTGTAGTGGCTACAACCACCCTCCAAATTTTTTGCCTTAGCTTCGTTTTGGAGCCTCCCTACCAACCTTTCATTGCAACATGTCTTTCTTCATCTAGTACACAAGCTTCAATGATTTTCTTGTAGAAAGATAGCATGTCCATCAAATCTTGTTGCATTCCCCTCATAGGTTGTTTCCTCAGACTTGGTCCAGCTGCAGGCTGAGCAGATCCCTCAAGAAATTGCACAATTCTAGAGGGAAACCAGCCTTCCCTTTAGAAATTGCAGAAATTTATCTCGTTGTCTGCTAGGCTCCAGAATTGCAAAAATCTTCCAGTCAAGCTTCATCCATAAAATTTTGTAATTCCTCCCAACAGGACTGCTCAGCCCAAGAATTGCACAATCCTCGGCAATAGTCAGTTGCTCTACCTAGAAATTGCCCAAATCTCCTAGGCAGCCAACCCAACTCCCTCCCAAAAATGCACATTTTTTCCTAGCAGTTGAGCAGGCTCTTGCATGTGCAGTTGGTTTGACCGGTTCCACTCGAGACCAAGAAAACTTGACTTGCATGCATGGGTTACTCTTTCCTGGAAAATAAAAAGCAACATGCAAAAGGCATCACTAGATTTTAGGGAGCTATATTTAGGAGTTGGAGGTTACATGCAAAGATCGTTTTAGAATCTTTCCTCCAAGTGTCGCTTTTTCCTAGATTTGTGGCATGTGCATCATGAGATTCAAACTTATTTATTCAACGCATCAAAGCTCATTTCTTCACATCATTCTTGGAGCTCTAACATCCCACACCACATCCAAGACTCTTCGACACATCCAACTCAGCTATTCACACGTAAGTGGTCTCAACTTGTCTTTTGCATCATTTCTATTGCATTTTGTGTTTTTGCTTGTGTGAGTGATGTTTTCTTGATTTCTTTGAATGCTTACTATCATTTACATGCATACTAGCTTGTACTAGCATCTTTTCAGTTTTTGTTAGCATCTCACTACCGTCACATGCATGAAACTGTTTTGCACAAATGGTTTCCGATTTGGCGACCTGCTTCACCCACATGCATGTTGTTCCATTTTCTGAATATTTCATTCATTGTTTTCATGCATGACCATTTTCTTCTACTTACACTCAGTATCGCCATGCATTCACAATCACATTTTCTTTCAGTTTCCCGTCAGCAAGTCTAGGCAACCTTGGCCCAGACTTTGCCTCACCAAGACAGCATTGCGCAATCCTGAGAAGGAGGGCTCTATCTTCCTCTCAGGAAATGCGCATTTCTACCAAGCAATTGTCCTCCACTCTTGCATTGTGAAATCCTAAGGGACAATGACTGATGGGCCAGAAAATTACGCAATGAAGTCACTAAGCCTGTAGCCATTGCCAACTGAAATTATGCATTGTGCAATTCCAGCAGCCAACAAGCCAGAGTAGATTTCACATTACGAAAATCCAACAGCTAATCAACCTCCCCAGATAGCCCAGACTAACTTTTACGTAGTTCTAGCATCCAATCAGCGAGCCTTCCCATAAGAAATTGTGCAATCCTTTCCTATCAATCCCCAGGTATATTGCATGTCTTTCCTCAAGTTTTCTTTGGTTTTCGCTAACATATTTCTTGCCATGCACGCTGCTTTGCCTCTAGATCTTACAGGTGTTCGTACACCTCTTTTTAGTTTAGGACCAATGGCCTCCAAGAGAGTAGGATCAAAGGACACTAATGCAAGTGAAACTGGAGTAGCAGTTGAGCAAGTGTCCGCAAGTCTATCGATCTATGAAGATACCAAGCTGATTCTAGACAAGGACATCAAGCTGAAATGGAAAGAGGTCAATGATAAATTTGCAGGCACATTTGGGGAAGACCTCAAAGACCGCCAGGTGTATGTGAACATCCACAAGTTTGTCTTGTACCGGATTTCATGCAGGTATCTCGTGCTCCCATGCGTGGACATGATAAATTGGATTGTCTCGCACATTGATCCCGAGACAATGACATTAAGCAGTGTCAGTGGGATAGAGATTTCTACCTTCAGGGCACAGGACTATGATAAGATGTATCAGATGACAGATCCCATGACCATCATGCAGACACCCTTCAGCTTACCCAGCAGTAATGCCAACTTCAGAGACATTTTGAAGAACTCAGTGAAGGAGGTAGCTAAATTCAGGATGACACCCAAACAAGTCTACAAGACGAAGATACTGCAGAAGGAATATCATTTTTTGGTAATTTTTTCATGTCGACTGTATGGTCAATAAAGCACAGAAACCTTCCCATAGAGTTGGGTGATTGCACTGGACCAACTGCCTAGAGAGGGAAAATCATGTAACTAGTCCAACATGTTGAATCATCAACTGAAGGAACAGGTAACAAGGGCTCAATAGCCACCCAAAGGTATGCAAGCAGAGATCTACATGTCTGCCTACATCTTGGATGCAATCTGTGCTCGACAGGAGTTCCCGGGCTTGAAGTGGGCATGGACACTGACAAAGACTACTATGAACACTTATTGTAAGATTTTGTCCGAATGGAGCTTCAGAGGAGTTATCACACGACTATCCAATCATTTTGTCACCCTGGTTTACAAGATGATATTCGAACAGGATCCACCCTACATGTTGAAGGGAGAAAAATAGGGGCTGATAGACATTGTTAATTGGTATGCCTCATCATCTGGCACCTTCATATGGATGTACAATGTGGAGAAGCCTCCGCATGTTCTATCGAAGTTTGCCTTGGACATACTCGTCATGTAGGAAGTAACATATCAGATATAGGCAGGATTGACAGCTAGGTTGCACCAAAAGAAGAAGGCACCATGGCCCGCACCTTCCACTACGCATTGGGTTATACAAGATCTAGAGTTTCAAGAATGCAGATGTCGAAGCAGAAAAATGAAGAAGTATCCATTTGACCTCCAAAGTTACAATCCGTATGACCCGCATTATCATGTGAAACATCACTGCATGAGAGTACAATTAAACTGGATTGACGGGTCATGTCATTGGGTGGAGGAGGACCCATGGAGATATTGTTACAACTCCTCTAGACTCAATGAACTAGTCAGCCTCGTTGTGGAATGGTTAGTGAAGAAACGTGAAGCAGCATCCCAGAGAGTAGTAGAAGCAGCAGAGGTGAACATACCAGTGTGCGACAAGGGAAAGAGGAAGATTGTCGATCACATGGACGAAGAGAAAAGCTGCAAGTTCCGAGTAGATCCACTTGTGGAGAAAGAAGCAATGGCTATAGAGGCAAAGAGGTAACATCGCGACAAGAAAAATGCATAAAGGAAAAGAGAGAAATGGAGAATGGAGGAAACAGACAAGGAGTTGCATGAGTTGAAGGAGAAACTCCGGAAGGAATAGGAGCTGTGCAAAGAGTAGAGAGAAGCGCAGTAAGAACAGGTACAGTAGGGGGCACAACTTGTGCAGATGGATGAAACGCACCCATACAAGTAGTGGACTCACCAGAACAACTGGCATCAGGCAAACAGGGTGAGCCATCATAGGATCAGGATTGCGCTTAGGAGATAGAGCAAGAACTTGAACAAATGGATACAGATATGGAGCGACAGGAATTAAAGAAAGACACCAACCTCATGCCTCACCATCAAGAGGTCGACCCACCAACTTCACCACATTTAGAAGACGAGTAAGTCCTAAGCGACAAAGGAGACACTAAGATCCTTGGAGATCAGCCAGAAGGATAAATGCACAACATCTCATTCGACGAGTCTCAACATAGAGTTGTGCAATTCCATAGAGTTTTGACTCCGGAAGATCACACATCTCCTTCGTAGTATGAGGAATGAGTGATCATGTCTGACATGCGCAAACATCTAGCAGCATTTTCCGATGCTACCAGAGCATATGCCGAAGCCACTAGCTTGAGTGTTCACTTTCTGATAGCTGAGAACGAGCGAATGGCGAAGGAACTATAGACGGCCAAGCAGGGAGGAGAACTGGTTACAACATCTGGCCTAGCAAAATTGAAGAAGGCAATACTAGATGAAGTTTCTTCCCTTGACACAATCATGCGGGCGTTTTATTCCAAGTTTGGTACTATGCATAAGGCAGTCATCCATCTCAACAGATGGCAGCAGTGATGTGCTAGAAGAGCATGTATCTTGTCGAACGTGAATGTTGTTGTTGATTACATGGAAACATGGACGATGAGATACAAGGGAGCCCCGCTTCACTTGCCTAAGATGATGAAGCCCAGAGCGATCAAGCTAAAGGCACACATTTGGAGTCAAATCAAGAACTATGAAGATCTCCCACAACTCATCACTAATCTACAAACTTCCCATGCACGTGTATTCAAGAGTATGGATGTTGCGGTGTGCGCACATGCGATCCCATCTATTGGGACTCTCACCCAGGAGAAAACAAAGGCACAGATCCAACTAGATCTTGACTCGTACTTTGACGAGTTGATGCACATTGCCACTAGCCCAAACTTGCCAATCAGTGCAGACATCATGAAAAAGTATGTTGTTGGTCCAGTCACACTGAAGACAATGATGTGCATGCTTTTAGGCGAGTTGGATATAGGAGCCTGAGCAGTGTACCTGGATTCTATGGAGGCAAAAGTCAAGTTCCAAAATATGTCACCTTGGAGTACACAGACAGCATTGCGGAATATCGATCTTGCCATCATTTTACTACTGTCGATCATCGAGAGGATGTTGAAGAGTTAGACTTCCCACGGGCATCCGAGTCATAGGGATGTTTTGCATGGCTTGCTCAAGCCATTTTGTCTCACATGGGTACATATGCATTGTAATGTAACGTCTTGTCAAGTGTAATTTCAAGTGTCGATAGTTGGATGTAATAGTCATAGAGTAGATTGTTGGGCATGGAAACCCCTGAGGCATGTTTTGAGGCTCAAAGCCCATGTTGTGACCAAATAATGTTCTAAAGCCCCGCGAATTGTGGGCACGGAAGTATGTTAGAGTCATAGGGTTGTCCGCCCTAGTTTGTAATGTAATTTCGGCCTACCCATGGTCCACAGACCATGGGATTGTATAAATAGAGTGAGGCTCTAAGTGTAAAAGTAGTGAAGAAAGTATGAGATAGAGAAGAAGTCTAAGGGATTGAGGCATAAGTGTCTAAGTGTGTCTTTAGGCCATAGAGTTGGAGAAGGCTCTACAGTTGAGTGCGCAGAGTCCTAGTTGTCCGCAGTTGAGTGCGTGGACCCCTGCTGCTGAGTGTGCAGGGCAGGGTCGAGTCTGTAACCAAAGAAGAGAATAATAAAGAGAAGTTTTATCCAAATTTTGTGTATTTGTTCTTAAGTTATTACATGTTTGATATCAATTGCAAATATACTGTTTATTTACTATGCGCACTAGTATGGATGATTTATATTGCCAAGTATACTTTACACATGGAAGCAAGCTAAGTTAATCAACTAAAGTGGAATACTAGTAAGGATTTGGATAATAATAGTGTTCGGCCCCCGAGTAGGGCTGTGTGAAGGCAGCATCTCAGGCTACAAGGTAAGAGTAAGTGCGCGTAGTGACGTGCACGCAGGGTCGAGCTACGGACCATTTGAACTCATCAAACATCTCCAGGGTGTGGAAACCTAGTTCTAGTACCCTCCCATACTACTTTGGGTGAGACCTCAATCCGTGCTCCGCGGACTGTTGCTGAAAGGGCCAGTAGTATCCGGATTTGTTTGGCTAAATAACCTTTGAACCTGATCAGGCCCCAACAAGCCAACAAATGGTTCCATTGTCGGCACCGGGATCTACATAAGAGATGTCTGATGTCGTGTCACTGGAATCTGATAAAGAAAGAAATTGAAGGGTGGTTGGACAGAAAAATTCACGAGTTCACGGCACAGGAAAATAGGAATCCGCGAGTATCAAAGGAACAGTGGTTAGAGTGCTACATATATACGGAAATCCACGAAATTTTCTTTGCATCCTTCCCCACTGAGCTGTATGAGTGGATCGTGAAGCTAGCAGACAGTCAAGGAAGGTGTAGGCTCGACAAACCAATTGTGTGGACTCCAAAGTTGGTGCGCAGACTAGAAGCATTGGAAGATAAGATCGCGCGCGCTGTGGACCATTGGCTCAATCAAATTATAGGAGGGTTTATCACCGAATTCGCGGTAGATACTTCAGTCAGCTACATCAAGGCAGATCAACGCTTCCTCAAAGGACCGCGAGGTAAGTACATTAAATCTTTGAGCACTTAGATTAAAATGCTACTATGTGAAAAGAGGATTATGTGAATAAATTGATGTTTGGGGCTACGCAAAGTGGGAGGATCTATAGAAATGAAGGTATCGCAGAGATAGAGAATAGCCCCTTGACTTCGCCTCAGCGAGAAAGCGAGGAAGAGCTCGCGAAAGTTTCACCAAGAAGTGCGATTAGTCTGATAAGGCAGCGAATTCTACGCATACCACCTGCACCTACACCACCAACAATCTCACCATCTTCACCCCCATCTCTGCCCACACTACCTCCACCACCACCATAGTTCAATATGGCAAGCGCAATAAAGTTTCCAGTGTTCAAAGGAGTAGGGAATGAAGATCCATACCAATTTCAGTTTGTGGTAAAGATTGTATGGGAAGCACAAGGAGTTGTGGATGACAATATAAAGAAGATAATGCTGGCAAGCACATTGCAGGATTGTGCACTGACATGGTACATTAAGCATTCCAACAACAATCCAAACGCAGGGATCATGGATATCCAAGCTGCGCTGAACAGGGAATTTTGCAGGCCAAAATTGGAGACACAGTCGATTATCGGGTTTAAGGAAATTGTGATGCTTCTAGGCGAGACCCCTTGGGAACTAGATTAGAGACTGAATGGTATTATTCGCAAAGCCAAAATGACCTTGACGGATGAGCAACATCGCACATGGTTTGTAGTGTCACTAACACCACATCTAAGGATGGCGCTATCGCAGCAGAAGTTATCCACTCAGGCCGAAGCTTTGGAGATTGCAATGAGACTGCACAAAACCGCAATACAAGATCCTAGCCTAGGAGTCCAACAAATCCACACGCAACTGAAAAATTTGTGTCTAGAAATGCAGAGCTTGAAACAGGACAGGACAACTCGCCCAAAGGTGTGCAAGGAGGTATGGTGCATAAAATGCAAGGGCCAGGGGCATGACAAGGACCATTGTCTAGTCTTCGCGAACTACCTAGCGGGAGGAGGGCCGATGCCATTGAGACCAAAGAGACAAGGAGGACCAAGCGCAGCACCTACATTATGGTACATGATTTTTTAGATAAGAGGGAAGCACGCTACAGATAATTGTCATCTATTACAGAAATATATGCAGACGTCCCAGCAGTTACTCTATAATTTCTGCAGGTCAGTAGGCCATGATGAACGTACCTATAGAAGTTATGAACTAATGATGGATTGGACTCCTACCTACAAAGTTCAAACCAAAACATGAGCCCTCGATCAAAATGCAGGGATGCCATGCACCGGATTTCAGGGGCACAGATGAGGACGAGGTGGAATGGGACCAGGAATGGGTTGCAAATAGTTGATTTGTTACAATTGCAGTGGGATAGGGAATTATGCTCGCAATTTTACAAATCCGATGAGAGCATCATGTTCATATTGTACCCAATTTGATCATGAGATGGAAGACTACCCTACACTGATAGCAAGGTTGCGCGACAAAGGAACACTCCAGCCTCCCCCAACTCAGAACCTACAAATGATGAGGTATGAGCTGTGTGAAGAAGACATAAATGTAAACATCATGCTCTGAAGCGGTATCACAACAGGAGATGACAAGGGCAAGCAACCCAAAGAGAGTGCCTAGATTTGCAAGGCTCCTACAAAGGAACGAGAGTTCGATTTGGAGCACGCGAAGGAGACATTCATGGAAGCTAAGAAGAGCTTCACAGAGGCCTCCACTTCAGGTAGTAAAGATAAACTAGAACCAGAGATGGACCCATCAATGCTTACTACCTTTCTGGAGACATGCATGAAGTTGCTACGTGACAGCAAGGCTATGAAGGGACTGCAAGAACTCATTACTAGGTGCGTTGGACCAGGAGAACCACGCGTAGTCCGAAAGCTTGGGAAGCACACAACGCGAATAGGAAGGGAGATGAGATTGACTACACAAATCGGGGAATATGAAATGGATCAAGTGATTCTAGATCTGGGATCAGACGCGAATGTACTACCAAAGCAGACATGGGAGTGCATGGGCAAACCCGTGTTGCAATGGTCTCCTATTCAATTGCAAATGGCGAACTAGCAGAAGATCTTACCGATGGTAAGATTGCAGGGAATAATGGTAGATATCGAAGGTGCGAGGGCATTTGCAGATTTTGAAGTGATAGAGATTGTTGATGACAGAAATCCCTATCCCGCACTACTGGGAATAGATTGGGCCATTGATATGAATGAAATGATAAATTTGAAGAAGCGCAAGATGATTTTTGAGAAAAAGTCACTACGCGTAGTGGTACCTTTAGACCCTGCCGAAGGATCGCGCTACACAGAGCCAATGCGCGACGATGAGAGCGACGACGATCTAGACTATATCTACAAGATAACCGAGCAAGAGTAGGACTGGGTGAATCCAACAACGGATGGTAGGATTTCATGGGATAGCGAAAGCTCCTACACATCAGATTCAGATGAGGAAATAGAATGATGGTAGAACCGGTTACATGAGGTAGCCATGCTCAATTGCAACATGATGGTAAGATCCTACATTGCATAAAAATAGAGGGAAGAGATCTGCCTATGTATGAAAAGTTGAGCAAGGTGGATGATTTCTTGAAAAAGTTTGAAAGAGAAGTACCGGAATAGCAGCGTTTTGATGCTCTGAAATGGGCATTGCACGCTACGCTCACAAGGTGGTGGGGTACATGCCAATAGTAGTTTGAGGATAGGTGCAAATGCAGAAGGGTTATGCTTATACAGTTTGGAAAACCTCAATTGTGGATGGAAGCTGGGTATGATGGACGAAACAGCCTGCGTGCCCACCTCTCTAGATGGGTACAAGCGTATGGTACACAACCTGCACGAACGCACACCATCCTCACAATAGGAAACATGAACAACAAGCAGGAACAATCAAGATGAGGGAGCGAACGACGAAGTATGATAAGACCAAGTGCACCAAAGATTATACACAGGGAAGCCTTTGACAAGGTGTGTGAAGTGCTGAACACGGTCCACCATGTGAAATGCACTTACTGGGACCTGCGTGTACCAGTGGTTCTGTGGGTTTACCAGTGGTTCTGTGGGTTTATAGGACCATGTGCAAAACCCTGACCACGCATTCACTTCCAAAGCTAAAGTATGAATCAGGGGTTGTAATCCCTATGGAGCATGCAAAGCCTAGTTTGCACATAGCAACACCCATAGATATGACAGTTCGCGAAGCCCGAAATGAAGGAATCACACCACCGCAAGAAACAAAACACATAAGACTTGAGGAAGAAATCCGACAAGGAAACCTTAGACTTCACGAACTTGAAAAAGATCAGGTACGGCTAAGGGAGAAAAGCGCTTTGATGGACTCGGAGGTCAAGAAGCTAGAAGACGAAATAAAGGAAGCATTTCTCGTCAAAAAACCGAGGATGGTAAGGCAAGGCGCATACGATCATACTGACAAGTTGGAGAACTATCGTCGTGAACTAGTTAGTCTATTGCCTTGGCTTGGACCGCATATCACTAAACGTAGTGACCAGGGTAGCGCATTGTAAATAATAGAGTGCACGATGCCAACCACAACAATGGAAGGTGGGGATTCTCCGTGAACCATGGTGGAGGACGGGATGGAGCCCCACATGGGTGGTGCAACCACCTGACTAGCCGCGGAAAGGACAGTCTTAGCGCTCTAGGCAGTTGAAAGGAAGTGCGAGACTATAAAATATTCTGCCTGGGAGCTGTACGATATTGGGGATGCGCAGAAGTAGAGCGTCACAGGGTCCACAACCGTGCACGGAGGGTTGCACTGCTGCATGGGTTGGTCAAAAAGTGACCATTGAAGTCACTATTCACGATGGGATGTTCAACTTGAGGCCAAATGGAGCGGGCAGCGAGCATTTAAGACGCGATTTATGGGCAAGATTTGGGAAAATCTGCCACCAAGAAAGCATTAATGGCCCAAAATTGGGGGGAATGGTCGAATTCGAATTCAAAAGGCACTATAAAACACAAAGTGTTTTCCAATGAACAACACTTGGTCATTTGAGAATTGAGTGCTTGAGCAGAGCACTGAGCATTGAGAGCTAAGCGATAATTGAGCCCCTAAGTTCGTGAGTGATAGAATACAGCCTAGATGTGATGACAGCCACTAAGGATGGTTTGGGAATTGAAGAGGTAACCGCCGATGAGGTTGCGCAAACCCCAATGGTGGAGGATGTTCTAGAAGGCATCAGGGTTATGGCAGAAATCCCCAAATCACTGCGAACGATGAGCCCCAAGAAATATAAACAAGCACTGGCCCCAGTACGCATGTCCCTGAGGAACCCACTACGTAGCAAGCTATCAATGGCAGAAAAAGAAGAAGCTGTCACGATCAACACAGATGAGGAAGAAGAGGATTTGCAGGCCCTAACCATCACAGCAGAAGAAGACGAAGATATGGAGGAGGATATTCAACCTACACACTCTACAATGAAACTGCCCGCATATGTCCCTTTGTGGAAAGGGAAGACCAAAGTGCTAAAGGGCCTGGACGAAACCAAGAGTTCACTCAAGGCCCCGCTCCTCCCAGACAACATAGTGTTTGAAGGCATGCACCTGGGCCACGTGCCAACCATGAAGATTGAAGATTGGGACCTCACTAACCGCGAGAAGTTCCATCACCTAGAGACCAGGAACCTCATGAAGCAAAACACTTAGTGGGTAGTGACAACGTTAGAGCCATAGAAGTGGTTGCGTGGTGTGGAAAAGGCCAAGTTGCTACACTTACTATGGATATTACATTTCCACCACATGCCCATCACCATTTTCGTCATCAGGCAGTTTCTCTGCCTGGTGCATGATGGGTATCTATGGTTGGAGTAGCCTATCCCCATCACAGCAGATCTAATCCACCACATTTCTCGACTCCCCTGCAAAGGAAAGGACCCTACAACCATAGCCGAAGGAAAGGGTAGTGATTTGGCCCTCGTAGAAGCCATGAAGACAAAATACAAGCTGGAGAAGAAGAAGAGGGGCTACGCCATCTCCAGCATCAAGGACAAAGGGGTACGCATAGAAACCCAACTCCTGGATGGCAAAGTTATGAGGAAGTGTCATGCTAATGAGGTACCATCGCCAGTGGTCGCACTGGCTGAGCCGTGCGCGGACGGGGTCTAGTGCAACTAGTCCAAATTCCTCTGCGAGGAATTTTTGAAGAACTGTCGCGAAGCCCAGGAGCAGGGTAAAACCTTCCACTACGTGTGGTTGTTGTTATCCATAATGCTCATAGCGGGGGAACTACTGGAGGATAGTCAATTCCCCAGAATTAACAGAGAATTACCGGAGGCCGCAAAGTACATTTCGCTCTGGCCTACAAAGGACGTGATACGGATACGCGACACTAAAATTTTCTAGGTGCTCATGGAGATGAGCGTTTGGATGTGGATCAATTGGAGGCTGCACCTATCGCCCACGATGTACAATAGTCTACAAAGTTTTGCAGACTTTAAAGCTAATATGCGCAACATTTTTATCAGGGCGCATAAGGATCCGGTGAAGCAGTGGACGAAGCTACCTTTCATAGCCACTGACGACGCAATTTTTACTGTCTTGGAGACATGGCCTCCGGAATGGCATGCCCCAGATCTGGCCAAACTTGAGAAGGTGGCAGCACAGAAGAAGAAGGACGATGCCAAGCTACACGTCACACAATTTGCCGAGAAAAGGCGGAAGAAAATAGTAGTAGCTAAGGAAAGGGTAGCGCGGGAAGCGACACAAAAAGCTGTAGAGAAGAAAAAGGCTGCAGAAGCAGCAGCAGCGTAGGTGGCAGAAGAAGCAATAGTAAATATGGATGAGGACTAAGAAATGTCCTCACAGGGGCAGGAGGCAGAGGAAGAAAAAATAGCAGAAGGGAGCGTAGACCCAGGGACCATGTCCACATAGCTGAAGTGACCACACACAGAAAAGAGAGCAGGACCGAGGAAGAAGGTCAAGGCCTCAAAGTTGGCCATTGACCTGATCACCTTAACCGAAGGTGACCTCCATGACATCGGCGAGACGGTTCGCGATGTCACTAATGAGGCCCTTCAAGACTTTATGCAGGAGCACCAAACTGTGTTGGGGGCCCTCAGGGTGCAGCTACAGGAGTTACAGGTGCGGCCGCCTCAGGTGGGTACCCTTTCGACCCACCTCGCAGCAGGATCCTCGGCAGCAGAGCAAATTTTGCATGCATGGATGGAAACACAATAGTTTTACTGGAAGGGGCCCTAGTAGCAACGAATGAGACTAATAGATTTGCGGTTAACATGATCAAAGACCTTGGCCTTAATTTGGCTGCCCTTCCACGAGAGACATTATATCTACTACAAGATGGGATAATGGCAGAGCTGTGCACTAGGGAGAGTCGCGCAATCCATGTTCTCAACTAACAAAAGGTAAACATGGAACAGCTTAGTCTGCAGTGTGACGAATTGGTGTCATAGAACCAACAATTGGTGCAGGTGGTAGACGATGCTTGCCGACACGTCCCGGAGTTGTTCATTCCAGCAGATCTACCAGTAGAGGTGCGGATCCACAGGTTGGCAACCGGAGTCTGCGAGGCTAGAGAAGAAATGACCAAGGTTCAACTGGAGCTAAATCTTCAGATCACCGAGTTGCAGTTAAAGGCACAGCCTTCCACTCCCCTAGAGGTCTGAGAACAACGCGCTAGCACTATCGCAATGGGATTGGAAGAAATCGAAGGTGCAGTGCAAGACTGTACCACTTTGTTGGAGCAAGCACTTGAGGTCCTCACAACTCTACAGGAGGATCCCAACATCCAGTGCTTGGAGACAGAGGAGCGAGAACTTCAGTAGCAATACGACAGTGTCACAAGAACTATGCAGACAATAGTCCTCACTCAGTGGCTTGCGAGGATGCAACAAGCGAAGGCACTGAAGGAGTAGGTGGACATGGCGTGACATAAGGAGTTAGTTTTCAAAGCGCACATCCAGCCGTGGATCAATGAGGTTTTCACTATCATGGAAAACATCGAAGGAAATCTCATGCACATATAGGGGATGCACACGTTAATGCAAAGAAGTGCCCCAGACACAGAGGTCTCATAACAGAGGATGCAACAGATTCAGCAAGTAGTGGCGCAGTGCACTGCCGACATCAGCATAGTTTGAGGACAGCTCGAGGAACTCTGTGCCAAGATTGCCGCGATGACAGAGTGACTCAAGGGTGACTCACGATGTTTGTGTTGGAGGCCTGTTGGGCATGGAATCCCCCTGAGGCATGTTTTGGGGCTCAAAGCCCATGTTGTGACTGAATAATGTTGTAAAGCCCCACGAATTGCAGGTGCGGAAGTATGTTAGAGTCATAGGGTTGTCCGCCCTAGTTTGTAATGTAATTTCGACCTTGGGATTGTATAAATAGAGCGAGGCTCTAAGTGTAAAAGTAGCGAAGAAAGTATGAGATAGAGAAGAAGTCTAAGGGATTGAATCGTAAGTGTCTAAGTGTGTCTTTGGGTCATAGAGTAGGAGAAGGCTTTGCAGTTGAGTGCACAGAGGCCTAATTGTTCGCAGTTGAGTGCGCGGACCACTACAGTTGAGTGCGCAGGGCGAAGTCAAGTCTGTAACCAAAGAAGAGAATAATAAAGAGAAGTTTTATCCAAATTCTGTGTATCTGTTCTTAAGTTATTAAATGTTTGATATCAATTGCAAATATATTATTTATTTACTACGCACACTTGTATGAATGATTTATATTGCCAAGTATACTTTACACATGCAAGAAAGCTAAGTTAATCAACTAATGGTGGAATACTAGTAAGGAATTGGGTAATAACAATGTTCGGCCACCGAGTAGGGTTGCGTGAAGGCATAATCTTAGGCTACGAGGTACGAGTAAGTGCGCGTAGTGACGTGAACGTAGGGTCGAACCACAGACCATTTGAACTCATCAGACATCTCTAGGGTGCGGAAACCTGGTTCTAGCATCCTCCCATACTACTTCAGGTGAGACCTCAGTCCGCTCTCCGCGGACTGTTGCCGAAAGGGTTAGTAGTACCGGGATTTGTTTGGCTAAATCACCTCTGAACCTGGGTCAGGCCCCAACAAGCCAACATAGAGGAAGAGTCACGAGGGGAGATGAACTGTCACAAAGGGGAATGTCAAGGGTCACCCCACCCTTTGCTATAAATAGTCCCTCATAACTCATTGTAAAGGATTTTGGTCAACCAAGCTTTGATAGGACTTTCTTAGAGAAATCTTGGACAATATTGTAATGTGCCTTGGCTTCTCCACTGCGCAGAGCTAGTATATCTCTTTGGAGGAGCAAGCAGTTGTGGTTGTAACGTTCCACTATTGGAACTAGTGGGCGTACATGGATGTATTGTATGACTGGAACTTACACTTCTTAATATAACAAAGCCAACATGTTTTCATGCATATGTTGTTATTGTAGTTGGACTATTCTGGTTGCTGTAGCAATGTATGTTATTTAACTTACACATTTTTGTATGCAATTGTATGAATCTTGTTGCAGATGTGTTGTTGGTTTGAACATCATTTTGGATTGCTCGCTATCTTGCTTTCCATCTGGTGATGCATCTTTACTCGTGTGTTCCCTTCCAAGCCAAGTACTATTACAGGTTTCCAAGGGTCACACTTACCTCACTTCCCATGTGTTAGAACCTTTCATGCATCTTCCTTAACTCGCCACAACTGTCACACCCTTGCTACCAATAGGGACATCATACTTGCCTCTGTGTGAAATCACGGTCAAGGCATTACTGTATGACCCATTGTTGGGACTCCTACACCAAACGATCTGAGGTCTAACTGGGACTTCTTATTGGGGAGATCTCCTGACATGTTGGTAGGTCTAGCACCGTCAACATTTCTCACGCTAGAAGGAGGGCCAGATGACAAGTTGTGTCCTCTCATCCTATTTTGAACCTTTTCATATCTATCATGGAGTCTTGCACTCTCCTCCCTCCACGATGTTTTTCTCATCCAAAATCTGTTACCATCACGAGGGAGTTTTTCGATATCTTGTCCACATACATGTATGATGCTAAAGTTGAAGTGGCCTGGCCTAAGTTCTTACATGAATTTCTTTCCATGCTTCATGAGGAATATGGATGTTCTAACAAACAGGGCAGTCTGCTACTTGCATACACACTTTGCGAATCTCCACATCGATGCATGTGCAGCCTGTCATCTGACAGCGTGCACTCACTTGAGCACTTTTGTAATCTCATTGAAGACACTTTCTATCATTTTGATCCAGAACATCTTGTCCAAAAACTGTTACAACAATGAAAGGCTCTGCATGAGTCGCCTATGGATTTTTGGCAGTGCTTTCATGATTTTCAGTTTCAAGCTTCAAAGAGCCAGATGAATTTTTTCTATATTTAGGACCGATTCGAGTACTGTCTTAAGAAATATGCTTGTCCCAAGAAGAATTTTGAAATCAAGCCTTACTCAGTATTTTTAGTGATGAAGTTGCGCGATCACAGATGGATGCAGTCACTGTCACAAGTGACTGTCCACTGTCCCCTCATCAAATAGCTCCACCACTGTAGAGTGATGCGGGAGGTCATGTTTACACATCTATGCAGTTTTCACATCCTCCCAACATCACTTCGCTTAATTTTCTCACAAATTTGGTTGTGAGTCCATCAAGTTGTCATATGAATTTTGTACCACAACCTCCATCTTCGTACTCGGTTGTTCCTCCTGATGATACTTTCTTGTGTTCTTCCATTCCAGACTCTACGCCTGTTGTGAATGAGGATCAAGCCACTGATGGAGTTGGTGTTGCACAACCAACATGCGCTATCATTCATGAAGAGTATAACTAGCATCTTGAGCATCAGCACTCGACGAAAGATGACTCCCTTCCATCCAAGCCTCCTCTGTTCTTCCCTGACATTTTTGGTGAACCTGCCATCCATGATTTCACATGCATATCTTCATCTACAGATGCACCCATTGTTGATCACTCACAGGACACAATGGATGTCAATCCATCATTTGACAACAGAAAGGATGAATTATTCATTGAAAATCCATTTGATCTTTCATTTGCCTTTTCTGGAAACACAGAGGATGAATTTGTTTGCTTCTCATCTACCCCTCTATTTGATTCATTCGATCATGAGGATGCCGATGAAATCTTTGATTTTTCTGTTCGTGGCTGTCGTGATCAATTTACTCCCATATTCGGTCATGATCATAATTCTATTTCAGTTGATTTTTCGAAGCCAACGGTTTATGATGATCTAGCTGATGATGAAGTCGAAACCCCCGAGACTGTCGAGGCACTTCAACTCAAGCTGATGGTTATGTCAGGCCCTCGCTATCCTGAGGTTGGTTTCACTTCTGATCAGGAAATTGTTCAATCACCCGAGTCTCCTCATCACTCATTTGTATGCATTGAAGATCAATATCATACACAGATCATGCTTCTTCCACTCGAACTGCACGATCCCATCGCTCGTACATTGGAGGAATCTTACATTACAGGCACATGTGCACGACACAAGTTGTATTTGTTTCATCCATTTTATTGCAAGTCACAATCAAGAGTATGTGTATGCTTCAAAGATGCATGCAGTGTCACACAGCGTTGGGACAAGTCCACGAACCATATGTCATGTACTTGCACTCACTTATGTCATATGGACACTTTGAAACATATAGTGGTTTGTATTCATTGTTATATCTTTCTTGTTTGCTCATCCACACAACCGGGTTGCTCATGGACCAAGCCTTCACCAACAAGGAGCAACCAATGCATCAGTGGCTGCATTGGAAATATCACTTCACGTGATCATACCCATGCACCGTTAGCTTAGGAGTAGGAATAGTGTTTTCTTTTAGTTTGTTTTCTTGCATTCTTGCTCGCTTTGCTTTCTTTTCTTGTTTGTTTTCCTGCTTGTTTTCTTACTTTTCTTTCACTTTTGCTTCTACTCTTGCTTTGATTTTTTGCTGTTTGCTTGTTTTGTTCATAGGTTAGTTTCGCATGAAACCATGTCTGACTCTTGCAACAAGCTGGGTAAAATACAAGAGGCCTTGTGCAGCTATCACTACTTGGTTATCTGTCATCCTGCCTCTGTATGAAGAACTTGCTAAATTTAGTCCATGATACGTTGATGGAAAATACGTATTGTTCAAAGTGAACCTTGGTGAAAACACAACGCTTGCGCACTAACTAGTGTCACCTACTCTAGTCGGTTCTTTTTGGGTTAACCCTTGTCATCTCATTCAAGTAGAGTAAGGTGAGGGGGAAAACCTTAACAAGCACATCAGAGGTATATAATAAACTACTTCTCTGAAGGAACAACCTCTTCTGCTCTCAATAAGTTGGGATCCCTCTTCTGCCTCTGAAGTGAATAAGTGTTATGCAAAGTGATCCAAATTTAAACAGGAACGCAAAAAATTACAGAAATAACCATAAACACAGAGATGCAGCAGAAATAACACTTCATTTCATTAATGTAAAATACTAAAATATGCTTACAAACAACAATGGAAATAAACCAGCTAAGGCAATGGTAGCTTATCTATTAGAAGAGATGTGGCGGCTACATGCCTCTGAACTGTGTTACAATGAGGCTCGAATGCCTATTTATTGTTGAGAAACAATGGAAAACCCTAAACATCCAAAAACCTAACCCTAGAAGATGAAACGCCAAACTGTGGCCTCGTTTGGCTAAATTGGTACATCAACTTCCTGGGGTCGTAACTTTCGAATATGATCTTCGTTTGACATGCACAATATCTCGTTAGAAAGATCTATCCGAGAACTACAACTTTGGGAAGAGCAACATCGGTCCATGAACCCATGTTGCTCCTAGTTTTCCCAAAAAACGTCGTTTAGGGCCTCAAAACAACTCCGGAAGTTCAGGACCCGAAAAACTGCTAAAAATAGTAAACTGTGCTAAAATTAAGGAAACTAAAAAGCTGAAAGAAACAATGGTGGGGGTCCAAGTGGACTTGGCAGGTGGCCACCAATATCCACCTGGATCATTCCTCCCCCCTTAGGAGGCAATGGTCCCCATTGTGTTGAGTTCCCCCATGAGATGAGGAAACTTCTATTGAACTTGGTCCCTGGTGAGCCACTTGCCCTGGTGAAGGAGTTGGCCTGCTTTGACAACTCGATACAGTTGGATATTTTGTTGGTGAGTGTGCTTGATCTATGTGTCCATGATCTGATCAGTTGTAGCTTGTTCCATGCAATCTCTGATTTAACTCTATGGGTGTGAGTTGTTCTGCAATGTCAGATGTGTCTAGTAATGGTGGAAAGTATGGCAAAAGGTGGTCCACATTGAACACTAGGTGCAGCGCAAGGAATGGGGGAATGTTGAGCTCAAATGCATTGTCTCCCATAGCCTTGGTAATGGTGTAAGGACCATATCGGAGTGGTCTAAGTTTCCTATAGGCTCCGGTAAGGCGTTCCTTTTGCAAAAGAAACCAGACTTTGTCACCAACTTGAAACTTGTGAGGCACCCGATGTTGATCATATCGCAGCTTGTACTTGGCATTTGATTTCTCTATAATGTCATGGACCTGCTGGCAAATATGTTGGATGTTCTCAATGAAGTTGGTTGCCTTATCTATTTCGGACTGGACACGAGCTGAATCTACATGAGTAGCTGCAAATGGTATGGCCACATCAATGGGACATAGTGGCTAGAATCCCAAGCCCACCTGGAAAGGGTTGTGGCCAGTCGAGCTATGAAGAGCCAGGTTGTAGTTGTGTTGAACATAGGGGAGGCTCTCATCCCATGTGCATGGATGCTTTGAGTTGTACATGCACAGAATGTGTACAATAATCTTGTTGACAACTTCTGTCTGGCCATCAGTTTGAGGATGGAAGGCTGTGGAATTAGTGAGTTTGGTGTCCAGCATTGACCAGAGACTGGACCAAAATGTACTGAGGAACCTACTATCCTGATCTGAGATGATATACTGTGGGATCCCAAAGTGTACCCACACTCGTTCAAAGAAGAGTTTAGAAGTGGCTTTTGCTGTTATATTCTTCTTGCAGGCCGCCATAATGGCCATCTTCGAGAACCTGTCGACGACCATAAAAACACAGTCATTTCCATGCTTAGTGGAAGGAAGGCTTGACATGTAATCCATGGAGATGGATTCCTAAGGTCGACTAAGGGTAGGCAACGGGGTATAGAGGCCTTGCTTCTTGATGGTCAGTTTGGTAATGGCAGAGGCAGTTCATGATCTGATGTACTTCCCGACATCTTGTCAAAGATTCGGCCAATATAATTACTTCTGCAGTACTGCCACTGTTTTCTCGACCCCGAAATCCCTAACAGCCCGACTGTAGTGTGCTTCCCAAATCATCTTAGCATGCTCGCTTGAAGGAACACAAAGGTGACCCAGGTGGCATAACAGGGCATCCTAGAGGTGAAAATCTGGAACAGGCTAACCCTCCAAGAGTGTCTGGTATGTGTGACCAAATTCTGGGTCACTTTTGTAGAGAAGTGGCCAATCAGAAGTCTCGTGCCCATAAGATTTGAGCACGATGGTTAACACCATGATCGGTGGTCGACTGAGGCAATCTGCAACATTATTGGTACTGCCCTTCTTATACTTGATATTCAAATGGAATTGTTGTAGGTATGTGGACCACTTCTGATGGTGATCATTCTGCAATTTCCCTTGGGTCTGTATGAACTGCAGGGGTTGGTGGTCTGTGTGGATGACTGTTTCCTTCCCCAAAATGTAATGCTTCCATTGTCAACAGGCTTGCACAATGGAATACATCTCTTTGTCATAAGTGGGATACTTCCGAACTGTGTTTGAAAGTGTCTCACTATGATATGCCACTGGATGCCCATGTTGAGTAAGGACTACCCCAATAGCATAGTCAAAGGCATTTGTCTTGACCTCAAATGGTTTTTGCAAGTCTGGTAATGCGAGCACTGGTGTCATGCAGAGGTGATATTTCAACTCTGTGAATGCCTTCTGTTGAGATTTAGACCAAAAGAATTTTTCTTTCGCTCCTCCCTTGGTGACTTGACTAAAGGGCCAAGTGATATGAGAAAATCCCAACACGAACCTGCAGTAGAAGTTGGCAAGACCTGGAAAGCTGCGGAGCTCTATCAGAGTGGTTGGAGATGGCTGATCTAGAATGACTTGGATCTTGGCTGGATCTACATGCACCCCCTGTTCATTAATAATGTATCCCAGATACTGAACTTGGATCATGCCAAAAGTGCATTTCTCCAAATTGGCACATAACTTGTGTTGCCGCAGTATTTGGAGAACCTGTCGAATGTGGTGGAGGTGCTCTTCCCAACTTTGGCTAAAGGTTAGGATGTCATCCAAGTATACCACTACAAATGAGTTGGTGAATGGCCGCAATATGTCATTCATTAGCCTCATGAAGGTTGCAGGAGCATTCATCAATCTGAAAGGCATAACCAACCATTTGAAAAGGCCCTCCTTGGCTTTGAAGGTAGTCTTCCATACATCGGAGGGTTTGATTAGTACCTGGCAATATCCTGACTTCAAATCAATCTTGCTGAAATATTTTTCCCCCTTCAGTTAGTCCAGGAGGTCATCAATCTGTGGGATCGAGTACCTATTACAGATAGTGATCTTGTTCAGCGCCCGATAGTCAATACAGAGTCTCCAAGTCCCATCCTTCTTCTGTACCAACACAATCGGGCTCCCACAGGGTGATGAACTCAGACGGATCTAACCTTTCTGCAGCAGCTCCTAAATCTACCTCTTGATTTCATCGTTCTCTAGAACAGAGCGCTGATAGATTGGTCCATTGGGTAGCAGCACACCTGGGGTCAGATCGATGGAGTGCTTGACCTGACAATGTAGAGGAACCCTTGCAAGGGAGGTGAAGATGTCCTCGTACTCCTCCACAACCTTGTCCATCTATAGTTGCTGTGCAAAGAGGCCCTGTTTGGAGGTCGTGGCAACTGTCTTCTTCTTTCCTTGAGGACGTATCATCAGGAAAACAATTTTCCTAGTTTTGGAAATGAGCTTATTACATTGTTTTGCAGTAACCAAAGAGATGGCGGTAGGTGGTGCTACCTCCGGTATCCTGTACAACTTATTTCCCAAAGTAACAATAACAACATGGGGCCTTGATTCATACACAGCATGTCGCTTCCACAAGTATGGTTGTCCTAATAATACATCACAAACTTCAAGGGGAGCAATGTCACACAATACTTCATCCGTGAAGGGCTTGATGTTGTATGTAAGGCGACACTGCTGGCTCACGTGAAGATCTCGTCCTTGGTGAAGCCACCCAATGGTGTATGGTTGTGGATGTGCTATGGTCGGTAAGCCTAGCCACTTCACGACCTCTGTCGAAATGAGGTTATTTTGGCTCCTTCTGTTGACAGTGAACTGTAGCGGGGAGCCCTTTACCCACATCTAGGAGTGGAAGAGATGTTCCTCCTCCTCTGGATCTTCGGGTTCCTCCTTTTGTATCTTTGTGGTGGCAACGGTGGCGTTGGGCTCCACATCGATAATCTACTTCCCTTTGTCATTCTCCTTGTCGAGTTCGGACTCAGAGTCAGAACATGCATCTAATTCTAAAACCTTTAGCTCAGCCACCAATGACTGCTTGGCCTGACACTCACTTTTATTGTGAGTGGAGATCTTATGGAACTCACATCACTTTCTCATGTCCTTTTTTAGCTTCACGGTGCTGTTCTTTGCTTGCAGCTTTGGCAAGTTGTCTTGGGCCGCCCCACCTTGGCTTTGTCCTTTGCTCTGCAATTTGGGGGCACCTTTCCCTTGCTTCGGATTCACAGATCCAAAGTCTCGCTTCTTCTATTTAAACTTTTTCTCAACCTTGACGGCATATCGGTATGTCATGCCGAGCAAGGGGATGTTCAGGAATTCTATTTCTTCCTGGATGTACTTGTGCAGGCAGCCATGATATTTGAGTCCAAATGCTACTCTGAATCCTTGAAACCCAACTTTGTGCAAAGGGTATGGAAAATATTGGTAAACTATGGGATGTCTTAGTCCCTCCCCTGCCGCAGCGTGGTCCACTTTATGTATTGATCCTCATTACTTCCGACAGGGTAGTACTGCTCCTTGATGGCATCTCAGAATGAATCCCAAGTGGGTGCGGCTGAAAATAGTGAGCCTGTACTTTCATCCTTCTGATCGCAGTAGGTTTTGCACCAGTCCTTGACATGGGGGGCTACTTTGAGAAGAGTGAAAATAATATTTTCCCGACTGGAAAAATCATGAACAGAAAAATAACCCTCTAGCAGATTTAACCATTTATCGACGGCATCTGCATCTATCTGACCTTCAAATATGGGGATTTCAAAATTAACTTGTACCTTAAATGGTGTGCTATTTCTAGAGTAGCTGTTGGAAGCCGATGCACCCCCCCTGGGTAGCCGCTGAAGGATTTGAGCAAAGTTGTCCATCATCGTGTTCCTTTGTCGCTCAAGGGCTTCTTGGAGTAATATTTTGATAGGATCTCCTACCCCTTGTCTTTCTTTTCATCTTCCATGGGAGACCATCGGGATTTGCGAGGCTATTCTTCCAAAGGTTCAACCAATTCAAGCCCTAACTCCTTATATCCTGACCTCGTTGGGGACATGCAAAGAAAAATAGAGAAAAAGTAGACCGCTCTGATACCACTGATCAGGATTTAAATAGGAACTCAATAAATTACAAAGATAACCATAAACATGGAGATGCAGCGGAAATAACACTCCATTTCATTAATGTAAAATATTGAAATATGCTTACAAACAGCAATGGAAATAAAACAGCTAGGGCGATGTTAGCTTATCTCTGAGAAGAGATGTGGAAGCTACATGCCTTTGAACTATGTTACAATGAGGTTCGAAGGCCTATTTATTGTTGAGAAACAATGTAAAACCCTAAACATCTAAAAACCTAACCCTAGAAGATGAAACGCCAAACTGTGGCCCCATTTGGGTAAATTGGTACATCAACTTCTCGGGGTCGTAACTTTGGCCTATGATCTCCATTTGACGCGCACAATATCTCGTTAGAGAGATCTATCCAAGAACTACAACTTTGGGAAGAGCAACATCGGTCCATGGACCCATGTTGCTACTAATTTTCCCAATAGAACATCGTTTAGGGCATCAAAACGGCTTCAAAAGTTCAGGACCCAAAAAACTGCTAAAAATAGTAAACTATGATACAATTAAGGAAACTGAAAAGCTAAAAGAAACAATGGCAGGAGTCCAAATGGACTTGGTAGGTGGCCACCAATATCCACCTGGATCACAAAGTTAGCATAAAAATTGAAAAAATGAAAAAAATGAAAAGTGAATAAGGTGAAAGAAGAGAAAGACTTCTTGTGTAGAGAGGTGATGCAAGTGACTCTGCCAGGGTACTGACCAGGTTCACTGGTAGCGGAGTGATGCTTGTGTTCCTGTGTGACTCCGCCGAGGTACTGTCTAGGCCTACTGGCAGTGGAACAACACTGGAGATGAAACTATGACTTCGACGACTATACTGATTGTGAACCAATATACCCCTCAACCCCAATCGAAGCAACTATGCTGCCTTAGCTTGGAATGTGTGTCAATCGACCAAGAGCTTGGCATATGCTACATTTTATAATCAAGCTAGTGGGAAACCAAGAAGAACTGAGAACTGAACAATACTTCCAGAGGTGTTAGACTTGCTTTTCACGAACAAGGTCCATTCACAGAGTTGTAGTTCTACCAATGTGTCGCCAAGTGTTGTAGTGGCTACAACCACCCTCCAAAATTTTTGCCTTAGCTTCATTTTGGAGCCTCCCTACCAACCTTTCACAACAGCATGTCTTGCTTCATCCAGTACACAAGCTTCGATGATTTTTTTGCAGAAAGACAGCCTATCCATCAAATCTTTTTGCATTTCCCTCATAGACTATTTCCCCGGACTTGGTCTAGTTGCAGACTGAGAAGCTCCCTCAATAAATTGCACAATTCTAGAGGGAAACTAGCCTTCCCTCTAGAAATTGCGTAATTTTGTCTAGCAGCCTGCTAGGCTCTAGAATTGCCCAAATATGCCAGTCAAGATTCATCCAGAAAATTGCGCAATTCCTCTCAGCAAGGCTGCTCACCCTAGGAATTGCGCAATATTGGGTAGCAGTCAGCTGCTCTACCCAAAAATTGCACAAATCTCTTGAGCAACCAGCCCAGCTCCCTCCCAGAAATGTGCATTTTTCCCAGCAATTCAGCAAGTTCTTGCATGTGCAATTGGTTTGACTAGCTCCACCTGGGTCCAAGAAAACTTGACTTGCATGCATGGGCTACTTTTTCCAAGAACAGAAAAAGAAACATGCAAAAAGAATCCTTAGATTTTAGGGCGATATTTTTAGTAGTTGGAGGTTACATGCAAATATCGTTTTAGAATATTTCCTCCAAGTGTCGCTTTTTCCTAGATTTGTGGCATGCACGTCATGAGCTTCAAACTTATTTATTCGACACATCAGAGCTCATTTCTTCACATTGATCTTGGAGCTTTGACATCCCACGGCACATCCAAGACTCTTCGACAAATCCAGCTATGTTACCGGTAAGTGGTCTCAACTTGTCTTTTTCATCATTTCTGTTGCTTTTTGTGTTTTCTCTTGTGTGAGTATTTTTTTCTTGATTTATCTGAACTATTGATGTCGTTTACATGCATACTAGCTTGTACTAGCACCGTTTCAGTTTTCGTTAGCTTCTAACTACTGTCATATGAACGAAACGTTTTTGCACGAACGGTCGCTGATTCAGCAACCTGCTTCATCCACATGCATATTTTTCCATTTTCTGAATCTCTCATTCACTATTTTCATGCACTATCATTTTCTTCTACTTATACTTAGTATCGCCATGCATTCACAATCACATTTTCTTTCAGTTGCTCGTCGGCAAGTTTGGGTAGCCTTGGCCCGAACTCTGCCTCACCAAGATAACATTACGCAATCCTGAGACTGAGGGCTCTGTCTTTCTCTTAGGAAATGCACATTTCTACCTAGGATCTATCCTCCAATCTTACATTGCACAATCCTGAGGGACAGTGAGTGCTGGCCTAGAAAATTGCGCAATGTAGTCACTGCGCCTGCAGTGATTACTAGTTGAAATTTCACATTGCGCAATTCTAGCAGCCCACAAACCAGCCTGAATTGTACATTGCGCAAATCCAGTAGCTAGTTAGCCTCCCCATATAGCCCAGACTGACTCTTGTGCAGTTCTGGCAGCCAGTCAGCCAGCCTTCCAAGAAGAAATTGTGCAATCCTTGCTTATCAATCCCCAAGTATGTTGCATGATTTTCCTCAAGTTTTCTTTGGTTTTGGCTGACAGATTTATTGCCATGCATGTTGCTTTGTCTCCAAATCTTGCTGGTGTTCATCTGCCTCTTTGCACTTTAGGACCAATGGACTCCAAGAGAGCAGGATCAAAGGGCACTGACGCAAGTGCAACTGGAGTAGCAATTGAGCGAGTGTCCACAAGTCTACCAATCTATGAAGATAGCAAGCTGATTCTAGACAAGGACATCGAGCTCAAATGGCAAGAGGTAAAAAATGCATTTGCAGGCACATTTTGGGAATACCTCGAAGACCACCAGGCATATGTGAACGTCCACAAGCCCAGCTTGTGTCAGATTGCATTCAGGTATCTCATGCTCCCGTGCACGGACATGATACATTGGATCATCTCGCACACTAATCCCAAGACGATGACATTAAGAAGTGTCAGTGGGACGAAGATTACTACATTCAGGGCACATGATTATGATAAGATGCATCAGATGATGGAGCCCACGACCATCATGGAGACACCCTTCAGCTTACCCAACAGCAATGCCAACTCCAAAGATATTTTAAAGAACTGGGTGGAGGCAACTAAATTCAGGATGACACCCAACCAAGTCTACAAGACGAAGATACTGCAGAAGGAAAGGGCTCGACAGCCGCCCAAAGGTACGCAAGTAGAGATCTATATGTCCACCTACATCTTGGATGCAATCTGTGCCTGACAGGAGTTCCCAGGCTTGAAGTGGGCATGGACACCGGTGGAGACTGATGTGAACACTTATTGTAAGATGTTGTCTGAATGCATCTTCAAAGGAGTTATCACATGGCTATCCAATCATTTTCTCACCTCAGTTTACTAGATGATATTCGAACAAGATCACCCTGCATTTCGAAGGCAGCAATAGAGGCACTCATATACATTGGTGATTAGTATGCCTCACTGTCTGACACCTTCATATGGATGTATAGTGCAGAGAAGCCTCTGCATGTTCTAATGAAGTTTTCCTTGGAAATACTCATCATGCAGGAAGTAGCATATCACATCTTGACAGGATTGATAGCTAGGCTGCACCAAAATAAGAAGGCACCTTGGCCCGCTCTTCTACTATGCATTGGGTTATACAAGATACGTAATTTCAACCATGTGGATGTCAAATCAAAATAGATGAAGAAGTATCCATTTGACCTTCAAAGTTACAATCCGTATGACCCACATTGTCTTGTGAAAGATCATTGTGCGAGAGTACAGTTCAACTGGATCCATGGGGCATGTGATTGGAGGGAGAAGGACCCTTGGATATATTGTTACAACTCCTCCAGTCTCAATAAACTGGTTGGTTGCGCTGTGGAATGGATAGCGAAGAAACGTGAAGCAGCATTCTAGAGAGCACCAGAAGCAGCAGTAGCAGTAGAGGTGAACAGATTAGTGCATGACCAGGGCAAGAGGAAGATTGTCGATCACATGGAGGAAGAGAAAAGCTGCAAGTTCCAAGTAGATCCACTTGTGGAGAAAACAGGTATGGCTATAGAGGCGAAGAGGCAATAGCGCAACAAGTGAAACATGCAATGGCAGAGAGAGAAATGGAGAATGGAGGAAACAGAGAAGGAGGTGCATGAGTTTAAGGAGCAACTCCGGAAGGAACAGGAGTTGCGCAAACAGGAAAGAGAAGTGAAACAAGAATAGGTATAGCAAGGGGTGCAACTTGTGCAGATAGATGAAATATCACCCATATAGGTAGTGGACTCAATAGAACAGTTGGCATTAGGCAAACAGGGTGAGCCATCGCTGGAGGAGGACTTCGCTTAGGAGATAGAGCGAGCACTTGAACAAATGGATACAGATATGGAGCGGAAGGAATTAGAGAAAGACACCGACCTCATGCCTCGCCACCAAGAGGTCGACCCACCAGCTTCACCGCATCCAGAAGATGAGCAAGTCCTAAGCGACCAAGGAGACACTGAGATCCTTGGAGATCAGCCGAAAGGAGAAATGCACAACATCTCATTCGACGAGTCTCAACATAGAGTTGTGCAATCTCACAGAGTGTCGACTCTGGAAGATAACACATCTCTTACACAATATGAGGAATGAGTGATCGTGTCTGATGTGCGCAAACATCCAGCAGCATTGGCCGATGCTACCAGAGCATATGCCGAAGCCACTAGCTCAAGTGTTCACTTTCAGATAGCTGAGAACAAGTGAATGTCGAAGGAACTACAGACGGCCAAGCAGGGAGGAGAATTGGTTACAGCATCCGCCTGAGAAAAATTGAAGAAGGTAATAATAGATGAAGTGTTGTCCCTTGACATAGTCATGCGGGCATTGTATTCCATGTTTGGTACCATGCATAAGGTAGTCGTCCATCTCAACGGATGGCAGAAGCGATGTGCTAGAAGGGCACGTATCTTGTCGAACATGCATGTTGTTTTTGATTACATGCAAACATGGATGATGAGATACAAGGGAGCCCCACTTCACTTGCTTAAAATGATGAAGCCCAGAGCAGTCAAGCTGAAGGCATGCATCCGGAGTCAGATCCAGATCTATGAAGAGCTCCCGCAGCTCATCACTAGTCTAGAGGCTTCCCATGCACATGTATTCAAGAGTATGGATGTTGTGGTGCACGCACATGCGATCCCATTTATTGGGACTCTCACCCAGGGGAAGACAAAGGCACAGGTCCGACTAGAGCTTGACTCATACTTTGACAAGTTGATGTGCATAGCCATTAGCCCAGACTTGCCAATCAGTGCAGACATCATCCACAAGTATGTTGTTGGTCCAGTCGCACTAAAGACAATGATGTGCATGCTTTCAGACAAGTTGGATAGAGGAGCCCGAGCAGTGTACCCATATGTTGTGGAGGCAAGAGTCAGGTTCCATAAAGATGTCACCTTGGAGTACACGGGCACCATTGCAAACTATCGATCTTGGCATCATTTCGCTACTGTTGATCATCAAGAGGATGTCGAAGAGTTAAACTTCTCATGGTCATCTGAGTCATAACGATGTTTTGCATGGCTTGCTCAAGCCATTTTGTCTCACATGGGTACATATGCATTGTAATGTAATGTCTTGTCAAGTGTAAGTTCAAGTGTCAATAGTTGGATGTAACAATCATAGAGTAGATGAAGAGTCATGAGGGTAGATGAACTATCACAAAGGGGAATGTCAAGGGTCACCCCACCCTTTGCTATAAATAGTCCCTCATAACTCATTGTAAAGGCTTTTGGTCAGCCAAGCTTCGATAGGACTTTCTTAGAGAAAGCTTGGACATTATTGTAACGTGCCTTAGCTTCTCCACTGCATAGAGCTAGTATATCTCTTTGGAGGAGCAGGTGGTTGTGGTTGTAATGTTCCACTATTGGAACTAGCGGGTGTACATGGATGTATTCTATGACTTGGACTTACACTTCTTAATATAACAGAGCCATCATGTTTTCATGCATATGTTGTTATTGTAGTTGGACTATTTTGGTTGCTATAGCAATGTATGTTATTTAACTTATGCATTTGTGTATGAACTATTTTGTATGAAATTGTATGAATCTTGTTGCGAATGTGTTGTTGGTTTGAACATCACTTTGTATTGCTCATTATCTTGCTTTCCAGCCAGTGATGCATCTGTTCTCCTGTGTTCCCTTCCAAGCCGAGTACTATTACAGGTTTCCAAGGGGTGCACTCACCCCACTCCCCATGTGTTAGAACCTCTCATGCATCTTCCTTGACTCACCGCCACTATCACACCCTTGCTACCAACAGGGACATCTTACTTGCCTCTGTGCAAAATCACAGTCAAGGCATTACCGTACGACCCACTACTGGGACTCCTACACCAAATGGTCTGAGGTCTAATTGGGACTTCTCACCGAGGAGATCCCCTAACATGTCGGCGGGTCCAACACCGTCAACGCTCTATTAGCAAACCAAGGAGAAAGGACCGATATGGAAAAGAGATATTCATCTGGAAGTCAATAATCTATCATTTCTTCCTTTCCTACAGGTAGGGTTAGTCTTGACAAGAAATCTGCAACCACGTTCTCTTTACCTGGTTTATCAACAATAGTCAAATCAAATTGTTGCAATAATAAAAACCATCTAATTATCCTAGCATTGATATCAGGTTTATTCATTAGATACTTAATGGTTGCATGATTAGTGTGAACCAAAGTTTGATAACCATTGATATAATTCCTAAACGTGTTCAAATAATGCACCACAACCAAGAATTCATTTTCAGTGACAATATAATTTAACTCAGTTTTATATAGGTTCTTACTGATGAAATAGATAGCATAAGGAAATTTGTATTCTACATTTCCTAGGACAACCCTTACAACTTTGTTTGAGGCATCTGTGTGTATATGGAACGGTAATTCTTAGTTGGGACCCCTAAGGATGGGTGCAGTCGTCATCTTTTCATTTAGTATTTCAAAGGCTTCTTGACAGTTGTGTATCCAACAAAATTCAAAATCTTTAACTAGCAATTCAAAGAAGGTATAGGAACCCTTTTGGTGATGGAAATCTTGTTTGGGTCAACCTATATCCCTTTACATAGATATGGAATGGCCAAGGACAGTCCCTGCATTCATCAAAAACTAATATTTCTTAGGGCTTAATGAGATATTCATTTCAATACATTTCCTCAAGACTTTGCACAGATTAGAAAGAGCTTCATGGAAGTCACATCCATAAGGAGTGAAAACATCCATTTATATCTCAATAGATTCATGAACAAGTTCAACAAAAATATTCAAAATTTCCCTCTGAATAGTAGTAGGGGCATTGCACAAACCGAATGGAAGAACTATATAGGCAAAGGTACCCTAAGGACATGTAAATGTGGTCTTATCTTGGTCTTCAAGGATAATATGGATTTGGTTGTATCCATTAAATCTATCCAGGAAGGAGAATAATTCCTTTCCTGCAAGGGAATCTAGATTTTGGTCAATGAAGGGCAAAGGAAAATGGTCCTTCTTTGTAGCCTTGTTAAGTTCCCGGTAATCAACACATATTCTCCACTTCCCATTCTTCTTGGGAACTAAAACAAGAGGTGACACCCACTCACTATCTAATTTCGAGTATATGAACCCTGCATTTAGTATCTTTTGTAATTTGTCTTTCACAATGTCCTTAAGAGATGGGTTCATCCTTCTTTGGGGTTGGTGCATAGGCTTGCATCCCTCTTTGATGTAAATATGATGAGTACAAAATAAGGGATGCATACCTTTCATTTCCTTATAATTCCAAGAAAAAGCATTCAGGTGTTTCTTTAGTACATTGCATAATTCTTATTCCTATTTTTCCGAGAGAGAGTGGTTGATATTTAAAGTTATGGATGGGCCAAACTCCACAATATTGACATGTTCTAGGTTAGAGTCAATAGAGCACAAGTCAGTCCAGGGACTACTCTCAGATTCTTTCAGTAATTCATCAACTGGTATGGCAGTGGGAGGTTGGTTCTATAAGATATGGTCAATAAGGTCATATTAATCAAGATGACCCCCTCCTATAACAATTTCTATAGTGCATACTAGGTAGGGGGTTGTGTGATACAATTAATCCTCTTCATCATCCTCTTACCATGGTAAATCATGTTCAATAGAAGATTGAGTGGGAGGATACAACACAAGTTGTTTTGATAAATGTCCATTCTTGATAGTCATGTTCCCAACCATAAAACTAATGTAAAAATCAACAATAGCCAACCAAGGTCTTCCTAAGATGAGAGGATAGCCATTAAACTTGGTTTTCTACTGGAGGACCAGGAAATCAGTAAGGTACGCCCAGGACTCAATGGAAACCATGAAATCCTCAATAATTACCTCAGGAGCTACTGTGGATCTATCTGCAAGATGCAACATTGTGGTGGTCTTTCTCAAAGCCACTTAGGGATTGAGATTTAGCATGGTGTCCCTACTCATCACATTGATTGCATCCCCAAGATCAATCAAGGTATTAAGGGCCATAATTCCATTGATGTGCACATCCACTACTGAGTTACGAGGGTCTAGATTTTTTGGGGAGATCACCATCCCAAGCATCGGATCAGATAGTTTTCCAACAACATTAATGTTGAGGGTATCTGTCCTTCTTCTCCCAAGCCTTTTGAAACATTTTTCCCTAATAATCTTATTGTAGATGGGAGCATATTTAATGGCCTAGAGAAGGGGTATCTTGACACAAAAATTCTTGAATTCTCCTAGAAGTTCAACCTCTTTTGGGGTGTGCTGGTTAGGGTGGACCAACCTTTCAAGATAGTGGGGTGTATTGACTTGAGAGGCACTCTCTTCCTTCTCTTCTTCAATCCCTTAAGGTGGAAAAGGTGGGTGATTAAGTACCCTCCCAGACCAAAGGTTGATCTCTTGGATTTCCACAGCATAGGCAAGATAGGATGTCTCTCCACTATAGACTTGTTGTGCCTGCTTATTGTCTAGGTTCGAATTGGGTTGAGCGGGAATTTGAGGTTTCTTATTTGGGGTATGATGAGTTAGATATGTTTGAGGTTGGGGTGGAGGCAGTAAGGTAGGAGGTTGGTTTTTTTTAGGCGTCCACCCTTCTGGGGGGTTGCCCCATTGAGAAGATTAGGGTGGATATGGATGAAAAGGATGGTTGACATGTTGAGGAGGATATGGAGGAGCATAAGTCCAAGGAGGAGGTGTGGACCATGATGGATAAGTGGAAGGATATCAAGGCTAGAAAGGTGCATTCTGATTTGGATTGTAGTGAGGATAATGTGCACCTTCCATGCCTTGTTGATATGTTCAAGGTCCTGGGGGTCTCCTTTGGTTAATGAAGCACAACTGTTATGACCCACTCTCTACTCGTCCCTGGTATACATCCTTTAGGCATGAAGAGAGGGGAATTTGTCTGTTGCATGATTCTCTTCACATACTAGGCAAACTTCTATGACATTTAGGGCATTCATTCTTAATATGTCTTTTAGTACATCTAAGGCATAAAATGCATAGTTCCATTTCTGCTTCCTCTTGTTTTATTTTGATTTTCATAGTATCCATTTGCAAGGAAAAGGTATACAAAATTTCACTCTTGAAATCCTCCACCATATTCCTTATCTCATGCTTAATGGATGTTGTGGAGGGAGAGGAATTGACCATGCATTGGCTAGACCTACCCTTCTTCCTGACATCCCTAGAGTAATCATTGAATACATTTTTGATGTCATCATAGGGAAATTGGTAGATATCTCCTCCAAATAGCATGTTGAGGGTTTCCATTACATCTTCCCTGATCCCTCAAAGAAGAACTAGCTTGAGTGACTCAGCATCAAAGGTATAGTTGGCCTTCTTATAATTGAGTTGAAACCTTTCCTCATAGTCCTCTAAAGATTCATTAGGTCCAAGGGTCATCCTAAAGATTTCCTCATTTGTTTCTTCAGACCTACAATAATCCCAATATTTATCATTGAAGGTTTGTTTCATTTGGGCCCAGGTAATGATGCTTCTTCTACTTATACTCATAAACCAACACAAGGCTACATCTTTTAGGGTAGAAGGAAACAACTTCATCTTCTGCTCATTAGAGGCATAGTCATAAGTCCTACAAACAACAAAAACCTCAAAAATGAAGGTGCCAAGATCTTCATAGGTTAGGCCATGGAAATGTGGAAGGGCACTAGGGCTTATATTTTTCATTCTAGCCTATCCATTGGTTTATCTGATAGGGAAAATCTCAGTGTTCTAGTTTTCAGCCATAGTTTAGGTAGGTGAGATAGGTTCTTATTCTCCTATAGGTTCTTCAAAAATTTCAGGTGGCTCTCCTAAAGGGTTTTCCAACTTCCCTGTAGTCAAAGAGGGAAGTTCACAGTCACTGAATAATAATGAAGGTTGACTACTTGAGTGGGTGGTGGTTTTTGGTAAGAATTTCCCTTGGTTATCCCTACTCCTACGAGGCATGAAAGAACTAGCTTTGTTGATATTTTTTTTCATGATATTTCAAATCAATAATACTGATGCAAAATAGAAAAATACGAGAAATTCTTAAGTAGAAACAACACCTACTTAGACACCTCCCCGACAATGACGCCAAAAATTGGTGAGCCTTGGTATTTCACCAAGAGTGTTGGAACTCCCAAGGGCTCCCCAACTCAAATTATCAACCTGAGGTTCATACAAACTTAGAGGTGGCACTATTATATGCACAGTAGGTTAGGTTATACTCATGTCACCCTCAGTCATGAAATCATATCAAATTGTATAGAGATCCTTCCTCCAACTAACTATAGTGAAAACTTCTTATGAAATCATAATTGAACTTGATTCTAACTATGAAAGTAAAAATGCCATTCATTCAATTGAATATGATAATTGACATTGCATGAAAGAGAAAGGGATAGTCTACTTGCAGAATTAAAGATTAATTTTCACATTTAATCAAATCATTAAGCTACTTGCATGTATCATTTATCTACTTTACATTTGCTTCAAAATAAGGAATCTAAATTTTAACATGCTTATGAAAAAAAATACTAATTCTAACTATGTTTTGCAGGGAAGAAAAGAGGAGGTTGCACTGGTCTAAGAGCCTCCCCTAATCATCACATCACAGTTTGGGGCCATTATTCAACTTACCTAGGCTGGTATTGAAGCGGGGAGAAAAACAAGTTGAAAAGAACACGACTACAGAGCTGCTACAGGAGGCTTTATTTTGCTTCAAGAGGGGTTCTAAGAGCCTTTTGTGGGTAAAAATTGTGCCTTGAGGGAAAGAGAATATGGATGAAGGTAGGAAGAAGTTAATGAAGGTTGGAGGAGCCCCCTATCCAAGCATAGGTCCTCTCATAGATCTATCTTGCACCAAGGGTGATGCCCATGATGTCCTCTATTTTCCTTAGGAGAATGACTATCGAAATAGAGCTTGGAAGCGGTGTGAGGTGAATATGAAGATGTTGGAAAGTTTTAGGTGGGGATGGAAAGATTTGCCCATGCTTGCATATCAAAAAAGCCCTACACCTATCCAAATATATGCATCAAATGACCAATAACACAATGAGATAAACTATCATGGAAAAGATGAGTTGAATTTGACTAAAATCTATTCTATTCCACAACACTACTCTAATCACTGAACTAAATCTTAACTTGTAGAGAATAAACATGAAAAAGGATTATAACTAACATCTATCTATTTCTAAGAAATCATAAACAATTTTTTTTGGACTGAGATTGTAAATCTTTCCAATCACTCTTCCCATAAGAGAGGTGATAG
This sequence comes from Pinus tabuliformis, assembly GCA_031772625.1. Taxonomy (NCBI): domain Eukaryota; kingdom Viridiplantae; phylum Streptophyta; class Pinopsida; order Pinales; family Pinaceae; genus Pinus; species Pinus tabuliformis. Next base: position 540,214,296 of record CM062813.1, read on the forward strand.
GGAAGCCTGCAATCACAAGTTTTTATAGCTTAACATCTACTGAAACAAGAGAAAGACATGAAATGATTTGAAATAAGAACAAGAAAGAAATACAGAAGAGGGACTAAAGCCTCTGGGTTGGGCCCAAACCCAAGGGTTTCAGCCCTCTAAAACTAGCTCAGATGCAGATCAATGGAAAACTTCTCATTAGCAGAAAATAGTAGTCTCATACATCACATGAAAGTTAAGAATAACAATGTCAAGCACTAGGCTTAGTAGCTACTCTTAGATGAATCAAAAACTTGAATCCTAATGAGCCTTTTAGCTGGTTTATTTATACAAAAAGGTAGTTGATGGCATCTCCCTTGAAAATAGGAATGATTCCCTCCAAGATCTCGAGAATTGTGGATTTGGTTCTCCTTGATCTTCACATGGATTTGGAGTCCCTCGGCTACTAGTGAATTTGAGCCATGAGTGAGGATCATGTGATCCTAAGCCAAGTTAGAGAGTTAAAGAGGTGGAAAATCCCCCCTAAATTCTCTCTTGGTTGTCTCCATCAAGCCGCTGCATAGTAAATGCCTCAAAAATTCCTCATTTTCCTGCAATTTAATCACATTATGCCCCAGAATATGAAAAATCCCTTTTAATCTTCTTACTAAGGATATTATGACTAAAAATGTGAATTAATGTGAGAAAAGGACAGTTTTAAAGATTGGAGGATAGTATAATGAACTTCAATATATACCTATTAATGGGACCCATCACCAAGCAACCATGCTTATACATTTTTTGGTTTATTCACATCCCCATCAAAAGTAGGAGGCTTGGCTTTCTTGAACTCCTATGGAAAATATTGCTTCTCACTCCTCATATAAGGATGTTGGCAGTAATGATGATGATGTCTCACTAAACCAGAGCTACAATAAAATCCATGAGTGTTAACCCACCTTCCAAGTGTATCCAAAGAGATGCCACCTCTGACTGTGCCATCCCTATCCAACCTATAACCTGATCGAGATCTGCTACCATATGCCCTATTAGTATTTTCCTCCTATCCATGGATGATCCTTAGTTGTCCCTGATTCTGCAAATATGAAAGACTCTGAAGGATAATTGCATTAGCTTTTTCTTGTTTTTCCTAAGGAAATTATTTCATGTGCCTCAATCAACCTGCTATTATCTTCCTTACAACTTCTGATTTTTGCTTTCAAACTTCTAAGTGTATCTGCTATATTAGGGGAGTACTCTTCTCTATGTTTCTCAACTGACTTATCCTATTCTGTTGAATTCACATCAATCCTGTAAGAGGAATCATGTAAACTATATTCCACCATTCTTCTCTTCATATCTGATCTTCTATCTCCTGCAAACATGTCATGTTAGATAAACCAAATAGATACATAATCAAAATCATAACTCAGTGTGTTTTAGGGGAGGTTATCTCATTTGCACAATCCATCTAGATTAGCACAATATATATACATAAATAAGGTCATGATATCCATAATATTAATTAGCTAACATGCATACATGATAAACTCATAAACAACTTACATGCATGGATAACAATCAATTCTACACCGAGGTCCAGCGTTGCAACCTCGCTATAATACCACCCTGTAACCACCCCTCCAACATTTACCCATGTTTACAATCTCTCCAGGGTAAACATGAGTTGATTTTCATTATGATATGACTCGACCTCCAAGTTCCAGTTATGGAAGTGGGGCTTACAAATCGACAAAAAACCGACATCCCACATGGACTACAGACCACTTAGGAGCCTGTAAACCACCCCAATTGATTAATCCATGATCTAGAACTCTTTTTCACATAGTTTACCCTCCAACCACACCTACAAGACTACATGCATGTGGTTGGGAGGATATAACCGCACTCACAAGCTTCTCTACATGCAGTTATGACCAAATTTCTTTAGTTTAGTGCATGTGATCGCGAGATCTATGCCACTTTTCCAGGTAAGCCTCCAAACCACTGCCTATAACTTTCCAAAATCATATCAATAATGATAACGATGTTAAACAATCAAAACTTAAGAAAGATCTTGACCTAGACATGCCTAATGCAGGATAGGCATTTCGTCAAACATATGACAAAAGTATAAGCTACAGGTCATGAATGCATACATGATCATAAGCTTTTGAACTTCATCTGAAAATCACCAAGAAGGATCGATGCCCTCTCTAGCTAGTTGCAACAACACTTGTTATCCAATGCATTCATCAACCATTCAATAACTTATCAGATCATGAAATAGATCCATAACCAAAACACATCATATAACTAGGTATATAAACAACATATAACCAGAATAGAAACTATGGCAAATCAACCATAAGATCACCATAATAACTAGTAAAAGTACTTATAGGTTACAATAGGAAAATAGCTCATACTAACATATGCAAAATCATTATTCCTTGGTTTCCTGAGTTTGATGCCAACTCTATGGTGGTATCTGTTAGGGTCCTATAATACAGGTAATCAAAGTGTGTTTGTCTAACTATTCATTCTAGGGGTATGTTTGTAAGGTTTAGCCTATGAATTTATCAAGTATCATAATCTAAATGGTTTTTGTACAAAAAGTCCCAAAGTTGTTCAAGTTATTGTAAATATGTATATCAAACAAGGTCTTCTAGTCTTCATTTGAATTGTAAGGTCCCTAAAGGGTTATCATTTAAAATTTGAAGTCATGGATATCATGAGTCATTATGCAAATTAAAGGGGTCATGTCATGAGGGATGTGCTCATCATAAGTCAGTTGGGGGTCATTGTCACTAGAATCAGTTAGAGTCATGTAAATTAGGTGTAAAGGACATTTTAGTGCTTAGTGACATCAGCAGATGTACAATGGTCGATTTCAAATTTCGCAATATCCTTTTATTGTGCTCAAGCCTTTGATGATCCTAAAATTACCATCAATTCTAAGCAAGGAGTGGGTTTGTTTAAAAAATCAATAGAATTGTATGCATGATTCATCTTTCATCCTTTAGAATTCACAGCCTTTCCATCTCCAAGAGCTTGTGAAAAGAGATCATTTAGTTGCTACACACAGACTACTAAAATGATGCACACCACTCAAAAGAGAAAATTTTCTTCATCAAACTATTGGTTCCAGGTGTGTGTGCCGATTTGGGGATTTCCTTTTATCGAAAATTGAAATACTCTTACCAATTTTCCAGTTAAAACTGAGTTTTCAAGCCTGAATTTCCTATTTAGAAGGTGTTGCGCACACACATAGTCCCCTAAATTTCTTCCTTTTTGATTGGTTAAATGACTTATAAACCCTGATTTTCCTACTTCAAGAAGCTTGTGTAAAATTATCAAAATTTATTGTGCTTAGTAGAAGTCGAATTTTTCATTTCTCTGCCCTTTCTCTTTCATTCCCTCAACAATGTGCACAGGAGGTGTTGCGCACAAAAACAATACTCATTTCCACTTGCTTACCTGTCTTGAAATATTGAAATTCATAGTGTGTCAGCCTCCATTTGAGTCAATTTTCAAGTATACAAGGTTCAAAAAGTTTACAAAGTCTTGAGTTTGTGTTTGGTCAATTGAATTTTCCTCCCTGTATTGTTGCGTTTAAGGTGCTACCCACAGGTTAAAACGCTACGCACAAGCTAAAACGCGACGCATAGTCTAAACAATGCATTTCCATCTCTTTTGTTGCCAGTCACTAAACATGATTTATCTTTGTTGTTTTAGTCATTTAAGGTTTAAATATTCACTTTCAACTCAACCTCGAGGTCCAAACTCCAATAAAGCATAAAACCCTAGCTCAACTTTTATACCTTCAGAAATCTTGTTTTAGTGATGGGAAGACAAAGGGAGGAGAAATTGTAAGGTTTGAACCACAAGATCTTTCTCTCATCAACTTAGACCCTGCCATCAGGGTAGCCTTTGAGCAGACAAGTTGTCTTAAATTCTGTGAAAATATACAGGGGTACCATGTGGAGGTGACCAAAGAATTTGCCCTGAATTTTGATGGTGATAAGGTAAAATTTCGTAAATTGAAGTTCATTGTGTTATAGTCCACCATAGCATCAATGACATAAATACCTTTGGATGGGGGGGAATGGTTCAAAGTAATTCCTTTGGAGTTGGAGCATTATAAGGATTTCATGAAACCAGAGTATAAAAGCCAGGAATTTTGCATTGTAGTTCCTAGTCACTATTTATTGGAAAATTTTAGAAAGCTTCTCAAATTCATTCAGAAGTACTTAACATGTGAGGGAAGATTCACTGGAGTTTATCAATATAACATCAGGGTTCTCATGAACTACCCAAGAAAGAAGACCCTAAATTTACCCTTTTTCCTTTTCAAGAGTTTAGGCAAGATAGCTAAGAGAGTAAGAAGGAAGAAGATCATGGTTGACACAGGATTATTTCATTTCTCACTAATAAAATTATTGGTATTAGAAGAGTTACAGAAGAAGAGAAAGGTATGGAAATATTTTCTAACCTCATCCAAGTCTATAGTGCAATCTGTTGGAAGTCCATGAAGTCCAAAAGCTTTTTCAATGGGAAGGCATGATCCAAAATGGATCCTAGAAAACCCTCTAAGTCTTCTAAAGATCAAAACTATCGTAAAATAAGAACTCTTAGAAATGGAAGATAACACTATCGGGAGTGAAAAACATGAAGAAATGACAAAAAACAGAGCTATCGGGGGCTTGAAACTACTTTGCATGAGAGCCGTCGGATTTGGCCGATCAACGGTCCAGATCCAATCGGCATATCGCAATTGGCGAAGGCAGGCGGAGGCTATCGGAGGAAATCATGTGAAAGTTGTGACAGCGATCATCGCAGGTCAACGAGGACCATCGATCAAGCGTGCAAATCGACGGCCCAGGTTAACTCGCAATGTCGCATCGGCAAAATACAAAGAGCGCTTATCAAATGGCCTGGGGTCTATGCGATATGAGATTGCGATCAATCGCATCGCAATATCGCATCGGAGCATCACAAAGGAGTGGGGTCAATACATGTGACTGCGATAGCTGGACCCGACAGAATTATAAATGAAAACACATATATTTTGAGTTCTGGAAAACAAGGTTTTCCTTTGTATTTCGCGTTTTTGTTAAATAAATGAAATGCAAAGAAAAAAGCGTCGTTACAATGAAAATGAACTCAACAGGATTATGAATGAAATTTGATAATATTTCAAGTCCGATAAAAGGGTTTTTTCAATGTATTTCACATTTTCGTTAAATAAACGAAAAACAAAGGAAACGTGCCCAATGCAATGAAAACGAACCTGAAAGGGATATATATATGCAATTTTATCTCATTTGAGTTCCAAAACGAGCAGGATTTCGGGTGGGCCGTAGGCGGTAAGTGGTATTGGCCGAGCTCCGCCCAAGCCCATACACTAGCTGCCACGTGGCCAGGTGCCAGAGAGAGAAAACCACCCTTTTCGGGTGGTTAACCCCTGTACACATGAGCCGCCCAAAATGGATCTCAACCGTTGGATCAAGATCACTCAGATCAACGATGGATAGGCAATAGAGATATAAAGGTGGACCCGATGGAGTTATATGGTGGAATTAATAATATTTCAAATCCGATAAACAGTAAATTGGTGGATTTTCCCATGTTTTAGTGTATTTCTCTATGTAAATAGAGAATGACTATTCTAAGGATTTCAAAGGTGCCGATGGTCCTTCCATTACAGAACAGGTGGCCACCATCCCTGAAGGTGTTTAGAAATGATTTCTAATGCTCAGAGGGGGATTTGAGCGGACAGAGGCCGGGAAGCCAAAGAGCCCAGAAGAGGAAACGAACAGACAACGCCGATTGGCTTAAAAGCCACAGAAGATAAAAGATAGAGACAAGCAGTGCTGAGACAGAGCAAAGACAGAGACAGAGAGTGAGAGGGAGAGTCTGTGTACTCAGAGAGGCTTGAGGGATTCAAGAAAACTCTTTCTGTTTTGTATCTGTTGTGTTGAGACTCAATTTGAGCTCACATTTTGTAAAACTCTGCTCTTGAAGACATAATAGAGAGGTCACCACTGAAGGCTGGACCAGGAGACATAGCGCAAGAGTTTTGGGTGAAATCCATATTAAACTTGCTATGTTATGTGTGTTTGCCTATTATGTTTCTTTAACTGCTTCATTGTCTATGTTATTCACAATCTTATCGATCCATTGCACTAAGTAATATAGGCAAATCCATGCACATGAGTCTGTAATACCTTAATATTAGTCTAAGATCTCATTTTTAAATCAACTTCACATGTGAGGGAAGATTCACTAGAGTTTATCAATATAACATCAGGGTTCTCATGAACTTCTCAAGAAAGAAGACCCTAAATTTACCCTTTTTCCTTTTTAGGAGTTTAGGCAAGATAGCTGAGAGAGTAAGAATGAAGAAGATCATGGTTGACATGGGATTATTTCATTTCTCACTAATGAAATTATTGGTATTAGAAGAGTTGCAGAAGAAGAGAAATGTCTGGAAAGATTTTCTAACCTCATCCAAGTCTATAGTGCAATCTGCTGGAAGTCCATCAAGACACGGGATACTCCTTCATCCACTACTAAGACTACTCCTTCACCCCTTAAGAGTTCTATCAAGAAGAAATGTCCATCAACAGTTGAGAAATCACAAAAGAAAAAGGGAAAAGAACTATAGTTTTCACTAGAGGTAGTGGAGATTCCAGTGCCACGAAATCCAATCACAAAGGAAGTTGCCAAAATGTTACCATTGGAGGAGATAGTTGAATAACTTGTTGAGCCTAAGGGAATCAAAACACAAACAAGTCATGTGGATGAAAAAGACAAGCATGCCAAGGAGTTAGAGAAGCTCATTCAGTTATAGCCCAACTGCAACAAGAAAATAGGCAACTGAAGAAGACCATCTTAGGGGAAAAAACTCAACCTAATGAAGACCTACCTATGGTTGAAACCACACCAACTACTGTCAAATCAAATGGAAAAGGAAAGGAAATTAAGGAAGGGGCTAAGAAGGCAGATCCTCATCCACAAAGCTACAAGTCCAAGCAGAGAAAACAGTGCAAGAGGAGAAGGAAGATGAAGGGAAGTCCACCTTCATAAGGATGAAGAAGAAGTTAAAAGAGGCCTAACATGAAATTTTTGAGCTGAAGAAAAAAATTGAAAAAGACCACCAAAGTGAGGAATTAAAGGATCAGTTAGACAAGGCACATTTGACTATAACCTATTTGAAGCAAAAAAAATGCAACTTAGATCTAAAGTGTCTCAAGAAATAGTGACATTTGATGCCAAAGGAAAGTGTAAAGAGGTGATTGATGTTGAGAATATTAAAGAGCCAACTCAATATTCAAGGAGACCTAAGACTAGATCTATTTCCAAGGTACAGGAACAAGAAAAGGAGGTTGTGCATCCTGTGGTTTTTTATGAGCAAAAGAAGTTTGGGGAGCTACTTGAGCAGATTTAAAGAATACAATTGTTGAGGGATTAATTTGTCAGATTAAAACCCTTAAGATTAATTATCAACCCGGGGTTCGTAAGCACGAATTTCCTTGCGCTTTCTCTGTTCAGGCTATGTTAGAGTTTAATCATTTCCTTATTAATGATTTCTGAAAGAAATACTCGCAAATCGTATTGTCTAATGAGCAAACCCAACAATAAAATTTTACATAAAATCTTCACAAATCCCAATATTCAAATCTGCACTTATCTGAGTATTCCTAGTAAAAATGAACTTCTATTCACACCAAACCCTAATCAAACTTTGCATGCTGGTACCAGGCTCTATATGAAAAATCACTCAATCACTTTCAACAAGAATTCTATAATGACAATTCTTTGAAAGAAATCAAACAACCCTATGATAATCACCACTCAGCTTATTAAACTATTGATGCCATAATCATTCGTTACCAGAGCAAATAATGATAAATAATCTATGACAATCCAATTGCTAATTCAATGAGTGACCTATCCTGTTAATGCTTCAATCAACCAATTATTCTGCGCTTAAGGGTTTATGTCCAGATCAAGTTTTAAGGTTCAAGTATCAATTGGAGTAATTACTCTGTTTTGCTTTATCCTGTTGTTTTGTATTCAATGGATCACTTACAAAATTCTAATAAAATGATACTTGTCTCACTTGATGTTCAGCTATCAATACTAAGACTATACCTAATTCTATACTACAATCAAATAAATCCCTACCTCTTGCTGTTGTAAGTCATAACAATGATTTATTCATGGAATAAACACCTAAATATATGAACTGAGAAAGAATTCATTCAAAGGAGACTGCCTTTTTCACAAAAGTGAGGATGATCGTTTCGATTTACCACTAGTGTTAGCAATTAAATGAACAGAGAAGAGGAATGGTAACTATGGAATGGATCATTTGAAAGCATCCCTGTAATGTTTACACCAGTTTACAATGCATCAATCTACAGTAGAACAAGGCAATTAATCATTTGTGCAACCCAAACATTATTGTATTTAAACTATCAGTTTGATGATTTGATTGAGTTCATTAAGTCTTTCGAATGATCTAACTAGTTTCATCCTAACTTCAAATGCCTCTGTAATATTATAATTGGGATTAACTTAAATCGATTCCCTTCAATGAAACAGAGGTTAATTTTAGGGGAAGGGGACAACGCCTGTCTGATTCAATCGAAATCATTCCCCATCTATAACTACTCGAAAGATTTAAGGACTCCAACATTCACTATGGGTGACAATTCCAAATATATTAATGACTATGCAATGCGTTCCAAGCGAAGGCAACAAATGACGGGATGGCTCTGGTTCGAAGGACGCGGTATCACACTGAAATTCAATTGCAACTCAGAAAATGACAAAGACTTCTGCAAGCATAACCAATAATCAATCAACCAAATAATAATTCACGCAACAGAACTATAAATGAAAAAGGAATTAAGCAAATCTAAGGTTGCAGTGTCACTACTGATTCAAAACAAACAATCCCAGATGGCACACCTGGGGTTGGATAACTTACAGTAACTTAAACGATTTGATGCACAGTTAAAACCATAAACTTCATTCCATCAACGCATTTGAAAACAACTTTAGAACAAGAGCATCATGATTATATTCAAACTGGTTCGATCATACATTAAAAATGCTTCATAAGTTCAGTGCTACAGTGCTACGGTCTACCTTCCTTTCTTGCTGCTCTGCTTTTATACATGCTGGAGATTAATTACATTCTAAATCAAATGGGACAACAAACAAATTTGACTTCTCTAGATGGCCTTCGAATAGCTAATGGTTGTTGTTGATGTTGATCAATTCATGAATGGAGGAAAAGATCTTATCAAACTGTAACTGTGGCATCAAAATAGGCAAATCCGAATTTGACTGTTAATTACAAATCTGGACATTTTATATAAATTGGTCTCAGAGAACTCCGCATATCTTCCAAACCATATGGAATTTTAGAAAACTGTTTGAGGGTCAGTAAATTGGCTATACTGGGATCAAAACCCATGTTCCATATTTTCTTCATTCGCCTTCATCTGCACAAAAATCGAGGCAGAAGTTGGCAGTTTGAAAATTATTGCAGATTTGGGAAAATTTGGGAATTTCCTTCTAGAGACCCACAGGAGTGACCTAGGTGAAATCCAGGTTATGAAAAGGTATTACAACATCATTTTTGACAATAACCTCTCTCGGTTTCTCTGGAAGCATGCCGAAAGTGTCAAAAGTCCCAAATTGGTCATTTCCGTACTCTACTGGCTTGTGCAGAAACTTGGCATTGGAACCCTGTGAAAGTGAGCTTGGTGAAACCGTCATTAGTAAATAATGGCATAATCATATTTAATCATATAAAAATCTAAGAAAACTAATGATAGTCAACCACAAAACATAAAATGTGATTTGGCAACAAGTTTATGGAATTAGGGTATGGAACGAGTTAAAAACCTAGGGTTTTAGGGTATGAATGGTGATATTGTATGATGAAAACATGCGCATTTTCGAGGCCCATCAACAATATCAAGTGGATAAAATTGAAGAGAGAGACAATAAGGATAAATTAGTTTTTTTTTGGACATGTTGAGGCTATTATGCCAACCCTTGATAAGGGTAAATACAAACTGAAATGGAATTTGCCTCTGCATAGGCAAGTGAAGAACCTATATGTGCAGAACCTATTCCTAAAGAGAAGGCTTAGGTTAATGAAGAACATGCTTGCTTAATTCAGGGAAGCTAATAGGAAGAGGAAGAGAACTAAGTTAGATTTTTGGTTTGAGTAGTTAAAGAGGAGAAAATCAATGAAAAGGCAAGTTAACAGTGCTATGCATAGGATGAGTAGCAGGACTAGGGTTTCTTCAAAGTCACATTTTTGGGAAAAAAATGTATACTTGAAAGCAATAGACATCTTCATCACATTCAATAGGACATCTACAAGGGTTTTGTTTTGATTAGAGTTCAGCCTTTTATGCGGTCAAAGGAGGAGGAGCAAACTACTGCACATAGGAGCTTTTGTGCACAAGAAGTGTTGCACGCAAACACAGATAATTTTTTACATCAAATTTTAACCTTAGCATTGGAAATGAAGGATTTTATCATGTAATTATTTATTTTTTATCATTGTAAATTCTTCACCCATGTTTTCTTGAACAAATTTGATGTATTAGGTGTATAGGTAAGTTTATAGGTAAAAGTCAAAGATCCTTTCCTAGTTTCCAGATTAGTGGTTTTTCTTTCCTATTTTCATGAGATCAGTTTCATCTAAATGGGGAATAGGTGGGTTTCAACCTCCTTGGATCTAGAAACATTTTTTTGTATATAGTGCATGATATTGAATGAAAAATGGGTTGATTATGGAGAAAAGAGAAGATCTTTCCTTTGATTGTAAGTTGTGGAGTTTCATTGAAGTGATCAATTCAACAATACAGAGGCAGTTTTGTCAGACCAGGCAGTAACTCCTCCAATCAATTCGTTATATTCATTCAGGTTTGTCTTTATTATATACATGAGGGAGAGACTATTCATTTCATCTCTCGGTGACTCTTCATATTTTCCATTATTTATTTACATCAGTTACACTTATTCACCCAATCCTGATGATGAGGCATCATCATTGCCCCCCTTAATCTGAAGGGATGTTGGTGAGTCCAAGCATTGTTCTGAATCGTTCAAGCTTTTCTCTTCCAAGCGCTTTGGTGAAGATGTCTGCAATTTGCTCATTAGTGGAACAATGGCAGAGATGGATTGTTTTGGCCTCAACATGATGTCGAATCAGATGATATTTAGTATTGATGTGCTTCGTTCGATCATGGAACTTTGGGTTCTTGGCCAACTTTATTGTTGAGGTATTGTCAATCATGAGTGGAGTTGATTGTACTTGTTTTACCTGCAAATCTTCAATAATTTTCCTGAGCCACACAATTTCTTTTGTTGCCTCAACTGCTGCCACATATTCTGCCTCTGTTGTGGAATCTGTTGGAACTAATTGTTTGTGTGATCTCCAGGAGACAGCTCCTGATCCAAGACTCATAGCATAACCTGAAGTAGATACCCCAATTTCTTTGTCTCCATCAAAGTCTGAATCAGAGTATCCAATCCAGCTGAAGTCGTCCACCTGTGTATACTTGATTCCAAAGTCTTGAGTTCCCTTCAAGTACCTTAGAACTCTTTTTGCAGTAGACCAATGTCCCTTACAAGGCTTTTGCATAAACCTAGAGAGGATTCCAACATCAAATGAAATGTCTAGTCTGGTAGTAGTTAGGTAGTTTAGACTTCCTACAAGCTATCTATACGTTGTTGCATCCTCAAATTCTTTTCCTTCAATGGATGTGAGCTTTAAATTTTCTTCCATTGGAGTAGTAAGAAGATTGCATTCTGTCATGCCAAACCTGTTCAACAGATCTCCAATGTACTTCTTTTGAGAAAGAAATATGGACTTTGGATGTTGAGTTACTTCAAGACCAAGATAGTAATGAACATAGCCCAAAACAGTCATTTCAAAACCCTTCCTCAATTCCTTCTTTACGGATGAAATGTAGCTTTCATTGTTCCCTATCATCAAAAGACCATCTACATATACCATAAGATATACAACTATTTTTCCAACTTTCTTGACAAATAAAGTTGCATCATCAAGACCATAATGTTTGAAATTGAGTTTCAGAAGATGCTCAGTTAGTTTTTCATACCAGGCTTGTGGTCCTTGTTTGAGGCCATACAAGGATTTCACAAGTTTGCATACTTTATGTTCATGTCCTTTCACAGCAAATCCTTCAGGCTGAGACATAAAAACATTCTCTTTTAGATCTCCATTAAAGAAAGCAGTTTTTACATCCATTTGATGGACTTTCCAACTGTTCTGAGCTGCTAGGGCAAAGAGTGTCTGGATGGTAGGCCATTTTGCTGTGGGGCCAAAAGTCTCCTCATAATCGACCCCTTCCTTCTGTGCAAAACCTTTTGCCACAAGCCTAGCTTTGTGCTTGTCAAGTGAGCCATCTGCTTTATACTTGTTCTTGTAGACCCACTTGCAGTCAATTGGTTTGGTTCCTAATGGAGGATCAACCAGCTTCCAAGTTCCATTCTTTATCAGGGCATCATACTCCTTTTGCATTGCTTCTTTCCATTCATCATGAGAAGCAGCTTCTTTGAAGGAAGTTGCTTTGAAATCTGTAGACAAATTCAATTCACAATCATAAGAAACATCCATATCAACAGGTGAATTAGAGTCATCTACATCACCTCCATTTTTCCAGTTTGAATTTCTAGTTCCTGTCTTTCCAACCTCATCAGGATGAACACTTTCAAGTGTCTTTGTTAGCCACTTTGGGGGACCTTTCTTAGATGGTCCAGGCTGCTCCATTGATTGAGTTGGGATTGAATCAAGATTGAGTCTCCTAATTCTATCAATCACATCACTTAAAGTATCATCTGTTGTTGGAGTTTCATGCGGGGGAGAGAGTGCTTTAGAAGAAGATTCCACAGGTTGATCTAGTATAGGAATCCCCCCTTCAAGATGTGGAATCTGATTATCAAATTCTTGAAATGACTTTGCATTTGTGAATCTATCCAAATGATCAAGTTGCCACTCAACAACATTGTCAGCTTTGGATGTTTCAATAAATATTACATCTCTAGATACAACAAACTTTTTATTAACTTCATCATAGAGACGGTATACTTTGGAGGTGTTTGAATACCCTAGGAAGATACACTTATGACTTCTTGCACCAAGTTTGTTTCTATGTACCTTTGGTATCAAGGCATAACAAGTGGAACCAAAGACCCTGAGATGCTTTACCGAAGGAATGTGCCCATACCACATTTCATAGGGAGTCTTGTTTCTGATAGTATTAGATGGAAATCTATTCTTTATATATACAACACATAGAACTGCATCAGCCCAAAACAGCAATTTTACATTTTTGGAAAACATCATGGAGCACACCATATTTAAGATTGTCCTATTCATTATTTCAGCTACACCGTTCTATTGGGGATTATAAGGCACAGTTGTTTGATGTTTGATCCCATGTTGGCAAAGATAGTTTTCAAACTCATTTGAAGTATATTATTTTCCATTATCAGTGCAAATAGAACCAATATGAGATTGTGCATCATTTTCAATCCATGTATGAAAGTTCTTGAATGTTTGAAAAGCATCAGATTTGTTCTTCAATAAATAAACCCAATACATTCTGGTGTGGTCATCAATAAATGTCATCATATATTTATTTCCATTTGTAGAAGGAACAGGCATTGGACCACATAAATCTAAATGAATGAGTTCAAGTTTTCTATGTGCTCTTGAATGTGAATCATGAAAAGACTGTTTGCTATGCTTTCCTAGAATGCAAGCATCACATTGCTTAAGTTTCCTAGGAATTGTAGGCAAACCAGTAACACCATTTTTCTTCAACAAGTGGAGGCTGTCATAGTTGAAATGTCCAAATCTAGCATGCCATAATAAACTTGATGGAAGTGTACCTTCTTCATAATGAGAGTTGTATGAGAAATGTTGTGCATGAGCAAAGGTACCCTGCAGCTTGAGAAGCCTTTCTTCTTCTATCCCCCTCATGACAAATTAGTGGTCAGATGCTTTTCTCACCTCAAGCTTGCCATCAAACATATGAATGGAGTGACCTTGCTAGCGGATGTGGACCAAGGACAATAAGTTTCTCTTCAACTATGGGAGATATAGAACATGATGTAGAAGGAAGTCTGGAAGACCAGGAAATTTAAGCCTGATTGTGCCAAGCCCCGATGGCTTGATTTTTGATTGGTCTGCAAAGTATACTGCTCCATCAACATTGTCAGTAAATTCTTCAAAAAAATATTTTCTATGAGTCATGTGGCAAGTTGCTCTTGAATCAAGAAACCAATCATTTTTCCAAGAAGCAAGTGAAGCATTAAATAAGTCTTCATTTACTCCAATATTACATTGTGCCACAACATAATGAGCAGATTCAGGTGCTTTACCTTTGTCTGTGTCATTAGTTTTACCTTTGGGTTGGTTTCTTTGCTGCTCAATTTTGTCCCAAGGTAACTTGCATGTGGAGGCATCATGTGATCCATTTCTTTTGCAGTGTATGCAATGCAAATCTGACTTTTCTCCTTGAGAGTGTCTGCCCCCCCTACCTCTGAAATATCTTCCTCTTCCTCTTCGACCACCTCTTCCTCTGGAAGAATCTTGGGCAAGATTATTTTCTTTATGAGCAAGGCACACAGCCTCTTCAGAAGATTCAAGGGCTATCTTCTTTCCAAAAGCTTTCTCTCTTTCAGCAAATTTTTTCACAAGAGAGTCAAAGGTAATATCTTTGAGATTTCCATTTGCTTGCAATGACTCAAGATAATTGGAGTAAGTAGGATAAAGTGCCTTGAGAAAAGCAATAAGAGGAATATCCAATTCAACCTTAATGGCTTTGATATCATGCATTATAGATTTTACTTCTGATGCAAGAGCAAGAGGATCATTGTTTTGTAATTCAAGAGTGAAGAGTTTAATCATAAGTTGAACAACTTCAAGTGTAGAGTGTGAGTCATAGAGTTCTTTCAGCTTTTGTAAGGCTTCAAAAGCAGTTGAGAATGATGAAATATGGCGACTCACCTCTTCACGTACAGATGCCGCAATTAATGCATAGGCTTTGTTATTCTTACTTTCCCAAATGGCGAACTCCTTGTCTGAGGTAGGCCGTTCTGGCTCGTTGTCTCTGTCTCCAACACACACTCCTTTCCACAACTCATTGAAAATGAGTGTGTGTTTTATCATCCGAGACCACTTAGGATAGTTCTCCTTGCCAGTGATAAATATTCCCACAATAGATATGACTGAATGCATTGTAAAATATGTGTACTGTAAAAAAAATACTTCTGGCAATATACTGTAAAAAATTGTACTTTTGGTGGCAAACTCTGTTTAACTTTGAAAAAAAAATGATGGAGGCCAACGCATGTATTAAAAATGATGTATTAAAAAAACACTGTTATTCAGATACCTCCTGCGCATCATACATCATGGCTGCCAGTCATCAAAACTAGTCCCGTGCTAATAACCCCGACCTGCACTGTGTGTGGGCTGGCTTTGACCACCAGTTGCAATAAATGCTTGAAGCAAGCTCTTTGCTGCGTGTGTCTGTTCTGGTGTCCCAGATATTTCAATAACACGATCCAAGGAACCAGACTCAGAATCATGCAACTTTACTTTTGCTCCAGATATCTCTCGAATGTTTTGAATGTTACTTCCTCTCTTCTGCTGCACATTATACACCAGAACGAATAAAAACATAGTGGGTATTCAAACTAGGCTCGGAGCTATCATCCAATGCAACATTATTTATTCAACCACAAGTCACAATCCAAGTCAATGACTAAGTGCCAAGCATCGAGCTCCAAACCACTATGGATAGAAGGGCATAGTGCGCACAACAATGACTGTTGAGTAGTATTACACGTGAAGCAATGTGGTATTATACGTGAAATGAACAACAGCAGAAGTGAGCGATCAGTGTACTAGCATTATCAATAATGTTGTGTTTGTGGTGCGTGGGATGGAGACCCAAGGTTGTGAGATCGAATACAATGGCAGTGTGGCCTCCCTCATGAATCAGAACAAGCACGACACAGCGCTGACTAAGAGGAGGAGAATGTCATTGCTAACAGTAACACCGAATATCAATGACATTAATCAATGACGACCTTCTCGGAGGCTCCTCCAAGTGACGGTACGACCAACATAAACGAAATGTGTGCAATGCACCATGAGCATTTTGTATGCTCTGATACCTGCGTAGTAGAGAATAATAATAGTGAATAGCAAGTGGAGCAGCGACATGATTAATAATAGTGAATAGCAGGTGGATCAGCGACACGAGCAACGTAGCAGGGAATAATAGAGAATAATGCATTCAGGCCAGTGGAAGCGTCAGGGCTGCCAGGCTAGCCAATCTGCATAGGATTCAGAATACCATAGGCAGAATAGGGAGTTACAAAGCAGAGGGAAGCCAAAAATGGCGCTGGCTCTGATACCATGTCAGACCAGGAAATAACTCCTCCAATCAATTCGTTATATTCATTCAGGTTGGTCTTTATTATATACATGAGGGAGAGATTATTCATTTCATCTCCCGGTGACTCTTCATATTTTCCATTATTTATTTACATCAGTTACACTTATTCACCCAATCTTGATGATTAGGTGTCATCAAGTTTGTCTCAAGATTCTTATGTCAGACAAATGGTGATGTCTCTCTCTTTGTAAATTTGTCTTTCCTTCTAGTTTATACATGGATGCACCTTCTTAATTGTTTACAAGAATATTATGAGTAGAATTTACTCATAGTACTCTACTTTGGCTTGTTAAGCAATCTAAATGTTTTCCTTCTGAAATTAAATATAAAATTCATCTTTGTATGCTTTATATTTAATAGATCCTCATTCTCATTCATCTCATCCATATCACAACAACTTTGTAAGATCCAGGAGTTTGCCTACCTCACCCTATTTTAAGTTGCTCTGTTTATTTGTGATTGATTGCTGAAAATCCTTATGACTCCATGCCCAATGGACCTCTCCTTCATCCTACAACCACAATTTAAAACCTATCTTTGGTCTTCATACCTAGCCTAAAACCTAAAACTGTAATTGAATTTAAAACCATATAGAGAGAGCCCTCTCTAGGCCAGAAGGGTTAGATTCTGGTCCAAAAGAGGTTTGTGATTACCTCTGCAATTTTCCTCCTCATCCTAGGAAAACTACGAAGTGCTAATAGTATCTACCATGTCAGTTTGGGTGAGAATTTTTATGAAAAATTCTTGAAATGCAACAACTGGAATTTATTCTTCTAACTGATTAATTATGTAATTTATTTTGTTACGACAAAATAACGAATAAATCACACTACAAATTCCTCACAATAAAATGTTGTAGAAAATACACTGGAAACTAAGAAAAAATAGGTCATACACACATATTATAATTGACACCATTATTTTTAGACGATAGTACCTGGAAAACCCCAATGTGGGAAAATTGATGCAACAGATGAGGGTTTTATTATTATATGTAGCAGTGAAAATTCTAAGTACAATTTGGATTCCAAACTCGTAATCCTCGACAAAATAATCTAGCCAAAAACTAGCAATACAAATTTTGTCTCACTCGACATTGATCTCAACTCCGAAACTGGCTCAAACTAGCTACTTGAACACTCTTGTGCTAACCTCTGTGTTTCCTTTGCATAGGATAATTCATACTACTTTTGGAACTTCTTTGATGTTTTCATTCTACCCAAATTAGCCTCTGAGAATGACTCTCTTGGCCTTCTAGAATTTTTCCAAGCCTCCAATAATTGAATGAATCCTCTCCCCAACTAAGTCAAACCCTCCTCTGAATCTTCCTTTGCAATCCTTGCACGACCTCACTTAGGAAAAACTTGACCTCTTATTGTTGCCTCTCTGGAACTGGAAACTCCTCCAGAATCTTATTGTCTTTTCTTATCTTCCTCTACTACTCGATCTTTGTCTCATATTCTCTTCCTAGTTGAATCTTTGCTCTCTAGGAAATTCGATCTGCCTAGATCATTCACCCACTTGATTTCTAGTGTGTCTATCTCTAACCCCATTAACTTACTCTTATATTCTCTCATTGGTTATCCAAGAACCATAATTAGATCTCTATCAAATGATAAGAAAATGTCAAACTCAATCTGTGTGAGTTTCTAGAGCATTCTCACTTTTCTCAATTAATTCCCTTTAATTAATTAATTTCCCTCACTCGGACTTAGGCAATTTTTAATTATCGATCAATTAATTTAATTAAGTTGTCTTTGGTTATTTTCTCCTGAAAATTTTTCTAGGTTTTGGAGATCTTGTGTTTCTTATCCTCTCTAACCAAATTTGATACTAGAATACATGTCTTATTCTACAAAAACTAACACTCCCTCTTAGCGAGGAAGGTGTTCTCTATTCCATAACATCTTCCCATATGCTACTGATGTCTGACAACTATGACAACCTAGTCTGGCCCACCAACTACTTTTCATACTATGATTCATCTACCACTCTATAATTGAACCATCCCTCATCTGCACTACTATTGACACTGCATTGTACCTCTTGTATTGTTTCCAACTCTGCACTATGCTACAGTTGATCTCATATTGTTGTTGTTGCTACAACCACTGCAACTAATAACAAATCCTCCTGCTACTGAATAGGGTTCTCCACTTTACCCATCTATTCTCTGAAATAGACGAACTTAGCTGTCCCTAGAGATTTTGTGAGTATATCTGCAACCTTCTCTTCAGTGGGAACAAGATGTAGCTATAGTGTTCCATGTTGCACACAATCTCTGATGAAGTGATATATGATATCTATGTGTTTCAACCTGTCATGAAATGTTGGATTTTCATAGAGCCTAATGCAACTCTGATTATCATAGTAGATATTGGTTTACTCCATTCTTTGACCAAATAGGATCACTAGCAACTTTCGAATCCATATAGATTCACACGTGGCTATGCTAGATACCATATGCTCTACTTCTGCAAAGCTAAGTGCTATTGAATTCTACTTCCTATTGCAACAAGAAACCACCTCTAATCCAATTCTTAAGCAACACCATGAGGTGTTATTTTTGTCCACTGAACTACCTGCCCAATCTACATCTATGAATCCACATAGTTTGACACCATCGCCTTGAGTATACCTCAATCCATACTCAATTGTGCCACATAAATACCTCAAAATGTGTCTCGCTGATGTATAATGCACTCTCTTGGGTCCCACCATAAACTATTTGGGAGTATTGACCGCAAAGAAGATATCTAGCCTAGTATTTACCAAATACATGAGGGTATCGATAAGCTATGTATACAAGGTTGGGTTAACATCCTCGTCCTCTGATGCATCGATCTTCATCTAGTTCATAATCATAGGTATGGACATTGGTCTATAGTCCTGCATCCTAAATCTCTTTTGAATATCCATAGCATATCTCTCTTGCCCAAGGAAGATATCCCCATACTTCTAACACACTTCCAAGCCTAGGAAGTAATCCATCAGTCCCAAATCCTTCATGTCCAATTTTGTTGCCAGGTTCCTCTTACAGTGCTCTATAAGCTTCGATGACCTTGTCGAGAATAGGTTATCCACATACAACACTAGGATAGGTGGCCCATCCTCTACCATCAAATACTAAAGGTTGGGATCTACGTCTTTCTTGACGAATCCTTTGCTACAACTTGTTGTCAATTTGACCATACCATGCCCTAGGAGCCTGCTTGAGTCTAAATAGATATTTCTTCAGTGTGCACACATGTGTGCCTCTCTTATGTGTCTCGAAGCCCTCTGATCATTATATATATATATACTTACTCCTCTATCACCTTATTCAAGAAAGTTGTCTTAACATTCATCTGGTGAATTTTCTATCCCATTTGCATTGTTAGAGATATAATCAACCGGACAAAAGTATCTTTGGAAGCTGGAGCGAAGGTATTCTCATAGCCTATCCTTTTTTTCTATGCATACCCCTTTTCCACAAACCTAGAATTGTACTTCTCCACATTTCATTTGCAGCCTACTTGATCTTATAGATCCATCGAGAGCCCACAATTGACCTATCCTCAGGCCTCGGCACTACCTCCCAAACATCATTTGTCATGATGGATTTGTAATCTTCCACCATGGCATATATCCACACTTGATGTTATGCGACCTACTAATAGCTGGAAGGCTCTACAACCTGTGCCACCAATACTTAGTATCGGTTTGGTTGTCTACATTCTCTCTTGTTCATCCTACGAGCTCCAATAAACTCCTCTGCATCTGTCAATATCTGATGAACTTCCCTGCTAGTTTGACCGCTAATGGTGGGAAGATCAACCAACTCCTCATCTTGTTTTTGTTGCTCTTTCTGTTGCGAACTCACTAGATCTCCTACACCTAAGGATGTGGTGGTATTGGTAATTATATTGGATCCATGTAGCTATCCTTGTTGTTGTCCCTGCGGTTTCCCCTGTGGCTTGCCCTACTATTGGACTAATGGAGCTTCTGTTGGATCACTCTAATCACCTACTGGAATCTTGCAATATTTCTTGAAGGCTCTAACACCATGTGAAAATTCCTTAAAATGAAACAGTTAGAATTTATTCTTCTAACTAATTCATTTATAGTTTATTTTGTTATGGAAAAATAATGAATAAATCACGTTGTAGTTTATTCACAATAAAAACATTGCGAAAATAAATTGGAAACTGAGAAAAAATAAAGCATGTGCACACAAAATAAAATTGACACCATTATTTTTGGACAATAGTCGCTAGAATAACCCAATGTAGGAAAGTCAGTGCAACAAATGAGGGTTTTATTAGCATATGTATTAGTGAACATTATGAGTACAATCTAGATGAAAAAATGGCAATCCTCAACAAAATAATCTAGCAAAAAATTAGTGATATAATTTTTTTCTCCCCCAACACTCATCTCAGCTTCAATAATGTATCAAACTAGCTGCTTGAACACCCCTGCGTCAGCCTCTACACTGCCTCTATGCAAGCCAACTCACATTGCATGTGGAAGTGCTCTATTGTTGTCGTTCTTCCCAATTCAGCCTATGAGAATGACTCACTTGGCCTTTTTGAATTTTTCCTAACCTCCACTAACTAAATCGATCCTCTCTCCAGCTAAATCGAACCCTCCTTTGAACCTACCTTCGCATACCCTACATAGCCTCACTGTGGAAATACTCGACCTCTTGTTACTACCTCTCCAGAACTGGAAACTCCTCTGGAATCTCACTTCCTTTGCTTCTTTGCCTCTGCTACTTGATCTCTAGCTCAAATTCTCTTCCTATATTAATCTCTACTCTGTAGGAAATTTGATCTCCCTAGATCATTAACCCACTCAATGTGTCTGGTGTGTATATCTCCAACCCCATCGACCTACTCTTATAATATCTCGTTGGTGAACCAACAACCATGATTAGATCTCTATCAATGGGTAAGATCATCTCAAACTCAATTCGTGTGAGATACTAGAGCATTCTCGCTTTTCTCAATTAATTCCCTCTAATTAATCGATTTCCCTAAGTCAGACTTAGGAAATTTTTAATTGTTAAATAATGAATCCATACAGGTGAGGATAGTTTTTTTGGTTTTTGGAGAGCTTGTGTTTCTTAGCCTCTCTGACCAAAGTCGAGACTAGAACACTTGTCCTATGCTAAAAAAACTAACACTTCCAAACCTCACCCTTCATTTTTGGCACTATAAAGTTCTTGAAGATTTTGGCAACACATTGGATAAATTTAAAAAATTGGACCGGGAAAGTACAAAAAATGGTATCTTCACTTATGCAAGGATATGTGTGGAGATTGATCTCAATAAAGGAATTCCATAACATATAAATCTGAAACACCAAAAATTTCATTAGTCACAAGTCATAGGCTACGGAAACACAACATTTAGATGTCCTATTTGTTTTCATATAGGTCACTTACAGCATGCATGCCCCCAGGCAAGGAGTAATCCCAAGAAGAAGAAGAAGCAATCTAATATACTAAGAGCATGGAAATTACAAATCAATATCCTTCTGAGGATGAAGAAGGTGAAAAAAAGGAATGTCATCTTAATCAAGAAGAAATGAGTGACACATACCTACAAGGAGTCGTTAAAGATGGGGATGTTTTGGTACAGTTGGTCTCTGGCAATGTACAATAGGAAAAGGAACTTATGTACTCTCTGACATTGTATGGATTTGGGGGCTCAAAAAGAGCTCATGTCACAGATACCTCTGATTCTGACAAAGAAGTCCCTCATGTGGGACAAGAATTGGCTTTGGTTCTAGTCGAACCAAACCCCAATGGCTAGAAAAATGTTCAAAGGTGGAAAGGAAAAAGAGAAAAGATCAACAATTGCCAGCATTAATTCATTTCATGTCCTTCATTTTCTTTTCTAGGAATTTTTTTTAAGCTTCTTACTATTATTTATGGACTTCCATAATGCTTTATAGCTCTATTTTTGTATCTATCAAGAACTAATTGACTCTATATTCCCGAAGGTGGCAAAACCTATCAAACTCAGGTGTCAAACCAATAGTGAGGACAACCATTTCTGGCTGCTATCCACGAATATCGGTTTGACTCATCACCGTTATCAAGGAAAACCACGCCACCTGTAATAACCCGCTGGTGGTCCGTAAGGGAGCAGGCTTTCACTCCTGCCAGATGCCTCTGGGTCTTGGGCCGTTAACCTGTTTCCTTACGTCCGAGGAAGACGAGCTCTTAGCCAAGCAGAAGCAGTTTTACGGCATACTCCAGGCCGAAACTAATTGACTCTATATACATACACACTAAGTGTGTTTATAAAATATTATTTTTATTTTTATTAATAAAATTTACAAATTTACCACAATGTTTTCTTATAATAATAACTATTATTATTAAAAAATAAAAATAAAAAACCAGAAAACCACCTTATGATATCGATTTATATTGTGAATTCGAAAAACAACTTAACAAAGACTCTACCAAACTCTTCTTTTGAGTGAACAAAATTCATCACCACTTTCAAGTTTTTATTTCACCATATGCAAAATAAAATAAAATAAATAATGAAAAGTTCCACTCTATGAAAAGTTCCACTCACCTTTCTAAATTATCTAAGACTTTTGGTTATTTATTTATGGGTTATATATGTTTTTCCACTCACCTTTATCTAAAATATGTAAGGTATTTTGTGTTATTTATTTATTGGTTTTATATGCTTTTCAAAATTATAAATTTTTTTAGATAAAATGTTTATGGGATTAAGAATAATAATTGATATTGCAAATTTATTTTATAAACTATAATTTTCTATTTATAATGTCTTAAACTAGTATAATTATATTAATAAATGTGGTTGATAAACGTCGATAAGCCCATATCAAACACATATATCAATTATCAATAATATTAAGAATTAATATTATTAATGTTATTATCAATATTATTAATATAAATATAAGAACCATATTAATAATAATTAATATTATATTATTACTATTATAATAAATAATAATAATAATAAATAAATAAATAAAGATAATAACAACAATTATATTAACAATAGGCCCCAAGGGTTAGCTCAACTAGTCGAGTCCCCGTTTTTAAGTGCCTCGCTGATCAGGAGTTCACAGGGTCAATTCTCCTCGACGCCCTTGGGGTTAGGCCCTGCTAGTCTAGCCGACGGGCTTTAATAGATTCCCTTCAGGGTTGATCTACCTAGATTTTCCCGTGGATATAACAGCCACCCAGTGTCCGTGAACCACAGCGTAAATATATATATATATATATATATATATATATATATATATATATATATATATATATATATATATATATATATATATATATATATATATATATATATATATATTAATAATCATTTAATAAATAATAATGAAGTAATTATTAAATAAACATTTAATAAAAATCGACAATAATTTAAATGTGGTTGATAGGAAATTCAGCTTAAACGCTAGCCTCTTCCAAAACACAGTGAGACCAATGAAAAAAACTGCACCAATTCAAATCAACAAGATAATGATTATGACCATTCACGCTTTCCAACCAATCCCTTCTCGCATTGTCTTGCTTTTTTTCATAACATTCAAAAGAAAAAGGTGGTGAAATCTGCAAACAGTTTATTGATTTCACTCTTGATATAATTGTAAACGTTGGAGAAATAATATTAAACGTAAGGGACAAATATTATAAACCCAACATATAAAAACCCTAAGATAAATATTATAAACCCTAAAATAAACATGCTTGACCATGATTTACCATCATTGATTTTCATACTGAGACGATGTTTGTCACAATGTGACGTTGGACCATGGTTTACCATGGTTGATTTTCATATTGAGACAATCTTTGGCACATTGTGACATTGGACCATCATTGACCATGGATGACCATGATTGTAAACCCAAGCGATTTATATTAAACCCTAGGATTAATATTATAAACCCTATGAATAATATTATAAACCTAAGGAATATAAACCAAATAAACCCAAGGGATTGATATTATAAACCGAAGGGAATAATAAACCCAAGGGTTTAATTCTAAAACCCAAAGGTATTATAAACCCAAGGGATTAATATTATAAATGCAAGGTATATAAACCCTAAAGGGATTAATATTATAAACCCAAGGGATTAATACTAAAAACCCAATGGATTAAAAACCTAGCGGATTGATAATATAAACCCAAGGGAATAATATTAAACCCAAGGGATTAATATTATAAACCCAAGGTATATAAACCATAAGATAAATATTATAAACCCAAGGGAATAATATTAAACCTAAGGGATAAATATTATAAACCCAAGGAATATAAACCCTAAGAGAAATATTATAAACACTAAGATAAATATTTGTCACAATGCGACATTGGAATATGGTTGACCATGATTGATTTTCATATTGAGACAATGTTTGTCACAATGTGACAATGGATAATGGTTGACCATCGTTGATCTCCATATTGAGACAACCTTTGTCACAATGCAGCGTTGGATTGTGGTTGACTATGGATGGCCATTGTTGTGACAATGTGACGTTGGAACAAGAGATAGTCTTTGTCACAATGTGACCGTGGTTGACCATGGTTGTTGACCATGATTGAATTAAAAGGTATTATAAGCCCAAGGGAATAATATTAAACCCAAGGGATTAATATTATAAATGCAAGGTATATAAACCCTAAAGGGATTGATATTATAAACCTAAGGGAATAATAAACCCAAGGGATTAATAATAAAAACTCAAGGGATTAAAAACTCAACGGATTGGTATTATAAACACAAGGGAATAATATTAAACCCAATGGATTAATATTATAAACAAAAGATATATAAACCGTAAGATAAACCCAAGGGAATAATATTAAACCCAAGCAATAAATATTATAAACCCAAGGAATATAAACCCTAACATAAATATTATAAAACCTACATAAATATTTTTCACAATGCGAAGTTGGAATATGGTTGGCCATGATTTATTTTCATATTGAGATAAATAAACCCTAAAATAAACATGGTTGACCATGATTTACCATCATTTATTTTCATACTGAGATGATGTTTGTCACAATCTGACGTTGGACCATGGTTGACCATGGTTGATCATGGTTTATTTTCATATTGAGATAATATTTGGCACATTGTGACATTGGACCATCGTTGATCATTGATGGCCATGATTGAAAACCCAAGGGATTTATATTAAACCCTAGGATCATTATTATAAACCCTATGAATAATATTATACCCTAATAATATGAACCAAATAAAACCAAGGGGTTGCTATTATAAAACGAAGGGAACAATAAACCCAAGGGATTAATTCTAAAACCCAGAGGTATTATAAACCCAAGGGAATAATATTAAACCCAAGGGATTAATATGATAAATGCAGGGTATATAAACCCTAAATGGAATGATATTATAAACCCAAGGGTTTAATACTAAAAAACCAAGGGATTAAAAAACCAACGGATTGATAATATAAACACAACAGAATAATATTAAACCCAATGGATTAATATTATAGACCCATGGTATATAAACCCTAAGATAAATATTATAAACCCAAGGAATATAAACCCTAAGATAAATATTTGTCACAATGTGACGTTGAAATATGGTTGACCATGATTCATTTTCATATTGAGACAACGTTTGTGGCAATGCGAAGTTGGACAATGGTTTACCATCGTTGACCATGGTTGATCTCCATATTGAGACAATATTTGTCACAATGTGATGTTGGACCATGGTTGACCATGGATGACCATGGTTGTGGCAACGTGACAGTGTACCAAGAGGTAGTCTTTGTCATAATGTGACCATGGTTGACCATGATTGAACCCAAAGCTATTAGAAACCCAACAGAATAATATTAAACCCAAGGGATTAATATTATAAATGCAAGGTATATAAAACTTAAAGGGATTGATATTATAAACCCAAGGGATTAATACTAAAAACCCATCGGATTGATAATATAAAACCAAGGGATTAATATTATAAACCTAAGGTATATAAACCCTAAGATAAATATTATAAACCTAAGGTATATAAACCCTAAGATAAATATTATAAACCCAAGGGAATAATATTAACCCAAAGGGATAAATATTATAAACCCAATGAATATAAACCCTAAGATAAATATTTTTCACAATGCAACATTGAAATATGGCTGACCACGATTGATTTTCATAATGTGGCAATGTTTTTTGAAATGCGATGATGGACAATGGTTGACCATCATTGACCATGGTTGATCTCCATATTGAGACAATATGTGTCACAATGCGAAATTGGACCATGGTTGACCATGGATGATCATGGTTGTGACAATGTGACATTGGACCAAGAGATAGTCTTTGTCACAATGTGACCATGGTTATTGACCATGATTGACCATGTTTGACCATGGTTGATACAACCTTTGTCACAATGCGATATTGGAACATGGTTGACCATGGTTGATTTTCATATTGAGACAATGCTTGTCACAATGCGACATTAGTTGATTTTCATATTGAGAAAATATTTATCGCAATGTGACGTTGGACCATGGTTGACCATGATTATAAACCCAATGGATTTATATTAAACCTAAAGATTAATATTATAAACCCTATGAATAATATTATACCCTAGGAATATGAAGCGTTGGATTAATAAACCCTATAAATTATTATTTTATAGACTTTTTTTAATGAAACAAAAAATCAAAATATAGTACAAAATATTAAAAACAAATGAATAATAGATAATCAATTTTTCAAAAATAAATTCATACAAAATAAAATGAAATTGAATAAGCATTTATAAAATCATAGATTCATTTACTATAATATCATTTTAATATATTAAATTTTTAAAAAATATATGTGAAACATTATTGATGGAATTTATCTATAAATCTATAACTTTACAATTTTGAGATGCAAACATTTTTTTCCAATTTTTTATTTAAAAAAAAATTACAGAAGAAGAAATTATATCACTCTAAACACTTCTTAGGTTTTGATTAAAATATATCAATACTGGTCGTTAAAGAAAAAACTAATAAGATCAACTTGCAATTTGAAAATTTGTTATTGAATGATTTCTAATTAATTTTAGAGCACAAATTCATTCATGCTACTTTACCTAATTCTAAACTAATCCTACATTGAAAACTTATGACACACCAAATTCATAGTTGAGCTACTTTTATACATTTGCATTTGAAAAGTAAAGCAATCTTCCATAGAACATTCATTCAAACCATTAGCATCTAAACCACACTCAGTTACTAAATTTATAATGGACACATAATTGATCTCCTGGGTATTCATGGCATAAGCTAGTCAAACCTTGTACTCCTCATTTGTGTGGTGACACATATTCCTCTCAAGAGTTAAGGTCCCATAAGTCAGCCTCATGATCCAATTTCAAATGCCCAAACTTCTCATAGAGGTTTTCCACGTCAAATTTTCCACTATCAAACACATGTGGAAGCGTACAAATATAAGTATGTTTAGATATTGGTAACGCAAAAAAGGAAGTAGGTTGTTGCCACGATTATATGAAAATACCTTGTTGTATATGGTATGGAAAACTTTGTTGTCGAAGAAGATGTAGCATTCATAACTTGTAGCCCACATTCTTCTAGCGTGAGTAGAATATTGCAGTAGATAATATGATTTATGAACACGTTGAGGGACATCTTAACGTGAGAATGGATGGAATTTATTTGCACCATAGTGAAGACATAGGAAACTACCTTTTTTATATATTTACATATATATAAATGAATGTTATAAATAGTAATGAGGAACTTATCAAGGAGTAACTTACTAGAATTGGAATAATCTTAAATCCCTAGGAAATTGGTGGGTGGGGGACCATCTAATATTTTAAATTTATTAAAAGTACTAGACCATTTTGCTAAATAAAATTTTCTTATATATAATTAAATGTTATAAATAATATTGAAGAACTTATTAGAATTTTAATAACCTCAACATGGAGGAACTTATTAGAATTGTAATAATCTCAAATCCCTAGGAAATTGGTGGGTGGGGAGCCACATGGCACGAATCTAATTTTTTAAATTTATTAAAAGTAACGGATCATTTTGTTAAATAAAGTTTTCTTCTATATAAATAAATGTTATAAATAATAATGAGGAACTTATTAGAATTGAAAGACTCTCAAATTCCTAGGAAATTGGTGGGTGGGGAGCCACGTGGCATGAATCTGATTTTTTTAATTTATTAAAAGCAATATCTAAAGTAATGGACCACTTTGCTAAATAAAATTTACTTATATATAAATGAATGTTATAAATAATAATGAGGAACTTATTATAATTGGAATAATATCAACATGGAGGAACTTATTAGAATTGGAATAATCTCAAATCCCTAGGAAATTGGTGGGTGGGGAGCCACATGGCACGAATCTAATTTTTATATTTATTAAAAGTAATGAACCATTTTGCTAAATAAAATTTGCTTATATATAAATGAATGTGTGGCACGAATCTAATTTTTTTAATTTATTAAAAGTAATGGACCATTTTGCTAAATAAAATTTACTTATATATAAATGAATGTTATAAATAATAATGAGGAATTTATTATAATTGGAATAATATCAACATGGAGGAACTTATTAGAATTGGAATAATCTCAAATCTCTAGGAAATTGGTGAGTGGGGAGCCACATTGCACGAATCTAGTTTTATACACTATAACTATTAATAAACATTATGAAAAAGTATATGTTGAGCCTATTCCCTTGAGAATCAATCTAAAACATCAATTAAAAAAAACCAAAAAAATCAACAAACCTCCTTCCATCTAAAATTCAGATATTTTTTGTAGCAAAACAACTTTTCTTTGACATTTTAACATAGTGCTTTGTTTTGATGCTGCAATAAAGCATCAACATATATGCTCGTTTAAACTTCAATATTCCTTCATCACTTTTTTGTTAAATTCCTCCATCATCATTATGTTAAGGAGACCATCCATGGTGGTAGCAGTGCTTTTATGCAATTATATTGTTTGTTTAAGTTTTTTAAATTTATAATCTATTGAGTTAGGTGGAAGGGTGGGTGTCATGCCCCTACACTGGTGGTACTCTTCCAACTGCACTATAGCGAGGTGCGGCACCATCGAACAATTTCTTTTCACCAATACTTATGTTCATGGACTACGCCTAACCATTAGTCTACTTACTTTGTTTTTCGCAACCAAGTTTTATTAGATTTCCTTTATACCAATGAACACCCATACACATTCATTATCATCAGCAATTATACATGAAGAACAAAATTGCACAGTATAAAGGGAGGGGCAACTCTCTGAACAATGAGTTTGCCTGATATCAATATATTATTCAACTTTACAATGTTTACAAAGCTTTACAAGTATACTTGGAAACACCAAGTTTCATACTTAGCCGATTTTACATCAAGGCCACACGTTCGTGTGCCAACCAAGTTCCTTGCCTGAGTTGGGCGGGCGCACCCTCACACGGACCGCCAACTGCACTCCTCAACCGAACTTCGTTCACCTTGTATTTTTGTGCACGACGGGCGACTCACCCGAATCACTCGCTCACCAAACAACCGGCACCTTCACCCATGTGTTACCCGTGTTCACCAACTAAACATTGGGCACTCTCATCCAAGTTACACCCATGTTGTTTGCCTTTCCCCAGTGGGTGCCCTCACTCGAGGCTTACCCGCGCTTCTCCGAATTATGGGCGACCTTGCCCATGCCTTCACCTGATATGCCAATACCATGCCTTCACCGTGTGCGTTCGCCCAAGAGTGGGCGCATCAACACTGTGCCTTCTTTACAACCTGCACCTCTTCACACTTCCTTCTCGAACCTTGAGTGAATGCGTTCGATTGATGCCTTTCAACGCTTCCACATTCAACAATATATATCCTTCTTCATGTTGTCATGCCACCTCTTGGCCGACCTTTGTTTTACTCCAATCAACGCCTTTGTTTGCCTTTCCATTCGGTCAGCCCATCGGCTAATTCCCCAAGTAACTATCCTTCACCGTCGGCTTTGCTAAGTGAACGCCCATGCTCGTTCACCATATAAACATGCTCGCTCAACACTTCTTTGTACGCGCCCAAGTGTTCGCTCTGCTGTTTTTGTCATTTAACCGCACGCTCGTTTGCCTCCAAACTTGTCGCACATCTCGGCAGTGATGCCTTTAGACCGCAAGTCCTTACATCCTCCCCCACTTAAAATCATTGTCGTCCTCGACAATATCTCATCCCGGCAACCATATGTCACCAAGATCACCATACTAAGGTATACACCCCATCAGTATGTCATATATCGAAAATCTTCTCAATCCATGACCATCAACCATCTCGTCGCAATATCCACATGCTGCTCCCCATCATGGAAGGTTGGTCCCTCCATCTCAAGCTACATGCTTCTTACAACATCTCATGTTGACCTCATCATGTGTCATCCTCGTGTGAACTACTACCATGGTACTTCAACTCAACGCTAACACATCTCTGCACATTGAGCTCCCTCATGTTTGAACTAGTCGGGTGATCAGTCCAACTATCACACTCAAACCATGAGAATGCACATCCTCATGCCATCATCAGTGGTTTCTCAGAACATCCCGTCACATCCTCAACTTGATCAAGAATCCATCTCCATACAAGTAAGCCATGCTCAGGTCCATGAAGTAGTCTCCATCTCATCTGCAACATGTTGTCCATGATGTTTGGTGTCAATGTGTTGCATGAAATCAGTCACATCTATCCCAACATCATCATCCATCTGCAAAACATCCATCTCCTCAAAGTGAAGAGATCATCTCATCAACCTCGACTCTCGATGTGCCACATCCAGGTCCATGAAGCAACCTCTATCATCTCTGTATGTGCCATTCCTCAAGTCTGCCATAGAAACAAGTATACACCTGTCTCATCTATCCATGTGCTGCCCATGATCATAGATCAATCAGCTCCCATGTGTCAAAGGTGGTTGAGTCTCGGCTCAACCCATGCCCAGTGTTGCCACCAAGACATCATCATCGTTGTAACTCCATCACTCCAAAGTGTCTCCAAGTCCACCATATATGAAGTCCCAAAAAGTCACAACCTCATGTCATCATGAGCTCCATGAGTCATCTCCAATCAACGCTCAGCAAGCATACAAGTCTCGGCCAAAGGTCTCTGCAAGATGCCTTAGCTCTCTATGTAGTAGGAATGCTCCATAGTCTGCTCACAACTCCATCCAAGTCCATGGCCTTGTTGTACAAGAGTGCACAACCTCTCCATCAACTCATAAATAAAACATCTCCATGTCACACCAGCAAATCCACCTGCACAACATCCCTACCTTGGCACTCCTCATTGGATGCCCATAAGTGACATCTCTACAAGTGCTCCTGCACAATGTCCCTGCATAAGACTTCCATGCTCCATGCCTCCAACCTGATGTCCATGACTAAGTTGCCCATGTAGTCCAACCAAGTAGACCCATCACAACAATCGGTCATCCCCATCCAAGTCTGCAATCTTCGGTCTAGTGAACTCAGTCACCCAACCATATCATCATCACATGAGTCTCTCCATCATAGCTCCCCCACTAAAGGTTCCACCAAGACTTGCTCTTGGTCTTGACCATGAGAAGTCCACCCAAGTATCATCATCATACCTCAAGTGTGTGCCCTCCTCAATCTGTCCATGAGTCATGCTGGGCACTTAGCCAATTCTTCATGTGGCTAAAGCATGACCCAATCCTCTGCAATGATCATCATGTTCCTCCCTTGTCACGGGCCTCTGTACCTTCTATCATAAGGTCACAAACAACCCCAACAAGTCCTGCAACAATCAACAATCCTTGCTTCTCCATACAAGGTCTCATTATAGACATCCATGGTAAGATGTTCCCTTGCATCGGCAAACTGACTTTGCTCTTCCCTGCATGCAGTCCATCTACCAAATGCTCAAATGAAACACAAGT
Organism: Pinus tabuliformis; assembly: GCA_031772625.1. Taxonomy (NCBI): domain Eukaryota; kingdom Viridiplantae; phylum Streptophyta; class Pinopsida; order Pinales; family Pinaceae; genus Pinus; species Pinus tabuliformis. The sequence continues at coordinate 540,246,802 of CM062813.1, forward strand.
ATCAAGAGTACTTACTTATCCTCATCCATCCATGTCTGCAAACCGCACGATCCTGGTTCAACTTGATCAATCTCAAGTTCATCCTCCATCATTGTCACATCTGCAACATCCTCAAACATCAAGGCTTCCTCTTCCTTGTTAGCACAATCTGCAACCTCATCCTGCTCCATTGTCCAACCAAGTTGAAGAAGTTCGTCTTCAACATTCTTCTCCAAGACTTAAAATTCCTTTCAAATCCGAGGGTTCTCTTCTTTCAACCGCTTCAACCTATATACGGTAAGCAAGAGCTTCCCTTCACATTCTTCCAAACCTACCATGCCTTGTCGTTCAGCTTGGCCCAAGCACAAGGCTTCACCTCTGCTAAACCTGTTTCACCCTTCACCTGAATCACCTTGATATTCCACCTGTCACCTGCAAAACTTGAACTTCCTGCCAAGTCCTCGGTCTTCATAGAATCAGCTCCTTGATTCAGTTCACCAGCTCTGATACCACCTATCACGAAGTGCAGGTGTGTATCAGCTTCAACGCTTCAACGCCAGCACTAGCTCCCCGGCACTAGCTCTGATACCACCTGTCATGCTCCTACACGGGCGGTACTTTTCCAACCGCACTATAGCGAGGTGTGGCACCACCGAACACTTTCTTTTCACCAATACTTATGTTCATGGACTACGCCTAACCATTAGTCTACTTAGTTTGTTTTCCGCAACCAAGTATTATTATGTTTCCTTTATACCAATGAACACCCATACACATTCATTATCATCAGCAATTATACTTGAAGAACACAATTGCACAGTATAAAGGGAGGGGCAACTCCCTGAATAATGAGTCTGCCTGAATACAACATATTATATAATGTTTACAAATCTTTTCAAGTATACTTGGAAACACCAAGTTTCATACTTAGCCAATTTTACATCAAGGCCACACCTTCGTGTGCCAACCAAGTTCCTTACCCGAGTTGGACGGGCGTGCCCTCACACGGACCGCCAACCGCACTCCTCAGCCGAACTTCATTCACCTTGCACGATGGGCAGGCAACCTCACCCAAGTCCCCCTTCGTTTGCTTCTACACGTCGAGCAGGCGACCTCACCCGAGTCCCCTTCACCTCCGCGTTTAGCCTTTGTCCTTCAACTCTTGCCATGCCAGCATCGTCTTTATTTCATTTCAGTTCGATCGAAATGAATTTAATACTCCTTACTAGATTAGGGATTTGACTAGGTACGTATCAGAAGCGCCCCGGTACTTACAACATCTAATAAATAAATGTTGCGAGATTTTCAGCGAATTCATCGAGTCAGACAAAAGCGTTGTTTAATTGTTTGAGTTTTGAAGGAATTATGAGAATTAACTTTTTGTTAGGTTATTGGTTTTAGTTATGGTTATGGTTATTTTTGTTATTTAAAATAAATTTTTAATGCAAAAATTCAAATTGTGGAGTGTTCATAGTTAAAACTCGCAATGCCCAAAAATTCCTATTTAATTATTAAGAAAGTTAATAAAATCATTTAAGTGTATGGAAATTACAAAAAGAACTTCTTAAACAAATCCAGAAATCCATCGATACAGCACGCTAATACCATACCACCCATCACAAAATCATGGATACCACCCATAACAAGAGGCAACTAAAGCAGATAATGCACATATCCATGTGGGTAGGCAACTAAAGCCCGGAGGAAGATAATGCCCATATCCATGTCGAGAGGTAATTCAAGAGCGTTTAAAAACACCTAATTTTTTATCACGGCTTGGACTCTTTCGCGCACTCATGTTTTAGCTATGTTATTATGATGGCTTCAACTCTTTGGCCCAGACAAGTTCGGCTTAGTTTGGCCGATGCGTACATATTATGAGATGAAAGTAACGAAAGAAAAATCCTTCGGGCTTCCAATTTTGGCATATAACCTTTCGAAGAAAGACCCCGAAGGGACATGTTCAAGAAGAATCGTGGACCAAGTTTGAACCTGAGGAAAAAAAAGGTCCTACATCAGTTACTATTATATTTAGTGGCTTTTTTTATCAAACGATTATAGTTACCATCATATTTAGTGTCTTTTTATGATTAGATGGATTATACTCCAACTATGAGGACTATGAGGACTTTGACTTTGTATTAAAATTACATTGAAAATCTAAGCCAGGCCTCTATGCATATGGGGTAAATCTATGGTAAATTAGACTTTGTATTAAAATTACATTGAAAATCTAATCGAGGCCTCTATGCATGGTGTCAATCCAAAAATTAAAAATAATACATAGCTACTAATTAGGGATATGTCTTATTTAAAAAATATAGGCATTATTTTATTAGATATTAAAAAAAAAAAAAAAAAAAATATTGAATTGTTTCTTCAATACAATTTTCTAATAAAAATAATCTTTATTTTTAATAGATATCTCTTATTTCTACAAGATGTTTTTTTATACCCTCCAATACCTATAAACCCTCATTCCACGTCCCCTCTACCCACACTGTGCAACTCCCCTTCCCCACCCCCTTGTTGAATCAATATAAGTGAATTAGTAGAAGACAATTTTTACGTATTTAAACCTTGATGAACCATAAGAAAATGATCATATATGAGTTTCATACTTGAAAAATAAGGAAACAAATATTTACGTGGAAACCCTTTTGTAAGAAAATCACAAAACTTATTTTTATAATTCCTTGTAGGCACCAACCTACTAGAGACACCAACCCACACTAATACAAACCTTGGTAGGTACTAAACTACTCTTGTAGATCTTTGTAGACACCAATCTATTAGAGACACCAACCTAAAGTTACATTAATTTTTTTAAATATATGTAAGCTAATTAATAAAAAAAAATATTAATATTGAATATATCGGCTCAATTAAACTCTTTAACAAGAAGCACATATATACAACAATATCATTGATCACAAAAAGAAACTAAGTGTACAAAATTCAAAAAAAACAAAAAGAGTATCAAGTTCGTTTAGCTAAAGATCATATATGCCAAAAACTTCAATTAGAGTATATGTGTTCTTCAAAAATTCTTAAACTATATAATTTGTAACCTATAGTAATGAAATAAGATTATTTGTTTCTATATTCTGCCTCGCTTGACATTGGGACAACAAACTCACCTAGTTATAAAACTTCTCAACCTCAATTTCTCATTCTCCTTTGATTTGACCCCTCATAGGGAATTAAACATAAAATATTAGATTAGGTGTAAAATATTGGATGAAATTGAAATAGTTACAAAAATAAAATGTCAACTCTTATTACTTGTAAAATGTTACATGAAATTGAAATAGTTACAAAACTAAAATGTTATCTAGAAATAAATTTTATCCAAGTAAAAAATAATTAATATTTCATATATATAAATTAAGTAAAATGATATTATACTTAAAAGCACAAGTATTACTAATATATAAACCAACATAGATCCATCTTAATCCTGGATCTACCAAACTTCTAGGGGCCAAATATCTTAAGATGCAAAACTTGATAAGAGATTAAGAAATTTGGTCCCTCTCGGCTCTTGGTAGATCTGGAATTAACATAAATCTATACTAGTTTATTAACTCAAATATACATACAAGACAAACCATCATCATCATCATACTAATTATTCATATAGTTTAGCTAATAGATGAAATGACTCTTTTCAAGGCATATTATTTGATCAATTTTTTCCAAAATCTTGTATATATTTTTAAAAAACATAAATTTGGGTTATTTAATTTGCAGAAATCAAGTGCCTAAATTTTAGAATGTTAAATCTACTTATACATTTAAAAATAAATTTGAATAACAAAAAATTACCATCTTTCCAGTCAAATTCCAAACAAAAACTCATTTCTTTTTATTAAAAAAACTACGACATAAACATATATTAAAAAAAAAATTCCAATCCAATATTGTGAAAAAGTCTGGTAGAATATAATGTAGAGGAGATGGATTAAACCTACCTAACGTCAGTGTGAAATACCACCAATTAATTTCCGGCATCATAAACTGTCCGACCGGGGTGCCCTCTTTAAGGAAATTAAAAACCATCAATCTTGTACCTCAAAAAAAGTTTTAGCGCGTTGCCGGTCCAAGTCAAATTGGTGAATCATGTTGCTGCTTGTACACATGGACCTCACAAAAAGAGCCACGTCACCTCCATACTACTATTATTGCAGTCGCAAAATCTACGTGGCCGCAGTAGAGTGGTCTGCCAATAACTATACATATATTTAAATAATTTGCTACGGTTAACCTAAGATAATGCTGCCTCTTTTTTCAATAGAAAATATAGCAATTGCACCACATGCGTGACTCCTCTTTAGTAAACTGTAATATGTTCATGACATTAAAGGAAAAGAATACTCAATTACTTGTATTTAAAGAAAATAACGTTTTATCTTATTGTGAACAAAGTAGTGAGACTACCACTATTGAAAAAATTAAAAAACATCATGCTTAAAATATTGAGATACATAGAAATATCAACGTTGTTGACATGTGAAAAAAGATTCACATTAAAGTATCACGTTTAAAATATTGGCATTCATAAAAATATCAACGTTGATCACATTTGAAAAGCGTTTCACATTTCCTTTAAGGTGAAAATGCGACTTTGATGAGGCATTTTCATCAGGAGCATTGGGGTCAAAGTTCACACTAATAAAAAATAAAAAATGAAATGGGTATCTTAGAAGGCGGTAGTTTAATTGGATTGTGTTTTTGGCCACTGAAAAATATGGAAATTTCGGCAAGATTCTGATAAAATTTGGTAGGGACTTTTGTAAATTCAGGTTACAGTTGCTAATTTTTACGGTTTTGGGTGCCCCAGAGGTTTATGATAGTGCTGAATCAATTTCCACCATCAAACCCATGATTCAAACACTATTGGTGCAAATTTTTTTGAAATTTTTTTGCCCGGATTCTGACCACTTTTGGTTGTCCGGGCAATTCCTCCGCCTCGGTAGGCACTTCCCTTTAGAAGTATCAAGGGATAGGTAGTACTACTAAATTAGAAGCTATGATGAAATCTAAAGCATAATCTCGTACTATGATAGAAAAGAGGGAGCATGATTTGGAGAAATATAATAGTGTGTACCACAATGAGCTCTTAAGGGATATCTAGAGGTCTTTGCATTCCATGCAACCATTCTTCGTTGGAATTACAATGATTTCATTCTCCGAATCTTTGTAGAGTTGTCTTCAAGATTGTTGGGTAAGAAATATCACGTGTTCAATATATATGCCCTAACTTATTTTAGAGAAATTAACTAAACATCACTAAAATCATTTAGAGACTCTATTCACCTTAAAAGTTATGTGATAGAAGAAGATTTTAATATGGTTTTTTTGGACAAATAGATTCACTTGGACTAGGTCCTAGATGTATTGTTGAGAACCCTAGATCATTAGTAAGTTTAGAGTTCTTTCTTACTTGACATTGTGTACATCTCTTATTCCATTATCTTCTATGTCATTTGGACCATAAATCTATCATGTTCTGTCCCCAAGAGGGCTTCAATTATGGCGCCATCCCTTTTTATTCAGTCCCCTTTGTTGTTATGTCCCATATTCCTTAGTTTCATTATAAATGCATGGAGTCTTCCAATTCAATTATCTTCACACTTAGTTTAGGAGTCAAAATTTAAGTGCATGAAACACGACTTAAGGGTATAGACAAAAGTCATTTCCTCCCCCAATCAAAGGAGAGGAACTATAGATCAAATTGAGTCCTCTTCAGACCAAAATGGTTGACCAAGAGATTAGCCTTGAGCTCCAAGGAGAGGAAAAATAATTAAAACTACATAGAGTTTTTAGAAAAGAGGAAGAGCATTGGAAATTAAAATTTGGAAGTTCCTAGTTGCAGGTAGGTGATAGATATACCATATTCTTCCACAAACAAGCTTATGGACGATAAATGAGGAATCATGCTAGACAATGAGGAATGGTTATCCAACTATAAAGGGATTCATGGTGACTCAAGATCATTTCAAATGATTATATTCAAATTTCCATCAATTAGTTGATGTTACTTAAATCTTGCTTTAAGCCATTTCTTCTTTACTCACAATGTCAAATAATCAAGTTTTAACAAGAATAATAAAAGAAGAAAAATAGTAAATATGATATGGGATCTAGAATCAAACAAGGCACCTAGCTTAGATGATTTTCCAATCCATTTTTACTAGGTGTATTGGAATTAATTAAGTCTATTCTTAGTTGCATGTTAAATAGTTCTTATCTCAATTAGGTGAGGGGGTTAGTTCTTCATTTCTAGCTCTAATTTCAAAAGAGCACAACCTCACAGTTTTTGCTTAAATTCACTTTATTTTCTATGATCTAATGCTTCTTATAATATATTGAGTAAAATTATGGCCAGTGGGCTTAGCACCATCTTCCTAAATTTCATCTTAGTTAACTATGGAGGATTATTTTAGTAATGATAAATCATAAACAATATTGTTTTAGTCCAAGAGGTGATCTATTCTAGTCTATCTAAAAAAAGAGAAAAATGATCATTAAAATTGATATAAAAACACCTTTCATATAATGCATCACAATTTCCTATTTGTTGTGCTTGGTTGATGAAATTTTCTCCCCAATTTGTCAAAAGGATTAAGTCTTGCATGAAATGTCCAAGCTCCCTGAGTAAATGATCAATCAACCATGTTTTCCCAATGTCAAAGAGGAGTGTACCAAGGCTTCCCTATTTTCCCACTACTTTACATCTTAATGGTTGCGTTAGTGGAGTGAAATTTTTCTTTCAAACAAGGTTCTAGAAATTAGAGGGGTATCTATGTCACCAAAGAATTAAGGGCAACTAATCCTTCACAATTTGTATATGATACCGTTCTATTAGGTGGTGGCTCAATAACTAGCGCAAGGAGATTCAAGACATACTCAAAAGCTTCAAGAGGTTTATCAAATAAGATAAAAGTCATATAATGATGGATGGTGTACTTCATCTCGCATCATACTATAAATTGCTAAAGTATTGGAATTTTCGTTGGTCAAACACTAGATTTCCTCTAACTACCTTGGAATCACAATAGCAAAAGGACAATCTAAAGTTGTAGGTTGGAAACATATAGTGTTGAAGATTAAAAAAAAATTATAATGTAGTGGGGATATTAATTCTTAAATCAAATAGGAATAATGGATCCAATTAAGTTTTCCCTATCCACATTGCCAATATATTAGAGGTTAATTATTCTAGCCCTAGAAAACATATCTCAACAAATGGGTAGAGAGATAAGGAAGTTCCTCTTGCAGTGTGGAAAATCAGACACAAAAAAGATGATTCAATGAAATAGGCATATATGAGAGCACACTTTGAAAGGGTAGGACTTACTATTTGGGACTCTCTAGTATCCAATTTGGATTTAGGTGCAAAAATCCTTTGGAGGTTGGTGTCTACAAAAAATGAATGGTGGAAGAAATCCTTATAATAATTGAGATGTAGGAGAAAGCACTATCTATGCTTTCCGTATTTCGTATATATGCAAGGAAACTACTCCTCTCATTAGGGAGCATCTCTTTTATAGTCCCAAGGAATAAAATGTATGAAAGGAAATATCATATCATGGGGTGCCCCCATCTATCTCAAGATCAATATCTTTCTTACTTAATGACATTTCTCTTAGAAAAGGTAATGAAAACATATTTAACGTATCCTATTAAGATCAGGAAGGAGAAGGAAAATTAATAGGTTAGAAGTCATTGAATCCCCTGATTCCTTTAAATGCTCAATTTTCCTTTTTGTTGTTCAATTTAGGAGAAGGAACACTATTGGAGGAAATCATTGAAGACATGTGAGAATGGGGTTCAAAAGGTAGAACCTCGTTGTTAAATTAGGATACACAACCAAATTAATGGAATCAAACTTGTCCCAAAAATTAGGTATATGAAAGTGAATAAGGAGTGGGAACTGCGTGTTGAAAATGTAACTAGTTCTGGTCTTCATAATTGTTGTTATACTCATTTCAATACGTATCCTATGTAACAAACAAGAGAAGAAAAGAAAAAGTTATTATTGTCAAAGCATGGGTTTCATGATATTTGTTGATAGTCTTCTAGGTAAAATAATGTTCTTCATGCTTCTAGGGTTTATTAGGTCTTAGGATTTATTGTAATGAGTCAAAAGAGTCAACATCATGTTTATAAGACCCTTTCAAGAAAAATGTAATTGTAAAAAGAATTATTTTCTAGTTTAGAAATCCCTGGAAACTCCAAAAGTAAAATTCATCCCCAAAAGTTACAAATTGACCTAAAGGAGGGAATTCGACCCCTTGGAAAGGTTATATAAAGGAGTATTTCAACCTCATTTAGAACTCACTCAATCCACAAGTTTGATCTATCAAGATAGAATTCAATTTGTAGCTGGGAAGCAGGAAGAAGAAGAGAGAAGATCTAGGAGAAGAAAGAAGGATGAAAAATCTATGTTTTCGGCTCTATCTCTCTCACACATCCACAATTTTAGGTTTTTGGTGTTGTAGAAAGAGGCTGAAGTTGCGGGTCTGAGTTGCAGTAGGATGAAGTGCATAATCTTTTAGTTGGAAGGAATAATACCTTTCCTTGACCTCATTGACCTTAGGAAGAGTTGTCTTGCTCTAGGAAGGTCTTAGGAGGAGGCAAAATTAGGGTTTCCACAAAAAGTGCAAGGCTGAAATTGCAGGATCAAAGTAGCAGTATGAGTTGCAGTATTGAATCTAGCAGGTCAAAGTTGCAGGTTTAAGCTGGTTGGTGCAAAATCAGGGAAATATTTGTTGGAGGGAAAACTTGGTACCTGGACAAGGACTTGATCTAGAGTTTAGGTCTTTGTGTCTTAATTGAACCATATTCTATAAGAAGAAAAGAGTTTTTTGGGTTTTCCTCTTGGAGGGGTTTTACCCTAGCTGAAAGCCTAATTTTCTTGTCCTCTGTTGTTGCTATTTCATTCTTGATATTTGTTTCATGAGAATATCTAACTAAAGAACATAAGAAGAATAACTAAGTTCACAATCAAGTATTAAGAAAAAGTAAAATAAAAATTAGTTAGTTGTCATTGCACATTTTCCAACATGGCATGAGAGATAAGGTGAACATGGAACGTAGTTGGAAGGCCACTAGAAGGAATTGCTTGTCAAGGGGAAGGAAAAAGGAAACTCTCAAGGAAATCCTAAAGAAGAAGACTTCAAGAAGAATTATCTCTTGAATGGATCTAGTTAAAGTCTCATTGGTAGACCTCTTTAAAGGAAGCATCAAAGGATCGTAGCATTCATCACTCTTTGAAGTTGTTGTTGGAGAAATCTTAGTGAACATCCTTCAAGGAATTCTCTTCACAGATCTTGAAGGCATCAAGAAGATTGGAGACATCATTAAGGAAAATCTTGGTTAGCAATTAAGTATCATATTATTACATCATGTCTGAGTCTATAAATCATATGGGTTATTTCTGCAAGGAGAGAAGTAAGATTGTTGGAGCATTAAATTATATAGCATGAAAGAAAAGGGTTGACTTGACACTCATAGAATAAGAAGTAATGGAATATGTTAATGGGGAAATTACTAAACCTAGAAAAGACAAGACACAAGAACTAGCAAAGTACAATAAAGGGGAAGTAAGGGCTCAAAGGATCATAGTGGAATCCATTAAAGATTCCCTTGTTCCATTTTTTGCAAACTTGAAAACTTCCAAGGCTATGTATGACAAGCTAGTGAACTTGCACTCTATAAGTACATCAGGACAAATGATGTCATTACGGAATAAGTTATACAAAATGAAGAAATCAAAGGATGAGGGTATGGCATCCTTTCTCATGAAAGTATCTAAGCTAAGAGGCCATATACAAGGGCTTAGGGAATCAATTGTTTATTCTTAAGTGACCATCTATGTATTAAATGCATTGCCATCAGAATGGAGCAATTTTGAAACAATCATCTACTCCAAGAAAGGTTCAACTCCCTTTGATGAGTTGTGGGCTTAGTGCATATTGTAAGAATCAAGGATCAAGGTAAAAGATGACATTGAAACAAATGAGCAGTCTCAATCCTTTCTAGCCCTAGTCAACAAGCTAATAAGGGAAATTTTGGAAATTCCAAGAAGAAATATGTGTACAAGGTTCAATGTTTTAAGTGCAATGAGTTTGGACACTTTAAGAGGGATTGTCTAAGCCAAAAAAACAACAAGAGAGAGGAAAGAAGTGAAGCTCTTGTAGCCAAGGCAGTGGGAGAACCTGAGAAGAAGCCAAAGAAGGAAGAAGTGAAGGATATTTACTACTAAACAAGGCTCACTAACTTTTAGGTTCTTTATAAGGATTAGTCTTTCATTTAGGATAGTATGTTTTTCATAACAACATAGAAATAAGCATATGATAATAGCATGTTTAGAATTTACATGATTAAGTTGCTTTATAGAGATCATCTAGATAGATGGATATATAGACCATTTTTTCATAATGTCCTTCCAGGTATTATCTAAAATTATGTTATAAGTTGTCATATTTCTTAGTCGGATCATCATGATTTAGGAAGGACCATCATTTTGGAAGGTTCTTGGGAAAAGCATCATGACAAGGTTAGTAGACATTCCATGTAATGTGAAATCAACATTGTTAAAGGGGTGAAGAATGTAATGGATCATGTTGCAGGATCACTTTAGGAAAGATAGCTAAATGACTAGGTGAAAGAATATGAATGCATAATGGATGTAAAAACTTGGATACGATTCATATGTATAGAATCTTGTGAAATAATTTTGATCATAAAAAATTCTTAAGTATATAACTATATGATAAGATTTAACTTACTTTAAGTTGAATAAATAATTAAGACATTCTCTAGAATATAAAACATTGATTAACATCCAATATAATATCCGTAAGATAAGTTCTAACTTGGTAATCAAGCTCTATCCTTGGGCACTCTAATGCATGAAGTTAATGGTACGAAAAGGTCATCATGATAATGTAAGTATGATTTTTAATTGTTGGTTATTTGGTTAACATGTTATTTTTCTACATGGTAGAATGTTCCAGGGATACATGATTACAATTGAGGCAAGTTCAACTGTATGGATGGAAATGTATGTGGAATATTGATAAAAGCTCAAATCTAGTACCTGGAAACTATGAAGTCAAGATGTGTCGATATTGGGATTGAAGGTAGTAGTGCAAGAAGATAACCTAAAGGTCAAAGGAGATCATTTCCATGAGGAAGCTATGATCAAATTGAATTTTGAAAAGGATCAATGCAAAGCCTTCATCTATGATGTTGAATATCAAAATGATGAGTAAGAAATATGACCTAGATCTTGTCACAAGATTGAAGAGAGAAGGTGGCTCCATGATACCTTGAAAGAAAGAAATCTCAATGCAATAGATGTGAAGGAAAGAGGGAGCCATGTAGCTATGAAGATCAAGTAGCTAGTAATATCATGAAGATAAGATATAAATATTATGATGTTGACTTCCCAAATAAAAGCGAAGTCTAGAATCTTCTCTAGTTTTGAGAAGGGAGCAAAAGGAGTCTCCTTGAATAGGATCAAGTATCTATTCTCTAATCAAAAGGGAGAATAGGGATGTCAGCTCTATTTGAGAGTGTTACAAAGTAATTTGTCACCGACCTCATATCAGTCCTCGAGCAACATCTCCGTTGTGTCATACATCAAATAAACATGTCCATATCTTCCCACTCATTCAAGAAGATTAAACAAGTTCTCTCTAATCCTAAATATTGACCATTTTTACCTATGTTTATGCATCGTCGCAAGTGAACCCCATTCTTCCTGCGACGATTCTCTGTGCTAAACTATATCATCATGACGTCGTCGTGGGGATACATCTGTTTCCTACAATGGTTGAATTTTAGGGCTCGGCACAAGTCCTCAAAATATTTCTTGTAACGATTTGTCTGAATAAACTGCTTCCTTGCAACGTCATCGCTAAGCCCTAGTGTGTGACTTGCGACGATCTAGATATGGCGAATTAGTTCAAACAATTGGCCTTCTGGGTGATTTTAGAACTAGTTGTTGGGTCAAGGGAGTTCACCTTTCCTCCTCTGGGATGGTGGTTCCACCTTTTGAGAAACTTCCCTTGAGGATAAGCTCCCTCTCCCTCATTTCATGGAGGCTCCTCCTCCTATAAAAACACTCCCTATTGCTATGATCAGCTAGTTCTTAGTTTTTGGATTTGAGTAAATTAGCTAGCTTTAGTGTGAGTTTGTAGTGTGAATTGCTGATAGTTTAGCAATTGGTTGTTGATTGCCTTAGTTTTGTACTAGACCCACTCTAGGGCTAGAGGGGTTGCCTCTGTCCACAAAGGGAACATTTCCTACATCACAAATTGGTGACTCCACTAGGGATCGAACCCAGAATCTCTGGTTTTGTAGACCCCACTAGGTTATCATCCTACATCCATAGGAAGTCGAGTTTGCCGCCTTATGAACCGTAATGCACCGAACACAGAATTCGGGAAGATTGACTGTCGTACAAAAAGTCCTTGGTCATTTCTCTTTCATTTGATCACCAAGGTGTATATGCAGTTTTGCAGTTTGTCTGGTAAACCTCTTGTCTAGTACTCCAGAGTAGTCACTTTTGTTCCTTTTCGACTCCTTAAAAGAAAAGGATCATCTGAGCACTTGTCCTTTCAGGCTCATTAAATATTCGAAGGCGATTAGAGTCATCTTTTGTCCTTTTTCTCGACTCTTTAAATATGAAAAGGTCAAGTTTTGTTCCTATGTCATAAAATTTATTCGACCACGCTCACATTTTCCTTGTTAATCTTGATTGTGTTTTAGTTCATGTCGATTTGGTACCTTGCTCGATTATATCCTTTCCAGGATCTTGAGTTAAGTCATCCTGGCGGAATCATCGATCCCATCCCTTGTACCAAGTGATCATGACTCTGCATCTCTTATTGCTTTTGAGGTATCGGCTATTAGTGATACCCTTCCTATCATCCCGAGTGTTCAACCTCTTGACTCTCACCCTCTGGGAGGAGAGCCTTACAATATTAATTGGAACCCTCTTTGGGAACCTTCGGAAGAGGACCTCCCTGGTGTTTCGATTGCAATGTCTTCTTTGGACATGGATGAGACGAGCCCTGTTACCGGTGAAGAGACCTTTGTGTCAAGTGGAGAAATTCGTCTTTCCACGGAGGGTTTCCCCTTTCGCATTACCTCTCTTGGAGTGACATTGCCCCTACGCTATTGCACCTTGTCTGACATCATGAGTTCCATGTCTCTAAACCGGAGTTCTGTGTGGTCTCGTACTATAGCCCCGACCTCAGAACCTTTCATACCTTAGATTCACAATGTCTCGGTCACCTCTTTTCCATCAATGCCTACTATCTATGTGGCCTCTACAGCTCCTATAATTAGTACTGTTGCTTCATCTTCAGTGGTTACCACTGTTACTAGGCCTTCAGTTGATCCCACTAGTGGTGGTCCTTCAGCCTCAGCATCTGGAGTCGTAAATCCCACCGATAGTATTCCACTCTCTTCCAGTTCCATTCCGGTAGGGTGGACATATGAGCAATATATGTTTGCTCTTCAGAATCCAGATCCGCATAATCCGTTGCATTATTATGATCCTCAAGGGATTCATATTTATCATACTGGGTCCCTCCCTCCTCAGCCTACGGTTGAGGTTTCTGTTCCATTATCCATTGCCTGGGCTCGTACTACTTACCATGGTGGCCAAGGGCAGCCTTCTGCTTTCCAAGGATTGTCGTACTAAGGGCAGCCATATCAAGGGAAGTCGTATCAAGGGTAGCCATATCAAGGGCAGCCATATCAAGGGCATTCGTATCAAGGGAAACCATATCAAGGGCAACCTGTTGGCCTACAAGGACAACCCTTACAGGGACAACCTTCGACCTTTACAGGTTCCTCTTTTACCTACGTAGGGCAACCTTTTGGTCAACCCATAACCTCAATTCCAGCCAGGCCAACCCGTTGCTCAGCTAGGTCAACCCTTTGGACAAGTAGGCCAACCTCAGATTCAGCAAGGTCAACCTACTATTCATCCAGCTCAACCCTCTGGTCAAATGGGCCAGCCTCAGCTTCAACAAGGTCAACCTATTACCCAACAAGCTCAACCTTTTGGGAAAATAGGTCAACCTCAGTATTAACAAGGCCAGCCTTCTAGCCAGTTGGGTCAACCTCAATTTTAACAAGGACATCCATCTAGTCAAATCAATCCATCTCCTAGTCAACTGGGCACTCAAGTACCCATTGTTTCTCAAGCCCCACTCGGTTTCCAGACTCAGGCTGGACTCCAGACCCAACCTGGTCTCCAAACTCAAGTTGGATTTCAAGCCCAACCTATTTATCAAATGCAGCCTGGGCCTCAGGCGCAGTTTGGAGCTCAGCCGCAATACAGTCTCCAAGCACTTCAACAACCCCAAGGGCAACCTCAGGCTACTCTGTATCAGAATTATCAACAACAACAGGTCAATCCTTATCAAAATTTTCAGCAGCCTTATGCTGCTCCTGTTGGTCAAGCTAGTAACCAATGGGTTGCTAGTGGTCAAAACCTAGGTCAACCGTCTGGTTATACTTATAATCCCTATGGAAAAAACCCTTATGGACAAAACCCTTATGGGCAAAATCCTTCTGGCAAAAATCCATGGGGGCAACAAGGGGTTGGATGGAACCCTAATGTTGGTTCTTATCAGAAGCCTATGATGTCCTTTAATCCTCAATTACCTTTCCTGGAAACTTTGGAACTACCTGATGTGTCCAAGCTTACAAACGATCCAATCCTGCATAATCCATATTGGCCACTAGTGCCAACCAAAATTCCTGGTGATTGTCCTAAATTTGACGGTGAATCTGGAGAGGATTCTCAAGCACATGTCATGATTTATCACCTGTGGTGCTCATCTAACTCATGGCTTGATGATTATATCTGCCTCCATCTTTTCCAACAGACTCTCACTAGTTCTGCTGCGAAATGGTATATTGAGCTTGCTCGTGGAACTTTCCAGATTTCAATTCTCTTTCTATGGCATTTCTTACTCACTTTCAGTTGTCGATTCATTATGAAACGGGGACACACCTCCTTACATCTTTGAAACAGGACACAGCGACGCACATCTCTGATCATATCCATGAATGGAGAAGGCGACGTCATTTGATTAAGTTTCGGATCCCCGATTAGCTTCTCACTGACTGGTCTACTACCTCATTTGTCGGTCTGATAGCTTGCAATATTGCCATAGGAGCATGTGTCACTGAAGAGCAAGCTATTGCGCATGCTCAGTATCTTGACTTGGTTTATTCCCAATCTGGTACGCTGTATGATTATTTTCCTGATGCTCCGTGACCCAGAACTTCTAAGGCTCTGTCAAAACCATCTATCGACAATGTCATTGGTTCTGTCACTTCATCCTCTCGAAAGTCTTCTGCGAACCCTACAAAGAAAAAATCTCCCGACCCAAATGAAAATGCTTCTCAAGCCCCGTCTAATCCTGGTAAAACTTCCGAAGTCAATGTCATCCAGTCCACTATGGCAGACAAAGCTTTGAAAGGTAAGAAAAAGGGTAAAGGAAAAAATAAAGCCAATCCACCAAAGCAAGACCCTCCTAAACCTCCCGCCGATGATGGTACCAAACGCAAACCCAAGTACCCTTGTCTCATCTGTGACAAGGATCACTATACTAAAGATTGTCCCAGATGGTCTAAGGTTAGTCGTTTGCTTAAGGGGACCCTTGGAACTCCTGTTGTGCTTAAGGAGCCTTTTCCCTCTCAACAAACCCAAATGGTGGTCGATCAACCTTAGTCCTCTTGCACCTTTGGATCTCGAGTTTTCATGGCTGGGACTATTCCCATTCATATCAGTACTCGATCGAAAGAATATCCTCCACCCGCCGAAAAGGAACCTGAAGTCCCTTTAAGTGTTCCTTCGTCTGGTACTGGACCTCTACATATTGAGCGGCCTAGTACCGAGTCAGTCATTCGACCTCCTGCCAAGGGAGTGCTCCGGAAATCTTCTTACAACCCTAATGCTCGTGCTGCGCAACACTATAGCATTGTTTCTAGACTTAGCCCAAGCCCCTTCGACTATGTCCACTTTGGAAGTCCTCCAGAGTTTTCTCTCCCAAAGGAAGTCTCTGCTATCAACCATTGGTGGCATTGACCCGGCCGATTCAGATTTGATCACTTTCGATCTTGACAATCATGTACCGTGATTGCCTCATCAGATTTCTTTCCTCATTCAAGTCATCATCAACTCGAAGAATATTCATCGTATTGTTATTGATGAGGGTGACTCCACTTGCATCACGTTTGTTGCTTGTTGGAAGGCCATCGGTTCCTTGACTTTGGGTCAATCTCCTAATACCTTGGAAGCTTTTGATGGAAGAGATTCTCATCCTTTCGATATCCTCTCGCGTTTGCCTATCACTCTAGAAGGGAAGACAATTGAGGTTGAAGTCGAAGTTGTTGATGCAAATTTGACTTACAACCTTCTCTTAGGTCGAAGCTGGACATATGCCATGTGCGCTATGGTTTCATCTCTATTCTGTGTCCTTCGTTTTCCCCATCAAGGGAAAATAATCATGGTTGATCAACTATCCTCTCTTCTTCTTCAGATGGCAACGTGCCATTTGTGGAGCATACCTTTGTTCCCTATGAAAGCATGGGCACTGGACTTTTTAAAGATCTTGCCCTTATGGGTGTATTTTCGCTCCTGCCTCGCAACGTTTTCCCTATTAACATGATTTCGGTCCATTCTGATCCTTGGGTTGTCCCTCCCATTGATTAGGTAGACTCCTGGGGTGACATCATGCCGTTGAGTCCTGCCGAGCTCAACTATGTAGAAATTGTTTCCGCATCGGCTTCATCCTCTGATCCTGCTCCATCGAGCAGGTCTCTCGACACATATGTACAATCCCCTTAGCTCGTAGATAGTGTTTCTTCGGATCCGTTAAAGGAAATATTTCCTTCCGATGAAGCGATTTTAGAGACTATGTCTTTCAAGGAACCTCCTTGGTTCGATCATCACCATCGCTCCTCGTTTCTCCCAAGCCATGGGGTTATGACTGCCTGTCTAAAGAAGTTTGCTTCTTGTGTCCCCTCACAGCCGCTTCAGATGCCTATTCAAGTTCATGAAGTTTTTTCTGAAGGAAATATGGGAAACATTATGCAAACGATGCCCATCGACATCTCTGTCAAACTAGGGATTTTTGAGAATATCCACATTGGAGTTACCTATACTCCAGAGGAGATTCAGCTTTATACCGATCTATTCAGAGAATTTATCAACGTTTTCGCTTGGTCATATGAAGAAATTCCCGGTATTGACCCTAGTATCGTGGTGCATGAGATCCCTATGTATCTTGGTGCCAAGCCTATTTGACAACGTTTACGCCTCGTGAACCCGAGAAAAGCCATGACTATTAAGGGAGAAGTTGAAAAACTTCTCAAGGCAGGGTTTATTTACCCTATCCCATTGACTGACTGGGTCTCTAATATTGTCCCTGTGACCAAAAAGCAAGGCACTATTAGGGTTTGTGTTGATTACCGTGACATCAACCGTGCATGTCTAAAGGATAATTATCCTATGCCCTTTATCGATCAGTGCATCGACAATTGTGCTGGGAGTGAAATCTACTCATTTATGGATGGCTTTACTGGTTATAACTAGATTAATATTTCACCCGCCGATCAACACAAAACTGCCTTCATCTGCCCATGGGGTACCTTTGCTTACAAGAAGCTTACTTTCGGCCTTAAAAACGCCAGTGCTACCTTCCAGCAAGCAATGTCCTACACATTTCATGTTATTTGCCACATCATTCAGCCATATCTAGATGACCTCCTGGCTCATTCAACTAAATGATCTAACCATCCCAACCACCTCTCCGAGATTTTTCTTTGCTGTCGACATTACCGTATTCGTCTTAATCCGCATAAGTGTGTCTTCTACGTCGAATCTGACAGACTTCTTGGGTTTGTCATCTCTAAAGAGGGCATTCGTTTGGATCCCCTCAAAGTCGAAGCTATACTAAATCTCCCTCCTCCTGCCTCTTTACAGCAGTTGCAGAGTTTGCAGGGAAAAGCCAATTTCTTATGACACTTTATTCCTAACTACGCCGAGATTGCTAAAGGCTATACGTGACTCCTCAAGCATGACACTCCCTTTGTTTGGGATGCCACTGCCCAAGAGTCCTTCGAGCAACTCAAGGCACTCCTTGTTTCTGCTCCCTTATTGCGTCCACCTGATTACCATCATGACTATACGCTTTATCTCGCTGCTGCTGACAGTACTATTGGCATGGTTTTGGTTCAAGATGACGATGATGGTTCTGAGCATGTTATCTATTATCTTAGCTACAACCTCGTTGACACTGAGACTCAATATGCTTATGTCGAGAAGCTCACCTTGAGAGCCGTTCACTCCGTCCAACGTTTCCGTCACTATATTTTGTTGCACATAATGACAGTGATTCCCGATTGCAACCTGATGATGTACAACTTGTCACGTCAATTACTGGGGGGAAATACCCAAAATGGATCGTTATCCTTCAAGATTTCGATTTGGAGTTTACTACTGCCAAGTCTAAGAAGTCCCTTGTCTTCGTTGAATTGATTTGCTCGTTACCATCTGCTATCACTCCCTCTCGGTCAGAGGATCACATTCCAGATGATACCCTTTTCTTGATCAGTACCCTTGATCCCTGGTACGGTGACACTATTGTCTACCTCCAGACATCTTCCTTCCATCCTGATTTGTCTAAGGATGCTCGGCGACATATTCATCATCATTCTCAACCTTATCGAATTATTGGAGACACCTTGTACCATCGCGGTGTTGATTCAGTTCTCAACCGTTGTTTAACGTTTGAGGAAGTTGAACGAGTCTTGAATGACTACCACTTTGGTGCCTGTGGTGGTCACATGTCTGGTTATGCTACTGCCCAAATGATCCTCTGCACTGGTTAGTTTTGGCCCTCTATTTTCAAGGATTACATTCTCGTTGTCTGTTCCTGTCACGCGTGCCAGATTTACCAACAAAAGATGCGTCCACCCCCATCCCCATTGCATCCTATCATTACCGTTGACCCTTTTGCTAAATGGCGCATTGATTTTATGACCTGTAACCCTCGCTCGACCGGGGGGCATGGGTATATTATCATTGCTGTCGATTATTTTACAAAATGGGCCGAAGTGATGCCTACATTGTCTAATGATGGTAAGACAGCTGCCTAGTTCTTATTCAATCATGTGATTACTCGATTCGGAGTCCCTTAGGCTATTGTCACTGATCATCATTCTCATTTTCGTGGTCATATGATGAATGAGTTAACGACCCAATTAGGCTTGCATCACGATAGCTCGACGCCGTATTACCCTCAGGCCAATGGCCAAGTCAAAGCCATCAACAAGGTGTTGGTTACGATGCTTCAACATACCATTGGAATGCACAAGTCTAATTGGCATTTGATGTTGTTTTCTGCCTTATGGGCCTATCGTACCTTAGTGAAGGATGCCACTAGATTCACACCGTTTCAACTCATTTATGGTCTAAAGGATACCATTTCGATTGAATGCGAGATACCTTCTCTCAAGATAGTTGTCGAATTGCTCCCAAATACTACCCCTGTAGAAGAATTCCTTCTTTACCTAGAACGGCTAGACGAAACCCATTGACTTGCCTCTTTAGTCATCGAAGCATAGAAGAAGAGAGTGAAAACTCACTTCGATCAAACTATTACTCCTTGTTCTTTTATTGAGGGAGATTTAGTCCTACTGTACAATCAAGCGAATGATACGCTGGGGGCAGGCAAATTCGAACCAATGTGGCATGGGCCTTATATTGTGAAACACATTTTGTAGAAAGGGGCCTATGAGCTAATTGACTACGAAGGAAATCCTCTCGATAAGCCCTAAAATGGGCTTTATCTGAAAAAATATTATGCATGAATTTTCATGCATTTGCTGTGTACATACGTGTGTTTTTAGTGTGTGCATGTGTGGCTTGGTGTGTAGGTGTTATTGCCACTTATTGTGTCTTTTTACTTCTTGTGCAGATGTCTAGTGCACCTTATATTGGTTTCGTTGATGGTGCCTGTCACAGTACACGGAATCTGTCCTCCGCGGCATGGGTGATCTACGATCCTCATGGTGAGTTAGTAGACCTTCAAGGTGTTTGTCTAGGGTGTACCACGAACAATGTCACTGAATATAGCGTTTTCATTGAATTATTGATCGAGGCCGTTAACCTCGATATTCGTGCATTGATTGTGAATCTGGACTCTCAACTTGTTGTTCTTCAACTTAATGGGCATTATTCCATTAGAAACCCTCAAATTTTAAGATTGTATTTGCATGTTCACTTATTGGAAAGAAATTTTGATTTTATCACATATCAACACATTCCTAGGAGGCTAAACACGTTAACTGATGCATTGGAAAATCATGTATTAGACAGACATTTACGCAATTTATAATCAAACAAACATTGTATGCAAGTACTCAAGACGCAATAATAAAACATAGATAGCTATATATATTGTGTGGTGCACCAAGGCGCTCAAAAAATAATATACATGTTCAGATACATCCGAGACATATGTCTCTCAAAACAGCGAAAAATGAAACCTAGGCGACTACTGTGGTGGGTTCTACTCTCTGTAGTAGACCACTACCCGTACTACTCGTCTGAGTAGTCTATGGACCCTGGGTGACACACCCGCAGTGTGGCACTGATACTATCGCGGGACCTCCTCAAACCCTCTATAGTCTGGGATCCCCTCAGTCAAGCCCTCTAGGTTCTAGGCTATCTCCTCCTCTACATCACCACCTGGGGGTGGTAGGGCCAGTTCTCTGTTCTCCTCCCTCCGCACTGTAGGAGCGAGACCCACAGGTCTCTCAGGTCTGACGTCTGCAAAAATGAACACAATTATTAAGACATATACATTTAAAATCAAAAAACAACATAAAATAAAAAGTGAAATATAAAAGACATGGTGGTTAACCAAGCATGTTACCTCTCTCATCCCACTGCTCTCCGGGCAGGAGCAGCATGTTTGGATCTCCTCTGAAGTCATTACCCGCATAGGGCTAGTACTCGACGAATACCTACTGTTGATGCAGCCACTCCATGAAGTCAGGACCCCATGATACCTGTTGACTGCCACCTCCTCGTGGCATCACATGTGCCCATCTGGTGATACGAGTCTCTTGTGGTCCTGGAAATGGGACTTGCATATCCTGCAGTTGAAGTAATGGTACCCACTCCAGCATGAGTGGTACTAGGATGGACCCATATCCAAACTGCTTGGTCTCCCCTCGCTGGCACTTGGTCAACTGTCTCTTTATGTTTAGAGACACTGCCTCGGCCCAGTAATACATAGTCGGGTTAAGGCAATCTAAAGCCAACTTTAGTTGGGTTTTAGTCACCTTGTGTTGTGCCTAAGAGCCTGCTGCTCTCATGATTGTGAATAATAGGACGCGCAGTGAGAAGTCAGCCACTGTTGGGATCTGCAACTTCCCACTAGTGGGTGACTTGCGTGCCCCCGAGAAGCTTGTGCAATCAACATATCAAGCAACTCTCCGAGGACCTGCATGCCACCCATGCGAGGTCTCTCTCCTCGGTGAGATAACCCTGTAAGGAAATATATGTCAATCGCATCGAACTCAACCTCGTGACCCCGAATGATAAACTTACCCTCTGTCGGGTTCCATGAGTGAATCAAGAACTTTAGCAAGTCTAATTGCGTTCATAAAAGGGGTGTGAGGAAGAATTTCAATAACCCATAGTTCTGAAGAACTTGTATGCATTGCGGGTCTATTGCACCTCTTTCATCATCAGCATCGTGAGTGTGTTCTTGCCACACAAACACCATTTTTTCACCCTGCATATGTAAATTCTAATTGATTAGAATTGATTTGAGCCATTTTTATGGTCTAAAACGATGAAAAAAATGAAAATTTTATGTTTACTACGTCGTCGCAGTTGTTTCTAAAACAACTGTGATGGCTCGCTTTCACAGTTCATTATTTTCCGGATCGTCGCAGGGGTACATGTGTTTCTTGTGACGATGTTGATTTTGGTGTGTGTAAAATCCTCAATTGTCGCAAACCCGCAGGGGACTTCTACGACGACCGGGGTGCAGTTTTGGAACAAAAAATCCTCCCAAATCCACCCAAAATCCATGAAATTAGACTTAAAAACAATCAAAATGCAGAGGCAAGACCGATATACTTACTTGGTGAAAGTATGGCGCGAAATGGTTGACCACAGATGAAGAAATCAACCTCCAAAGTTGCACAGGTACGTAGTGTTAGAAAAATTACCAAGGTTGAAAATAAAAAACAATGTAAAAAATGTTTTTACCACAAGTCTTATATAAACTTTTTTTGAAATTTTAGGGTTTTTTAACTATAGGACTTGGGTTTTGCTATAGTTTTTGATTTTTCCTTATGGTTTTAGGGTTTTTGACCTAGTTTTTCTAACATTACAATGTGTATCTTTGTTGAATGGATCTTACGTTTGGTTTTCTGTGCAGGAACAGGGGTGACGGGTATAATTTCTGATCGATACGTGCTTGGTCCATACCACGAAAATTTCCCATGAGTCTCCTTTAAGCTCTTTTCCAACTCATAAAATATGAAAATATTGCCGAGTTTTTCCCTTTTTGACTCGTTAAAAGAGAATAAAAATGGTGGTCCGCTTTCAGCTCTTTTCCGGCTATTTAAAAACGAAAAGATGGCCAGGCTTTTGTCATTTCAAGTTTGTTTTTAGTTATGAAACGTCATGTCTCCGATCAGTTTTATACTTTTTTGGATTGGGAACACTAGTTACGAAAAGTACTCCTTGATTGAAATGGTCAAGCAGTTCTCTCGAGTATTGTTTTCTACCTTTTCGGGCTCGAGGGACACAAATTTACAAAAAGGGCCCCCCCTGGAGTTTTCATTTCTATGTCTTTTTCAAACTCTCTAAACATGAAAAATACTCTGAGTTCTACCTATGTTGGACTCATTAAACCCTGACGATGTTGGACTCGTCGCCATGATGAGACCCGAGCTTCTCCTCCGTAGGGCTCATTAAAAATTTTACTAGGTTGGATTTGTCCAAAGGACGAACTTATACTGCAAGCATATGCTATCCCCTTCAAGCTTGTTTTTCAAAAATAATTGGGGTACTCGCCAACAATGGTGGGGAAAAAAATTTGGAAATCGTCATTGGTTACTTACGGCAGCTAGTCACTCTTGAACATCGACACTTTTTCTTCTTGTCGAGTTTGGGACATCCTCACATCATCGTTGGCCTTCCGGGGTTTGGGTTTGTCATTTTGCCTCATTCCATTTGATCCTTATTGTCTCTATCAGACCTACGATCCCTTGGTACCAAAATGTTGCTTCCTTCCGGAGTCGTGTCACCGATATGTTCAAGAGTATAATCCTTTTGCGGTTTTCACCCTTATCTCCTCCTCTGTTTCTCAATTTCATCCATATTCATCTTGTTCCTTGTCTCATGTCGTTGATGAGGGAAACATTATGGCCCTCCTGCGACAGATTGCTTCCTGTTGACACCAAGTCATTATCCAGGGAGTTGATCTAGAGATTCCTTATGGTACCTTGGAGCTTGCATGCCTCAATGGCAAGTTCGTCGCACTTGATAGTAGACTTGCATCATTGGTCTTCGATCGGGTGATTCCAAAAGTGTTTGACTCCAGATCATTCTTCACACTTTGTGGATTGTACTGGCGATACCTTGAGAACCATTGAAATTACTGGTGGTCTCTCTCATGCTTGTTAATGGTTTGCATCATTGGCCGGTAATCAAACGATTTTCTACCATGCTCGACTTCAACACATCTGTTTGCATGTTAGAAATTGTACTATGATCGGTTGGGATTCAAGACCCGGGACTAAGATTACATATGTTTAGGTTGCATGGATTAGTTCATGATTGCATACATGACTCTTTGAATGGATGGCTGCGACCATACCTAAGTCTTTCTGGATGGCTGTGACCATACCTCTATCTTTATATATGGTCTTATTGACTGGGTGGTTGCGTCCATACCACAGACCAAGTTTCATATGTCTTTTGGATGGCTGCGCCCATGCCTAGACTACATGTATTTCACTATCAGAGATATCAGTTGTACTTGTGCCTGCAAGTTTTCTACGATGGTGTTCCAGTTCGGTTATGATTTCGTAAAGCATTTAACCCCTCCCACTCTCTCGGGCTTCATGTTTTAGGGGGCATCTGTTACACAGTAATTTGTCACCGACCTCATATCAGTCCCTGAGCGACATCTCTGCTATGTCATACATCAAATAAACATGTCCATATCTTCCCACTCATTCAAGAAGATTAAACAAGTGCTCTCTAATACTGAAGATTGACCCCTTTTACCTATGTTTTTGCATTGTCGCAAGTGAACCCCATTCTTCCTGCGACGATTCTCTGTGTTGAACTATATCATCGCGACGTCGTCGTAGGGGTACATCTGTTTCCTACGACGGTCAAATTTTAGGGCTCGGCGCAAGTCCTCAAAATATTTCTTGCAACGATTTGTCTGAATACACTGCTTCCTTGCGATGTTGTCGCTAAGCCCTAGTGTGTGACTTGCGATGATCCAGATATGGTGAATTAGTTCAAACAGTTGGCCTTCTAGGTGATTCTAGAACTGGTTGTTGGGTCAAGGGAGTTTGCCTTTCCTCCTCTGGATGATGGTTCCACCTTTTGAGAAACATCCCTTGAGGATAAGCTCCCTCTCCCTCATTTCATGGAGGCTTCCTCCTCCTATAAAAGCACTCCCTATTGCTATGATCAACTAGTTCTTAGTTTTTGGATTTGAGCAAATTAGCTAGCTTTGGTGTGAGTTTGTAGTGTGAATTGCTGATAGTTTATCAATTTATTGTCGATTTACTTAGCTTCGTAATAGAGCTTATGAGTGAGAGAGAGAGTTATCATCCATTTGGGAGATCCTTTTGAGAGTGAATGCTTGAAGAAACATACCGACTGGACCCTTCGAGAAGGCTTGTGATGTCAAGGCTTGGTTGTAAGCTTTGCTTTTATTCATTTTAATACAATCAATGATGATTTCCTATGTCTTGTGTAAAATATACTTGATAGCTTATGGTTCCTTGACTCTGTAAGTAAATAGATCATTGTTGTTTTCCGTTACGTGTTTTGTTGTTCTCTTGTGTTGTTTCAGGTAAATTGCTCATTGAGGAGAAGGAAACGATAGCTGAAGTGGCGCAATGAAAGCTCCATCGAACACCGGTTTGAGGTAGGCTCTTTCAACAATGACTGTTTAAGGAAATTAGTTGTTGTTTTGTCTTGTTGTGACTAGACCCACTCTAGGGCTAGAGGGGTTTCCTCTATCTGCAGAGGGAACATTTCCTACATCACAAAGAGGGAGTGATGTTGTACATCACTTGTGCATTCTCTTCTTCAAGTGATGGAGAGAGAATGATGGAGGATTGGATAAGCATTTATGGTTTCCTTTGAGGATAAAGCATCCAATAAAGGAAATGTACCAATACTCTTTGAGAATGGGATAGGCATTCAAGAGAAGAGTGGCCGAAGAGGATCGATATTCTTTGAGGAATCAGGTATGGAGACCCAATATAAGAATAGTACTAAAAGGACATACCTTGTGAACATTTGTATGGGGTACGTGCCTTGTAGAGGTAGTGCGGTATCATACATAAAGCCTCCCAACATAATGCTTTTGAATGAAGTGATCTTGTCTAGTTAGGACTTAGAGATATTGTTGGTCATAATAATGATACTTAAATTATGGCTTATTGATCCGACTCTTATTATGAGAACTCTTCAATTTGAGAATGATGTTGTACAATTATGAAAACCTCCCTAGTTAAGAGGGAGTGTTTCAATCTTCATAATTCTTGTACTCATTTCAACATGTATCCTATGTAACAAACAAGAGAATAAAAGAAAAAGTTATTATTATTAAAGCATGGGTTTCATGATATTTATTGATGCTCTTCTAGGTAAAAGAATTTTCTTCATGCTTCTAGGGTTTGTGAGGTTTTAGGATTTATTTTCATGATTAAAAAGAGTCAACATCATGTTTATAAGACCCTTCTCAGAAAAATGTAACTGTAAAGAGAATTTTTTTTAGTCTAGAAAATCCTAGAAACTCCAAAAGTACAAGTTGGCCCTAACATTTACAAATTGGCCGAGAGGAGGGAATTCAACCCACCAGAAAGGTAAGGAGCAGTTTGACCTCATTTGACATTCACTCAATCCACAAGTTCAATCTATCAAGAAAGAATTCGATATGTAGTTAGGAAGCAAGAAGAAGAGTGAAGGTATAGGAGAAGAAAGAAGGATGAAAAACCTATGTTTTGGGCTCTATCTCTCTCACATGTGTGAATTTCTAGGGTTTTTGGTGTTGCAGAAGGAGGTTGAAGTTCCGAGTTGTAGTAGGAGAAAGTGTAAAATCTTGTAGCTAGAAGGAATAATACCCTAACTTGACCTCGTTGACCTTGGTAAGAGTTGTCTTGCTATAGGAAGCTCTCAAGAGGAGGCAAAATTAGGGTTTCCACAAAAGCTGCAAGGTCGAAATTACACAATCAAAGTAGAAATACAAGTTGCAATATTGAAGTTGGCAGGTCAAAGTTACAAATTGAAGCTTGTTGGTGCAAAATTAGGGAAAGACTTGTTGGAGGATGGGCTTGGTACTTGGAGAAGGACATGATCTAGGGTTTGAGTCTTTGTGTCTCAATTGAAGCAGATTCTATAAGAAGAGAAGAGTTTTCTAGGTTTTTCCCTGGTTGAGAGCCTAATTTATGTGTCCTCTATTTCTTTTGTTCATTCTTTATATTTGTTTGATGAAAATGTCTAACTAAACTATATAATAAGACTAACTAAGTTCACAAGCAAGTATTAAGAAGATTGAAAATAAGAATCAATTAGTTGTCATTGCACATTTTCCAGCACTAGCTCCCCAAAGTTCAATATCTTTGTTGGACTATGAGTTAAGGGAAGGTGCTCACTACTTATAACTTAAGGAAAATATGAATGCATGGCCTATCAAGTTTCCCACTCTATTATGCCTCAAAATAAACACTAAAACATCTTTTCATGAAATGTGCCTTTGTCTCTTAAGCTTGTTCATTTTCTATATTTTATCTAGACCATCAAATCCCTCTACCATAGGAATGGAGACATGTTCAAAATTAAATGATCCTCATATCTATGGATCTAAATAAACACAAAACTTCTAAATGGGCCTAGATAGAACTACCAAAATTCTTCTTCTGGAAGATTTGTCTGCCAATAAATCACATCATCTTTACATATGAACAAACCACCCCAAGATTGGTCGTGAGCTAAGAAATGAGTTTGTTACCAGAAATAATTCACTCTAATGGCATCAAGAGTGTGTTCATTGAAATATATGGGACATCAAAACGACTATGGCTAAGAACTTTACTTTTAAATCCTCTTACATTCTTAAATTTTCAAATTACAAAACCAACTAATATAGTTCAATGGTAGACAAGATTAAGGGAGAATACATTTCAACAATAGAAGGCATACCAAAAGTAATAGATAATACCTTTTCATTGGGAAACCAAAGGAAACTTATGGGAGGAAAGTGTTGGTAGGATCTATTATGATCATGGAAAAAATGTGAAAACCAATTTTCCATGGAGATTGAGAATTGTGGTAAATAATGAGATGGAGGCATTAGTTGTGTAAAATGTCCTCAGATCCTTAAGCGACATGGGGAAAACAAGAAATTGTAGTGAGATTCATCAATAATAATTTGGATCTAATCCTTCACATAAAGCATTTTCTTAGAATTATATAGTCTTGTATTCCATATAAAAGAAAAAGTTCAGGCCTTTATTGCACTTGAATTATTTTGAACTTATGCATTGAAAAATAGTCTTGTAGATATTTTCAATAATATTGACATACATGAAGAATCATTAAGAACAAAGGGAAGGGAACCTTTCTACTCTGCCCCCTTGTGAACCTCAATTACATTTAACCTTTAACAAGAGACCCCCCTTTAATAGTCTTATCACACAAGAGAGTTATGACGATGATCTATGGCTCATTATTCCCTTGACCTCTAGATGCTTCTCCTCCTCAACACAAAGGCATTTGAACTATAGGATCACTTGGACCATGCATGTGGTTCATGGTTCATGTTGCCATATTGTAAATTGGTATTAGTTGTAGTATTTAGTATTGAGGGTGCTTCGAACTAACATCAAAATGGATATTTGAATCTAGGAGCTTATGATAACAAGTTTCATTAGTGTGTGGTAAAGGAATTCTCTCCCTTTTTTTTAGAATTATAGTTAGCATTCAATCTACGCCTCTTATTATCAACTAGATATGGAGCATGGGTGTATGTGTGTTTGATTTTTCTTAACTAAAGTTAGAAAGGGTATCAAGTAATACAATCATGGTGTTGTAGAAGAATAGGTGCTTGTTATGACTTCAAATTTCCAATGGCATTGTTAACATGATGATATATATGTTGTGGAAACTAGAATTCAACTAAAGTCACTTAGGAAATCGAAGGAAGAAATGTGGGATTTTATGCAAGTGTATAAATTCAAACACTTGGAATTGGATTGGAAAGAGATTTTTCTTTTTCTATGGTCATGCAATTGTTTAATGTTGATAATAACTCTAAAGTTTTGTAAACTAGAATTATCTACATCTTTGGCCACTTGGAGGAAAAGTTAGATGGGGCAAAACCACTCCAAGCTTGAGGGTGGGATGATTGCATGAAATTTCAGTTAGTAAGAGAAATAATAGGAAGAGGACACATGCTATGGGGATCTTAAACATAATGTTCATGTGGTGGAAGAAGCCTTGCACATGATTTCTTTTTAATATTTGATCAATGTTATTTGTATTTATTTTGGTACAATCTATTCAATGATATAGCTATACTACTTTCCAATAAGTTATTAGGATAGATAGTAGCGATACTTTTTTTGTTCTAAGAACAAAAAAAATTGGTCAAGGATTTTAGAGCTTCTTTTGAATTATATTACAATGTTGTATAGCTAGGCTATAGTCTTTTCCTAATACATGGACAACCATTACAGTTAAAAAAATAAATCAAAATGCCCATAGGGCCGAGAATAGAAAATGGCAGGGTGTTTTGTTAAGGCACTCCATGGTGAAAAGGTCACGGATTTGAAACCTCATGGACAAAAATCCAACCATGCTAAGGGCTAGTGTGGCCTTGGCTAGGTGTGATCCCCGGGTGATTTTGTCAACTTAGATGTCCCTAACTCATGATTACTCAAGCCACAGATTAAGCATACTAGTCATCTGAGGACTCACATTATCTAACAACAAAAAAAAGTTAATAAATAGAATTACATGTGTTATCAATCTATATTGCGAATTTGAAAAACAATTTAAATGAATACTCTACCGAATTATCTTCTTGTAAGCAAATACAATTCATCACTAGTTTTAAATTTTTATTTCACCCTAAACACAATTTAACAAATAACAAAATGTTTCACTTACTTCGTTGATATATATATCATGAGTGGGCCTAATGGTTAAGATCATGTGTTTCTTCCTAAGAATTCATAAGTTCAAAACCAGAGCGGGTAGTATGTATGCCTTTGTAGACTTAAGAGTCAAATTGTTGCGTGAAGTGGATCTCTTGTCCCACAAACAAGAAAATCTCATACACCACTTTGATATCTAGCTTAACCATGACCTTAAAATTAAATAATAATAATAATATATATTATGAATTTAAAATAAAAACAAAAATTTAACATATTATAAAATTAAAAATAAACCACTCATATTGATATTACAAGTTTACCTTATCTTCTCATTAAATTGTTTTTGGCTCCTTGTTCACTGTAGTCGACAAAATATTTAAGATGTCATGACAATACAATACAACCTCTCTTTGGCATTTGAATAAAGTGCTTTGTTTTGATGTTGAAATAAAACATCAATGTGTATAACTAATCATGGGGTAGTGTGCTTTTCACAATATATAAAGTTTTAATATTACATTATCATTATGTTAATGGGATAATCATGCTGCTAGCAACCTTTTTGTGTGATTATACGCACTTGCTTGGCTTTCTTTAAATTGATGTGAATTTTAATATAATTTTAAAATTTTGTTAAAAGGAAAGGAATATTAAAATATTTATTTATGCATATTTAAGTGAAATTTAATATTTAATATTTAATTATTAAAAAAATTGCAAATAAATATAAGAAATAATTAATTAAGATATTATGTTTAGTAAATCAAAATTTATTTTATTTTAAGATTATAATTATTCTTACTAATATAATTAATCGTTCATCGTAATTTATAATAAATTATTTTAAAAGGTTTAATTTTATTAATTAAATAAATTTTATAAAAAAGTTTGGCTGGTCAAAACGCAGCTTCATTTTAATACTACAAATAAATTCAAAATAAATTATGTTTCCTCACTTATTAACTTACCACCACCATCATTATACTAATAATTATGAGCAGGTGTATAATAATCATTAGGTGTATATAGAGAGGAAGTCCATTCCAATGATGTGGAAAAGTCTTGTAGGGATTAGGCATACCCAACATGAGATGAAATACCACCAATTTAGCACCGACACGATCAATTGTCCGATCCTTTCAAGGGGCACTCTTTATGATGCAAATCCAAAGAAGTAAAACAAATTAAAACTCGTACTATTAGAGATTTTTCCGTGTGGCCGGTCCAAGTCAAATTGCTGAATCATGTTGGACCCTAGGAAAAATCCATGACACCCTCACACTACCACTTGTCACCCTAAAGTATATGTGGCTGCAATGGAGTGGTCTGCCATTAACTATACATGAACATTTGAATACTTTGTCACGATTAACATGAGACGACGTGGCTCTTCCTTCACAGATTGTTCAGGAAGGATGGGCAATTTGACCCATAGATTGTTCAAACTCTTTTGTCATTATTGAGATCTTGAAGTGAAGACAATGGTAGACTTTACCACTTTCAATTACATTTTTTTCCTTCAATGGTAGACTTTACCACTTCCAATTACATTTTTTTCCTTCAGTATATCAAGATAAGATCAAAGCTCTATTTGACATGAAAGCTAAAGACATTTTTGCAACCAGAATATCTCGTGTTTTGGATGGGATGTCTGGGAAGGACAAGGGAAAACATGAGAAATTTGATTCCCTATGGTTTGAGCCTTTCAAGATAGTTGAAGTCAAGGAGAATAATACATTTCTGTTGGAGAACTTTAATGGTGAAGTGTTTGAGCTGCCTGTAAATGTGCAGTATCTCAAGCACTACTTTTAGCATTGAAGAATTTCATTCTCGTCCATTGTAAATATCAATGAACCATTGTAAACACTGAAGTGTTTATTTTTTTTCCAATTTTGTATATAGAATGTTTACTTTGACTCCATGCCCAAGTTCGAGGCACTAATCTGCGGGTTCTCGGTGCCTTTCTAGCAAGACATTGTCCTCAATTGGAGCCGATGTTGTGCCCTCCTCATCCTCCCTTTTATTCTTTCATATAGCAAAGGAGATTTGTTCTTGTATTTAGGAAGAGATTGAAAACTCCAAAAAAAAAATGGGATTAAAAAGGGAAAGCAAGGGTTAGGCATATCCAAGGAGGAATTAGAAGAAAGATCAGGAGGACTAGTGTAGAGAATAGCAAAGTTTGAAGTCATTTTACAGGTAGAAGATGAGCTCAAAGACTACATCGAACCCACTCAGCGAAAAAATGCTCTAGAAGAGCTTTCTAGTGGTATGCAAAAGTTTGAAAATGGCCTCCTAGATCATGAGATAGAGCTAGTCAAAGTTGGAGACCACAAGTCAAAGATCGTAGATCTAGAAGGCGTTTGGATGAGCCTTTGGCGTGTAGCCAAAGTTGGCTTAAGTTCCAAACTCGGTGGCAAGGTTGGCTAAGCCTCTACGTGAAGCTCCAAGCAAACGTGGCCGACATGATCAATAGCGGAAAGCAATCCTATTGGTTACAAGTGGAACCCACCTAGTGGGATTGCCCCAACAGAGTGTTAAGAGTGAGCAAAGTTAAGCGTCAGGATGTAACTGAGTGGGCGGGGTCCACCCGACAGTAACACCTAGCGGTGTATCCTAGAGGGACAATGAAGAGAACATAGGAAAAAGTGTAGAAGGTAAAAGACAAATTATGCATTGTTTGCAAAACAACTAAGTGATGAGGAACTATCAGGCAGATCACCATTATTCCTAAGGCCACCCAGTGCCGGAAGCATTTCAGTAGGGTAAATAGTGTAGCAGATAAGCCGATGCTAATGGAATGATCACTGTCAACTATTAGGTGCAGTCAGTCAACAACCAAGATCAACTCCGGGGTGGGCGGGGGTGGAGCCTCGCCCAAGACCTTATTTCATTACCACGTCAGCATATGGGGACCACACTAGCCGCCAAAGCATCATCACATCAACGATGTTAGCAAGAAAGTGTGATATTTGTAGGACCAAGGGCCTTTCCCCCTCCACTTCTTGTCCAACCCGGTGACTCCACATGTTCTTTCCAAACATCTCCCCATTGTCTTCACCCGTCACGCGTCACTCCACCATGTTCCCTGCCTATAAAGCTATCACAAGCTAGCCGTTGGAGTTCAAATTTGTTTCATTCCAACTATGTTCCTTTGTCGCTCGTCCTGTGCTCAACCCCATTCAACCATCAGCTAGTGCAAAGCATCTCTAGTGCTACTATGCTCAGTTTTTTATGGCCACCAGGTAACCCATAATCCCCCCAACATTCAATCATTTTCCTTATAATGAAAATGAAGAAGCCAACGCCCAAAACCCCCAAATCCCAAGAGACAAAACCCTCTCATCATACTGAGCCTTTTACAGACACAAAAGCTAAAATTTGTAACTTGTTCTGCTCTTACCACCTACCGAACCTGCGTTTTGACATGTATGAGTGTTACTTGAAAAGTGAAGAATTGTTTTGAGTTGTAGAGTCAAGGTTATATCACCAAATTGCTACCACATTCTATCATTTTTCTGAATTTGTTTCTTAGCTCACAACTTCTTATATTAAAGAAAATAATTGTTTTGTATCCTCATCTGGAGAGAAAATTTTGGAGGTCATGCTAGAATTAGTTCAAAATACCCTCATGTAGCCAAAATCTCACAAACCTGAGAGGTTCACTGAAGCTACTCTTTTCTATGCTTATAATGGGCTCCGAGTTGGAGAAAAACAAAATTTCCTCCAGTTGATTCCAACACTTGGTAATCAAACCATCCCCATTGTTGACAGATTCCTTGTTTCCATGTTTTTAGAAGCAGTACATCCCATTTTGACTACTATTGCCTTGCTTTTTGGATAAGAAGAAATTGCTAATGTTACGAGACCTACCAAAGGTTTCTTGCACACAATGATGCAACCAAACATCATCTTTGACATACCCTCGTTTATGGCGAAAACCAAAAAATTCTAGTTTAACCATTTCCCTATTACTTATTACTTCATATTATATTCCATGTTGGTCTATCTTTTTGTGTACAATCATGTAGAAAAATTTGGATACTTGGGCCTAAGTATTATAGATTCTCACAAGCAGAGAAAGCCTATATTTGATTCAGATAGTTCCCTAAAGAAAAAGGAAAATAATGAGGGTTTCTCCCAGTTCATTTCAACTTATATGGCCATTGCATACATGATTATAAACATTATTCTCCCTCCTAAGATCCTACCTAAGCAAAAAGAAATAATGTAGCTCAACAAAGATAATATGGTGGGTGATTGGTACCTGTTTGAGGAATACATCGAGATTAGGGTTTATGGGTCAGAGCTTCCCCCATACCACTTACATACTTTCTTTCCCATGAGAATATTTTCCTTAGAATTCATCAAATAGAGCCTGAATGTTGATCAAAGCCACTTCGTCCCTGCCAAGAAGGGCTACATGTTTAAGTTGGGTAGGTGGGTAGGACCTTTCATTATTAATGCTAGAGAAGTCTTTTAGCAGATAGAAAACATGTTGAAGGAACTTAATTTTGAAATGGAAGAAGTGTGACACTATGATCTTCATGGTGTTATATCAAAAAGGAGAAAGGCTATTAATGCTTTTGCTTATGAGCATGAGTATATACTTGAACTTGAATGGAATGCTAATTTGGATTCTTGGCCCATTAATACAGAGATGGAGATTGAAACACCATCTTTAAAGGAAAAAACTCATAAGAGAAGTGTGGACGAGGCTGGAGACACAAAAATGGAAGAAGCACCATCCAGCAAGAAGGCTAAGATCCAAGAGCCAAATGAAGAAGAGATTGAGACCCGATTGACCGAGAGGAACTTGTACCAACCAAGCTTCCAAGTATCCCTAGAAGACTCTCAGAAAGTTGCAATATCTATTTCCATAGAGGTGGCAATCTTGGGCTCCTTGGGATTTCATCCACAACAGATCTCAAAGGGGAAGAAGGACAAATGATGGAGGAGAGAAACAAAAGAGTCAAAGAAGAAATGTTGCAACAGATGGATTCACACTAAGTCCCTTAATAGACCAGACTCCTAGTTGCCAGGGACATAGAAAGGAACAAAATAAAATTCTCTTTACATCATCATACAACACAATCCTTCCCGTTAGGGTTAGGACTGCATATTTCTCACTAGACATGGCTAGAATCCCCCTAGAGGATAAAATAAGTTGACATAAACATGTTGGAGAAATGCTCTATATTGAGTTAAGTAAAAGTGCCTTGACTATTAGCAAAGTTGAGAAACTATTAGAAAAAAATTCCATCAGGGTAAAGCAAGAGAAGGCCAACTCTAGAGCCCTCCACTTGCTGAATGAAAACTACAAAGGATTAATTATCAAACTGGGGGTAAATCCATATCATAAAATTGTTGTGGAAGGCATCATTTAGAGTTCACAATCTGAAATCCAAGAGCTGAGGCAAAAGCTAAAAATGCTTGCATCTAGGCATGTACAATCCAAATAGTTGGCCCAGGTGGAGAGTGAAAAAGCAATCTTGGTCAAAGAACTAATAGACATAAACGGTGAAGTGATTCTCCTCCGACATCAGGTGGCAAAACTCCAACAAAGGATTGATTAACACATCTTTGTAGTAATTGTGCCAGAAAATCCACAGAATCCCACTAAACAACTATCCAAAGCTTTCACTAAGTTGTAGTTGTTTGAGAGTGAACTCAAGAAGGTGCAAAGTGATCTAGAAAATACCAATCGTACTCTCACACAAAAGGAGAAGCAACTAGAGACAGCTAGAGGGAATGTGGAACAAATCAACAACAACTTGAAGACTACAAATGAGGAGATCATAGAAATGAAAAACACATTAAAGGGTAATATGTCCCTCATTTAGGCTAGGAAACTAGTTTGGGATGAATTTATTTTTGAATTAAAGAACATATGGGAACATATGACCTTAGTGGCAGAACAAAAAAAATGTTATCAAGGACCTTGAATTCTTTATCCTATCAACCAAGGAGGAAGATGGTAAAAATGTCGAGACAACAAAGAAATTCATCAAGTACCTCAATGAGAAGCTAACTAATGAGTTGAGGACAATGGATATTATTAACAGGATAGGATCCGTCATTAAAATTTCTAAGATGATTCAAAAGGAAGCAGCCAGGGCCAAAGCTGAGGAATGTTTAGATAATCTACTGAAATTTGTAGCTGCATTTGACTCAGATTTTGATAGAAGGATGAGAGTTGGATTCCCCATCTGTTGGGACATTCTACAGAGCCTATTCCCATGGGAGGAGTATCATTAAATGCTAGTGGAAGTAAAAAGAAAGGCAGACTCTTCTCATGAGAAGACTTCCACCCTAAAATGGAACACTATAGTCAAATTTTTGAGGAGGGACTTCCAACTACTTTGGCTAGTAAAAACTTTGTTCGGTGACAAGCCGAATTATATCGAACTCTACAACTTGAAGATGGTTTATCATAAATTATTTCGCTCACCTTTTGTAAACCCAATGTTGTGGAAAAAGTGTGATCAATTTTTTAAGTCACCACATGTCCATATCATAGAGTTGGGATCCCTCCCACCAGAACCAACTTGCCAACAATGAAGATATTTTGGCTATGTCAATCATGACACCTCATGTTATTTTTTATGTTTTTGTAAATATTTATTTTCAAGACTGGTATTAAGACTGTTACATTATAATAAGGACAGGGGTCCTCGTTTATAAGACCCTGTAAAAGTGCTTAAGAGGCTCATTAAAAGGGTTATGAATTTTTTGATCTAGAGGTGGCTCTAACCTATGAGTTTTTGCAAGTGTTTGAAGAACTAGGAGATGTATGCTCTTTTTGAAGATTAATAAAGAAGATATGGTGATTCCAAATGTTGAAATGCATAGTATGTGATTCTTTCTTTGTTATTTATCATATGTGTTTCTTTCCTCTCAGAAGGTGTGTAATTGTAGTTGTTGGACATAATCTCAAAGTTATAGATTCATCTATGTCATGTTTTGATAAATAATGCCTGTGATGTATGAGGTCAAATGTCCTTAAAATGCGCTCCACATTCTTTGAATTTCCACTTACATAATTTGTTTCATGTTTCCTACCAGAGTTTGATTCACAGGATTCTGATTTTGGCCGTGTGTATTAATTTCCTTTTCTTCTATTCTTCTTTTCATACATACTACAATGACCAATATTGCTACTTGTTCTACAAATAGGCCACCAGATCTGAATGTTAAATCAAATAAAATAATACTCGATATGTGTGTTAATTGAATTCACCTTTGGATAAGATATCTGAACCAACTTTAATTCATGATATGCTTTAAATCCCAAATACCACTGATATATCCTTTAGGCACTTCAAGATGTCCTAGGCACTGACCTATTTATCAATTAGGAGGTTGTCTCTAGGAACCACAACACCTACCTCATGACTTGTAACCCTAGGTCTCGTGTGGCTTAAATAGCAAAGGGGTCTTTCATGGAAATATTAGAAGCTTATTCTCAGGGCTTGAACCTTTAGTGTATATTTCCACCAAAAGAACTATCCTTACCCTACTTTAAATTTTTTCCAAGACTCACCTATCACAAGTAAGGAATACTAGGACTCCTCCTGTCAGTGAAAATATGAAAAGATAAGGGGACTTAGGTTGTGGTAACAATGGGCCTTAGTGCCAAATTATTATTGTGCATCTAACCCTTGGCCTACTCCCTAGGCCCACTAGTTTGTGTAGAAAAAATCCCCATTCATAGGTCACTCTATGTGGGGTAAAAGCATAATTTCCACCCTTACTTAGTAAATGGAAAACCTTGGAAATTATTGTAACGCGCCCACCCCACATTTACCAACTTTTACAAGCTTTCTGGGTAAATGTGACATGGAGTGCCACTATGACATGACCCAACCTCCTAGTTCCAGTTAAGGAAGTGGGGCCTACAAAATGAAATCCTACAAGAACTACATATCACTAAGAGTTGAAGAAACACCCCAGGTGATCAATCCTTGTGCTAGAACCTTGCTTTAGTGATCTAGACCCACAACTTCACCCTTGACACTTCTTCCATGTGGTTATGAGGCTATAATCACACTCACAAGCTTACCTCCATGCGTTTATGGCCTAAACTCCTCAGTTCCGAGCATGCAGTCCTGGGATTTGTGTCATCGTTTCTAGTCTAGCCTCTAGACCATGACCCACAACTTCCTATAACTTTATAGAATCATATTTCTAATGAAGAAAAAGCTAAACATGCAAATTTAAATCAGAAACTTAACCTAGAATAACCATAAAATACTAGACATTTCATCAAACACATCATAAACATGTAAACTAAAAGTCATGAATGCATATCTGAGTGTAAATATTTGTTCTTTAGCTGAGAATCACCAAGAAGGTCTAATGCCCTCTCAAGTAGTTGCAACCACACTTGTTATCCCATGCATTCATCAACCAATCATTAACTTATCAAAGCATAATAAGAGCCATAACTAGAACATATCTTAAATCATGTTATAACTGGCATATAACCATAATATTAACCATGACAGAACAACCATCAAATCTACATAATAACTAGTACAAGTACTTATGGATCAAAATAGGAAAATAACTCTTATTAACATATGCAAAAGCCAACCAAGTTAGGGACTTCCACGTACCACCTGGCCATAGATTGAGTTGAACCAAATATTTCTTTCACCCAATCACCCTCGTCCCATATTCCAAGCATGAATGCGGCATATCATGGGATAAACCAAGACATAATCAACCAAGGGAATCCAAAGTTTAAACAACCTCCACCTTCAAACTATCGCGATCTCGCCAAAATTGGTCAAGAGATCACGAAGCCAAAACAAGCTTAGATGCTTCATAATTCCTTCACCATACATTGAGGAATTTTCCTATCTCCACCCACCTGTTGAGGGATTCCCAAAGAAAAACTTCTCCACCCCCAACCCTTGGGAATTTTCCTGAGACCACCTCACCCGGTTCCAAAACCTTTTGGTAATCCAAAGCTCAACCAAGAAATGAATCCCACCACACTATGGTTATCTAGGAAATTCCAAGGCAAGGATGAAACCATTGTCAAACCCGACAAAACCCATGGAAATGACAACAAATGAACCAAATACACAAGTGCATGAACCATGCATTCACACCTCAGCTAGGAAATCACACATGTAACCTATTACCTGCAAAATCTTCCTGCTGAAGTTGTTGATCCAACCTTCTCCTTGCTTCATTTACTTTTCCTTGCTTTTTGTTTGCTTATCCGTTTCCTTCCTTTGCTTGCTTGATTTCTCCTCTTGGTTCTCTTTCTCTCTCTCTCTCTCTCTTTGAAACTAATTCCGAAGCCCAAACTAACAAAAGCTGTGAACTGGTTCTATGAAGCCTTTTTATTATTGATGTCTTTATTTTCTTCATTTTCCTTCATTTTTCCTCTAATTTCCCTCTCATGCGAATTTGTGTCTCTTCACCTTCCTTTTCTCCTATTTTCCTTTATTTCTCCTAAATAATTTCAATTAATGCCTCTTTTCCTTTTCTGATGCCTTTGTTAATTTCCTTAGCCATTAATAAATTGAAAGTGATGCTGATTATAGTGCTTTACCAAACATTCAACTTGGAATACATGTCCCATGACCTTGGTCTTATTTTACCTTTATTAAACTTTATTACATGAACTTTTAACCTGGGGTTGTTACAAACCCCTCCCCTTTTGGCGAACACCGTCCTCAGTTTTCTATGACATATATGACCAGAAAATTGCTTAAAACAAAAAATACTGCCTATGGAGATTTATAACATATCTCGATGCAATATTTACAAAGAACAACTACTACAAACCATGACCAACATGACAAAAATTACAATTATACCAGTTATTAGAGCTTTATAACAAAACTCATTGTGGTATATACAACCACACATATATGCATACATATACCAAAACTCATCTATTTGACTCAACAAATAATGAAGGATACAAATCTCACATCTAATATGCAATATCCCATGTAGCTTCATCGAGCCTAAAGTGCTGCCACTACACTTTAACTTGCTTGACTATTCGGTTTTGGAGCATGAGTTGTTTCTTCTCCAATATGCATTATGGTTCTAGATGGAATTATCCCTCTAGTTCCACCTACGATATAGATGACTCAATCACATGATCAACATCCTGCACATCTCTTAAGTAATGAAACATGGAAATCATCATGGACTTTCACTTTCGAAGGCAATGCAAGTCTGTAGGCCGCTAGTCCAATCCTCTCAAGGATCTTGAAAGGCTCGCAATATTGAGGTGCCATCTTGGCACACGATCCAATCCTGAAGGATCTCCTCTTGGCTTGATGCACAAGTATGCATGCTCCCCAACCTGAAACTCCTTAAATGCCTTATGTTGATCTACATAACTCTTTTTCCTCTCCTGTGCTACCTTCAAATTCCTCTTAATAATTTTCATTTATTGTTCCATCTCTTTTAGCATATCCAATCCAATCAACACCTTGTTCACTAGATCACTCCAGCCGATAGGAATATTAGAACTCTGCCCATAAAGAGCCTCTACAAACTCATTTTCAAGGACTCATGATACCCATTTTTATATGCAAATTCTACTATTGGAAGATACTCTTCCCACTTCTGCTGCTGATACATGACGTACAACCTCAACATCTCCTTAAGAACCTTGTTAACCCTCTTTGTCTGTCCATCTATCTGCGGATGATAAGTTGTATTGAAAGCCAACTCTATCCCCAAACCTTAAAACAACTCTTTCCAAAAACTAGAAGTGAACTTGGCATCTTTGTCGGATACAATCTTCTTAGGAACACCATGCAATCTCACTATCTCCCTGATGAAAATTTGAGCTACCACAACCATAATAGAATCATGTTGCTTTGATGTCCTTAGAAAACTTGTAACGAATTCAATGGAAATGACCTCCCATTTCCACTCTGGAATCTGAATCGATTGTAATAAACCAGCTAGATGCTTACACTCTACTTTTACTTGTCGAAACATTTCACAGCAAACTCAACCACCTCTTTCTTCAAATTTGGCCAATGATAAAAATTCTTAATTGTTGATAGTGTCTTTTGATATCCTAAGTGACATTAATATAGTTTGACATGAAACTCCGTCAAGATAATATTCTTGAGCTCACTTTTGTCTAGCACATAAATCTTGTTTCTGAATTTGGCCAAGCAATTTTTCATGAGGTGATACTCCTTATCCCTATTACCTTCACCCTGTTGTTGTAACCTATGCCTCAACTGTTGATACCTGTCATCTTGTTGTCCTACCTGTAAGATCCACTCCCGCAAATATGTCCCATAAGAACTCATTGTTGCAATGTCATTCACCTGCACTCTCCTACTAAAAGCATCTGCAACCCTATTCTTCTTTCCCTTGATGTACATGATATTGAAATCAAACTCACTGAGAGTAGCCAACCATATAGCTTGCTTTTCATTCAAATTAGGTTGATCAAACAAGTACCTTAGTCCACTATGACCACTCATTAGAATAAACATCCTACCAATAAGGTAATAACTCCACATCTTCAAGGCATGAATGATAGTTGCCAACTCAAGATCATGCATCGTGTAATTATGCTCATGCTCATTCAACTTCCTTGACTCATATCATACCACATGTTATTCATCCATTAGGACTCCACCAAGTCCTCTCTTATGAGCATCTTTACATACCACAAACTCTTTATCAGGATCTGCGATATTCAAGACTTAAGCATTTATGAGCAAATTCTTCAACAACTCAAAACTAGTTGCACACTCCTTAGTCCATTCAAACTTCTTCCCTTTTTTTTGCAAATATGTAATAGGATAGGAAATCTGTGAGAAGTTCCTGATGAACCACCTATAATATCCTACTAATCCCATGAATTATCTAACCTCATCCACACTCCTAGGAGTTTCCCACTGCATGATAACTCTGATCTTTTCTAGTTCCAATGTTATGCCTTCCTTGGAAACAACATGCCCCAAGTAATGAACTTATGTCTGAAAGAAATTGCACTTACTAAACTTGGCATACAACTAATGCTCTCTCAACAATCTTAACATTGTTGCTAGGTTCTCTACATGCTCTTCCTCATTCTTAGAATATATCAATATGTCATCAATGAATACTATCACAAAATTGTCTAGATAAGGACACAACACATTATTCATCAAACACATGAAATTAGTTGGAGCATTAGTAAGACCAAATGAAACTACTACAAACTCATAATGCCCATACCTGGTACAAAATATAGTTTTGTAGATGTCCTCTTCTTTGATGTGTACATGATGATATCTTGATCTCAATTCAATCTTTAAGAACACTTTTTCTCACTTCAACTAATCAAACAAGTCACCAATCTGCAACAATGGGTACCTTTTCTTGATAGTTACCTTGTTCAACTACCTATAATCAATACACAACTTGAGAGTATCATCGTTATTCTTCACAAACAATATTGGTACACCCAAATATTACACACTTGGTCTAATGTATCCTTTATCAAGCATTTCCTTAAGCTGCAACTTCAATTCCACTAATTCTGGAGTGATCATTTTATACAGTGCCTTTGATCTTGGTTCTACTCATGGTATCAACTCAACAGGGAATTCCACTTCCCTATGAGGTGGTAACTTTGAAATATCTATTGGAAACACATCTTGAAATTGCTAAATAATTGGATACCTCTTCAAGAATTCAACATCCTCAACATCCTTCCCTTTGTCACTGGAAACATGCACTGCAAAAAATACACACCCTTTCTTGCAGCTTCGCTTTTCCTGCATAGTTGTAACCATTTTCACTGAGGTAGGCTTCTTCTTTCCCTGCAAAATTTTCTTCTCTCTATAATCATCCAAGCACTCAATAGCCTTCTCGTATCAATCTATCTTAGTCCTATGAAGGTAAAACCAACCCATACCTAATATCATATTGTATGAACCCAAAGGAAGCACATTTAGATGCACTAATGTAGGCATACCCGATTCAGCTCAAATGCACAAGCTCTCACCCAATGATGAACTCTTTTCTTAGTACATGTAGCCAACTACACCAACCAAGAATATGCATGCACTTCTTTACTCAAGCCAAAATTACCCACTAGGTTAGGATTAACATAACAATAATTAGATCCAGGGTCAATAAAAATGGAAACAAGTCGATCACACATATTTCCTTCCATCTCAATAATGGATGTGTGGTGATCTGCCTACTTGTTATCAAATGTTGCATAAATTCGAGGAATGTTATGACCAACATCCCCAAATGTTTGTGCCTTCTGAGCACTGTAGTTTTTATTTTGACCACCTTAGTACAATGGAAAAACCTTCTTACGATGATCCTTGCCACATATCCAATGCTGCAATGGTTCTCTGTCACTACCCTTGTTCTGCTGCCCTCCAGGATGAGATCCATGTCCCTTCTCTGTTGTATTGAACTTCTTGTAAGGAGCCTTTGGATGCCATTTTCCTTTGGTCTTGTCATTTCCTTTCTAGTCACGATTAGGCTCAGTATTGCATTTCAACTTCTCATAACAGTGTTTCAAATTCCCAATGACTTCCTCCAACGACTGAGGGCCATCATACATAATCCTATCCTTGAATGATAATGGAAATCCACTAATTAAACTTTGAACCTTCATCTTCTCATTCTTAAGATATAACACATACCTCAACAACTCTAAGCACTTAGTCATATACTCTTCATCTATCATAGATCCCATCTTAAACTCATAAAACTCCTTAGCCTTACCATCATAGTATCTCTCTGATAAGTACTTCTTCCTTAAGAGTCTTTTGAACTCATTCCAACTCAACTCCTCTGTCCTGATGCCTCTGACATGCTTCACATCTTCCCACCATATGTCTGCCTTTCCCTTAAGAATAAAATTGCTATCCTATCTTTCATGTTCTCTGTATAGTCATGTAACTCAAAGAACTTATTCATCCCATGAAACCATGCTTTTGCATCTTCTATCTTATTCAACTCTCCATTGAAGGTAGGAGGCTTTTCTTTCCTGAACTCATTTTGGAAAGTATCCCTTCTCACTTCTACTGTAAGGATGATAAAGATAATTGCAATGTTGTTTCTTTTATCCATCACTAGAATAGAACCCATAACCACTACCTCTCCTATTAGGTGTGTCCATCCATCTACCACCTTTGACCTTGTTATCCCTATCCAAACTGTGCCCTTCATGAGACCTGCTACCGTATGCCCCATTAGTCCTATCCTCATGTCCTTAACTGATTCACTGTTGTCATGTTCTTTGCAAATATGATAAGCTCTAAAGGATGACCGCATTGACCCCAGCTTGCTTTTCCTAAGCCCTGGCAACCCTTTCATGTGACTGAATGATCATGTCATTATTTTCCTTGCAACTTTTGATTTCTACCTTCACACTTCTGATGTTATATGTTATGTTAGGAGAATACTCTTCCCCGTGTTGCTCAGTTGATCTATAAGGAGAGTCACATGAAATGTAATCCGCCATTCTTCTTGTCATCTTTAATCTTCTTCTTGCAAACATACTATGTCAGATAACCAAATATAAACATAATCAAGCATACCTTAGTGAAGTTCAGGGGAGGTTGTCTCTTCTGCACAAATCAATCCATATTAACATG
Source organism: Pinus tabuliformis (assembly GCA_031772625.1). NCBI lineage: Eukaryota > Viridiplantae > Streptophyta > Pinopsida > Pinales > Pinaceae > Pinus > Pinus tabuliformis. The sequence continues at coordinate 540,290,874 of CM062813.1, forward strand.
ATATATATATATCTATATATATATATATATATATATCGACACCAACATATCAACCTATTGATACCATCTCAATCATCAGGCATGATAACTAAAAATGTAACACCGACTATATACATGACAACCATAGCCACTGCAATGCATGCATACAACTACTAGGCATGCATAACAATGACATCCCATCTATCCAGTCCAAGTATTTGAACCTGGTAGCTCTAATACCAATCTATAACACTCCCACCCCCACATTTACCCACTTTTACAAGCCCTCTGGGTAAATACAAAGCAGAGTGTCACTATGACATGACCCAACCTCATAGTTCTAGTTAAGGAAGTGGGGCCTACAAACTGACCACAAACTGACATCCTACAAGGACTATAGATAACCTAGGAGTTGAAGAAACACCCTAGGTGGTCAATCCTTGCACTAGAACCTTGTTTTAGTGACCTAGACCCATAATTACACCCTTGAATTTGTTTCCATGTAATTATGAGTCTATAACCACACTCATAGGCTTATCTACATGCAATTATGGCCTAAACTCCTCAATTTTGAGCATGCAGTCCCGAGATTTGTGCCATATTTTCTAGGCTAGCCTCTTGGCCACAACCCAAAACTTCTTGTAACTTTCTAGAATCATATTTATCATGAATACAAAGCTAAAAATTTAAACTTGAATAAAAAACTTGACCTAGACTGACCAGAACATACTAGAAATTTCGTCAAACACATGGTAAACATGTAAGCTATAGGTCATGAATGCATATATGAGTGTACATCTTTGTTATTTAGGTGAGAATCACTGAAAGGTCTAATGCCCTCTCATGTAGCTACAACCACACTTGTTAGCCCATGCATCATCAAGCATTCCTTAACTTATCAAAGCATAATGAGAGACATAGGTAGGACATATCTTAAATCATGCTTATAACCAACATATAACTAGGATATTAAACTTGATAGAACAATCATAAAATCTACATAATAACTAGTACAAATACTCATGAATCACATTAGGAAAATAGCTCTTATTAACATATCCAAAAGCCAACCAAGTCAGGGACTTCCACATGCCACCTGACCATAGATTAAGCTAAATCAAATATTTATTTAAGCTAATCACCATCGTGCCATATTTCCAGCATGAATGTGGGATCTCATGGGATAAACCAACACATAAAAAACCAATGGAATCCATAGGTTAAACCACCTCCACCCTCAAACTACCGTGATCTCGCCAAAATCGGTCAAGAGATCACAAAGCCAAAACAAGCTTGGATGCCTCAGAATTCATTTGCCATACCTTGAGGAATTTTCCTATCTCCACCCACCTGTCAAGGGCTTCCCAGAGAAAACCATCTCCACCCCCAACCCTTGGGAATTTCCTGAGACCACCTTAGTTGATTCCAAAACCTTTCAAAAATCCAAATCTTAACCAAGAAATGATTCCCATCACACTATGGCTATCCAATAAATGGAAAGGAAAGGCTAAAACCACTGTCAAACTCGACAAAACCCATGCCAATGACAACAAATGGACCAAATACACAAATGCATGAACCATGCATTCACACCTCAGCTAGGAAACCAGACATGCAACCTGCTACCTACAAAATCTTCTTGTTGAAGTTGCTAATCCAACCTTCTCATTGCTTCCTTTGCTTTTCCTTGCTTGTTCTTTGCTTATCCTTTTCCTTTCTTTGCTTACTTGCTTTCTCCTCTTGGTTCTCTCTCTTTCTCTAAAATTAATTCTAAATCCAAAACCGACAAAAGCTGCAAACAGGTTCTCTGAAGCCTTTTATTATTGTTGTCTCTAATTTCTTCATTTTCCTTCATTTTTCCTCTAATTTCCCTCTCATACAAATATGTGTCTCTTCACCTTAATTTTCTCCTATTTTCCTTTATTTCTCATAAATAAATGCCAATAAATTCCTCTTTTCCTTTGCCAATGTCATTGCCAATTTCCTTACCCAATAATAAACCAAAAGTGATGCCCACTATAGTGCTTTACCTAAAATTCGACTTGGAATACATGTACCGTGACCTTCGTATTATTTTTCCTTTATTAACCTTTATTACGTGAACTTTTAACGTAGGGTTGTTATAATTATTAGACGAACCAAAGTTAAAATTTGAAATGATGATATAAACATAAATGAGCTTCTCTTCATTTCAATAACATATTCTCTATTGAACAAGGCCAACCACGTGAAGGTGGAAGCTCATATGGCCCCTCCCCTCCTCACATCACTCCCAAATCTGAATACCCATACTATTATATATTTGAAAGACACAGTAAGATTCAAACATAAAATCTAGGAAAATAAAAATTTAAGGTGAACGAAATAGGAAAAACCAACTAAAAACATACAAATACATACCTCGTACTTTTCAACATTTTGACATAATTAATCTTCTTCCTCATCTGACTCATCGTCTATATCATCCATTTCATAATTCATGTTTAAAGGAATTTCCATATCAGCACATCGTCATCGTTTATATCATCATCTAGAACATGCTCTTCTACCTTTTGTTCAACTTCTTCAAGTTATACATCCGCCACAATGCCAATATCATCTAATTCATAAAAAATAACATTTTCTCGATTAGCATATATTCCTTGAACTTTTTCGATGTCTTCATCTAGCACTACATGAACCCCTTTCTCCTCTACATCATCTTCTTCTTCAATCTCATCTTCTTCCAATACGTTATACTTTACAAACCTTCCTCTAGGATCATATCTAACAACATATGACCAACCCACTAAAATATCTGTTCACATAGGCTTGGAAAAATATATGGCTCTAATCCTTACTCAAAATTCCTTGTATCAACCATCGTAAATCTGTTAGCATGCTCAATAACAATTCTATCAGGGTCATGTTTATGGATTCATAGCCTGAACCATTTGACATCGAACACAACTAACTTGAAGGATTTAAAGTCACATTCAAGTATGCCATGCAGATACCCATAGTATCAATTTTCAGAGACTTTTGGATGTCTGTCACCTCTAGAGGCAACATTGATAACTTGAAATTGCAGTTATCTCAACATCAAAAGTTTTCATCTTTTCATCCAACCTTTTGATATGAAATTTGCAGCCATTGCACCAAATTTTGTTGTGGTGTTTCAACTGTAATATGTTAAACACATAAAAAATGCATTGTCAATTGATAAGCATATTTATACTTGGAAATTTTGCAAATAAAAAAAAAAAAAAAACCGCCATGTGCATCGATATAATTGTAAAAAAACTTAGTATGGGTGAATATGCTTGCCTAATAATCTTTTAAACCATATTCTAAATCAATTTTCCTCTGTGTAATATTGGTATCTCCACTATGGTTAACTTCATTGACCAATGTAGACACACCATACCATGATAACCTACCATTATTAGCTTGTTTGCATCATTCAATCCATACCTTCATCCAATCAAAATTGTTCACAATGCATAAATGTATTGCATACCACTCTTGACTGACTATATTAGAATAAAAAAAATCACAATATATAATTAGTTACCATGTTATACCTTTTGTGGGGGAAATTAATTGCTTAATAAAGAAATAACTAATCAACTAGACATTAATTATCAACTTGAGGAACGTATTTTTGTTTCAAGGCAGTCTACAAAATATATGCAAGCAACTACCAACAACTGACATTGGTTCTCGATAATCATGTTTTACATTATCTAGTTCATTCAACAAGAAATAAAATGTAAGACTTGAATAACAATGCTAAATTTAAAAATCCAAAAGTAAATGACAGGAAAAAGAATTATGTTAATCACACAACTTGAATCAATACTAAATTAAACCAAGCCATGCTAAATTGGAAATTTAACCTATTGCACCCAACATAATTGAACAGTTAATCAAGAGAAGTAGATTAATAGAAATCTAGAAATTGCTAGAAAAATCAAATGTAGACAATGTAACAACCAAAAAATTACTTGGAAAAAAAGGAAAATTATTTTAAGGAACAACAATTGAAATTCAAATAAACAAGCATACAACTAAACTACTTTAGATGTTCAAGGCAGCACCTCGTCTAAGGTAGTGGGCCCAACTTCCCAAGAGTCAATTCTGCCTTGAAAAAAATCAAATCAGATTACAAGTAGACAATTATGAAATTCCACTAATAGCTCCTTTCATTAAAAATTGTAGATAAAATGCAACTTTGAGCTTTGCCTCTAATTCAATAATCGTCCATATTTTCTCTTTGATCTCTATTTTCATTTAAATACACAGAGGGAAAAGAAAATTTACAATTAAATTGATTACGAAATAATTTCCCCTTACAAATTTGGATTGATTACAGAATCTCAATAAACAAGATCATATATGAAGGATCTCTCCATCATGATTAAACTGGAACAAGTCAAATTTGGTATTGCAATTGGGAGAATTTGGAAAATGGCCACAACAACAAATCTAAGAAAATCACCTTCAAAGAACCTTATGTTTCTCTCAATCCAAACTGAATTTTGGAAAACTACTCATTGAGAAACTAAATTTTTCCGTTCTGCACAAAACCTGTGTCTTGTATTTTCAAGATTCATTTTCATTTTCCAGAAATATCTAATGCAAAATTTTCGTTTTTTATCCCTTCAAATTTTTGAATTGGAATATTGATTATGAGTTGAATATTGAATTTGCAATCTAGAAGAGATCTTGGAGGCTAAAATCATGAGTGATGTTATAACAAACCCATTTATAAACTCATTGGCAAAATAATGCATACTAGTCTTCAATTTATTAAAAATAAAGGAGAACAAGTATTACTTATCCACAAGAGCATAAATAATTATGAAATGGAATTAAATGATAAATAACATGATAAAAGAAAAATGGAAATGATGAAATAGATGTCAAGAAATGGTAATAATAATGATAATTTAGTGACCCAACATCTCCCCCAAACTGAACATGTTTCATGGCCTCATACAACCCAATGTCTCTATGTTAACAAAGTTGTGATTCAATAGCCAAGACAATCACCCCAACTGGGGATATTGATGGAACAAAAGGCTTCTTCCCCAAACCTCTTCAAAATTGTGGATTTTCAATTATAGCAATGTTGGTGAAGCTGTAATAATTTTCAAATTGGCTTTCAACCATATGTATATGAAGTTGCAACAAAATATGATAGAGGTAACAACAATCTTCATTAGCCATTTTCTCAAAAACTACAAACCAGATCCTGTTGAAATTTCTCAAGCAGATTTCCACTATATTAATTCTTGTCCACTCCGAAAATCAGAGTAATATGATCCACAGATCTTGAGATATAAGCAAAATCGTTGAAGGTGGTAATGTTTAATTTCTCAGAAAACTATAAATCAGTTTTTCCTAAAATTTTGCAGGTTTGTTCCTATTAAATTAATGCTTCTCCATACCAAAAATTAAAGAAATCCATTTCACAATTTCAAGAAATCATCAAAGTGGATGTAAGTGACCGTGCATGATTTCTGGAGTCTTACAAACTAGTTTACCTTGAAATTTTATGGGCTTGTTCATTTTAATCTTACCTTCTTGCTATATGAAAATCACAAGAATCTAGTTCATAGTTTTAAAAATATATGTGAATCAATTTATGCACCGTATAAAAATATAATTGTATGCATTAAATGAGGAAGAAATGAGAAAACATCCATCAAGCATAGGAATTCCTCCCCCAAACTAAAGAGTTAGCATGACCTCATGCTACACCAGAAAACACTTTGAGGTTGTTGCTACAATCGTTGTTGAAATCTCTGTTTGGTGTTAAAACAACATGGAATAAGGGAGGTTTTGAGAATGAATAATGATATTGATGGATAATAAAGAGTATTTATGACAAGGTCATGATAAATAAATTAATGAGAAATACTGGTTGTGTCTCTAAAAAATTGGAAGTGGTAAAGAAGGGGAAATAATGGTTGAAAAATATGAGTGAATAATGCTCAGTGGTTTTTCATGACATTCTCCTAAATTTTTAATAAAACATAAACCTATGTTATTTTACCTCAAGTTTTACCTCCATGAAATCATGGAATGACATGGATGGACTAATATTTGTTGAAGTCAATGTAGGGTGAGCTGATGCTGAAAATGATGTGGAAGGTGGAAGCCATACAAGCTGAAAGAAATTAATCATAAAGTGTAGCATGGTTTCCTTCCCCCAAACTAATTCGTTACTCTATCATCAAGATTTATATAACACATCTCATGAGTAGCTTCAGTCAATAATTCATCACCTCAATTACCTCATTATATATAAAAGTGACATAATCATGTTATGAATGTCATGGGATAATAATGGATAAAACGGAAATATAAAATAGGGTAAAAATGATGGAAAAGAGATGCATTCCCTACACCCATTAGCTTTGGTTGTTATGGGCACAAAAGTGGTGATACATGGGATGAATTAGTTATCTCAGTCTTTACTTCTCAAGATCTAACCAATTACCTTCCATTCACAATCAAAATTAGGCCTCTTTATTCTACCCCAAAATAATAGTAGTGTTGTTAAGTTATGAATACAAGACGATTGATTGGGAAAATAAACTATCTTTGGTTAAATATATTAAGCATTTTAGGACAAAGGAATGATAGATTAAAAAATAAAAAAATTCAAATATCCTAAAAGTTGTGTCCCTGACATGTAAAGTGAATATTTATAACTCATTAATAAATATAAATCATAACCATCATCATCTAAGAATTGATTAACTATTACCCCATGAACCATGAGTTCTAGTAAACCTTATATATGAAATAGTATACTTTGTCGGCAATTAGTCTTGAGAAAAAAAGGTAACCAAGTAGATCATTGTATTGAATTAAATTCTATGCCATAGGCATGCCCACTATTGTCAATAGACATCCATAGCCAAGACAGTGATGCCATCTTAACCCATTGGATGCTAGTGTCCCATCTATTAGAAATAAATACATAGTTATAACAACATTTCAATTTTCTTAGATGTCTACTGAAGATCATTGTTCTGTCTTGGTAACTAGTTAATAACAATGCCATTCACGGGAACTAACAAAAGTGAACAAGCCGATTCGTGATGAGACCTCTTGTCCGTCAACTTTACAACCAAAGGCCATTACCTTGGCGTGGTGACGACTAATGGCCATGTCACTTTATTAGGATCTATGATCATGGTAGGTTGGTTCATAACAAGACCTCCTATCCTCTAGTTGACTATTTATGTTTAAAATTCAACTATGCTTATTATTAATCAACAAAATATTACTTAATAGATAGTGTGGCGGGTCAACTCCTTAAGAGAAAGGAATGACGTAAAAAATTTTATAGTAACCATTTTCAACTTGGTTAGTCTTGCTTCTCAAAACTAATAACCTTATAATGAATGTAGATAAATATATTTTTCTTTGTTAAGATTAGGTTTGAGGAATAGTTCGTTAGATATTGATAGAAATATTTAAGTACAATTTTTTGGTAATCATCATAAATTTTACAAGATCGGGGACTTGGCAAATTAGGAAAGTTGAAATTTGGCATGATGAAATCATCTTTGTAGAATTATTCCTGAAAGATAAGGTTTTTTTTATAGATAAATAAAGATAAAATGACTACCCAATCATTATGCCAAAGAGGACCTAAAACATTAAAAGTATTTTCCATTCACCAAGGAGAAAAACATCGGACATACCTACAAGTGTTGAATCAAGAAAATGAACAAAAGCGTGAAAATGGGCTAATAACAATAATTGTGATTGAGGTAATAGTGACTGTGACTTAGGTAATGGAAACCGTGTCTTAGGTAACAACAACTGTAATTGAGGGAACAATAGTTGTGACCTACAAAACAATAGTTGTAACTAAGGGAACAACAGTTGTGACTTAGGAAACAACAGTTGTGAATTTAAGTCACAACTGTTGTGAATTTAAGTCACAACTGTTGTGACTTTAAGTCACAACTATTGTTTCCTAAGTCACAATTGTTGTTCCCTCAGTTGCAACTTTTGTTTCCTAGGTCAAAAATATTGTTCCCTCAATTACAGTTGTTGTTACCTATGACATGGTAATTGTTGTGACTTTAAGTCACAACTATTGTGACTGAGGGAACATCAATTGTGAGTTAGGAAACAATGTCTATGACTGAGGGAACAACAATTGTAAGTTAGGAAACAACAACTGTGAATTATGGAACAACAATTGTGAGTCAGGAAACAACAATTGTGACTGAGGGAACAACAATTGTGAGTCAGGAAACAACAACTGTGACTAAGGGAACAACAACTGTGAGTCAGGAAACAAAAATTGTGACTAAGGGAACAACAACTGTGATTCAGGAAACAACAATGGTGGCTAAGAGAAAAATAGTTGTGATTAAGGGAGCATCAACTGTAGCTAAGGTAGCAACAATTATGATTCGAGAATTATTTATCCAACAATACCATTATTGCATGTTACAACCTCGAAACTACCCTTACCATTTTAACCTTGTAGACATGAAGTATTAAGCATGACCTTGGAAATCCCTCCCAAAAACTAACTCAATGGGTGATACTATCAAGGTGACATGGAAAAGGATTAGCCATCCAACAGTCATAGTCACTTTACAAAATAATGAGGAATTAAGGGTAAATCATTCATGGCAAGAATTACCATAAGTGTATAAATTTCCACCTATAGATCACCTGATAATGCAATAGACTAAAGAAAAATACTTGATCTACTTTTACAACCAATTTAGCGAAAGCTTAATCGAACATGAGCAACATCAATAAGAACACATATAACTAATAAGAAGGAATCAATCACACATAACACAAGATATAATTCGGGGAAAGCCTCAGCCTAAAACCCCAACTTTGTATTATCATACAAGTGGAAATATAGCTAGTATTACAAAAGGAATCAACTCAAAAGTTATCATGCTCTCTCTGCAATACCTTTGCTGCTCATAGACAGTCAAAGGCCTCTCTCAAACCTCTTGATCTGCCCTCCAAGACTCCTATTTCTTTGCGCAATTTTGATTGGGGTCTAGTGCAGCCACTTGTGTGAATTGGCCTCTTCGCACATTCACTAACCTTTGATCCAACTATGCAGTCCTGAAGGAGATAAATCCTTCTCCATGGATGAGCTTCCTCTATAGAAAAGAAATTCATCCAACTAATAGTACACTGTCCCTTCTTTGATCTAAACTGGGCCTCTGTCTGAACTGACATGCATGAGTTATTCATGAGAGAATCTTCAGTTATCTGAAGTGCAGCAGTTATATGCAAGCATGCATTAACTAATTGAACTCACATTAATTTAAACAAACTGTTTAAATCAATTTAACTAGACTTGACTCAGTTAACTGAGCCAACTAATTACATCTCAAATTAGAACTCATCCTTATCTCTTTAACTAATGGATAAATTCCTCAATTAATAGAGAAATTGTTGCATGTCCTCACATAGACTTCATGTTTGATTTTTCACAAATAATTAACTCATGGTGAATTAATTAATTTATTTTTAAACAGCTGTTAAGTTCAAATTCGAATTTTACTTCCTATTTTAGTCCAGGGACTGACTAAAATTGGAATCTATCCTGAACTGCTAAAAATAGCAATGCTATTTTTAGCACTTCCATTTTTCATTCCCTGTTGCTCAATCCAACACTGGTACCCAAACTGCTATTTATAGTAGTGTTATTTTTAGAACTTCTATTTTTAGCATTTCTTGTTGCTATTTTGAACACTCCCTCTCAACAATAAATACATTCAACTCGAACCCAATCCTGTACCTTTGGAATTTTCGGCATGCAACACTTCTACCAAGTGTGGTTGCTACAACAACTCTCGGAACAAAGAAAAACTCCCCACTGACCTCTCTATTGGGTTAGAAACATACTTTGATGCTAAAGCTCTACCTGCTGCTGACAAGTGCTCCCTCTCTGACCTCTGAGCTGTTGCATCTGTCTCTACCCAATCAGCCAATCCTGTTACTCCTCATCGGGGCTCCTATAGCAAAGTCGAATCAAAGAGGTTGGGTACCTCAAGGATCCTACCCCTCCTCCTTGGGACGATCACTCCACGTCGCCCCACCTCCTACCTGGAGGTATCGCTGCATGTGATCCCTCTGCCCACCTGTCTCGAAGTTTCCCCCTACTGGAGGTCTCTGCATGAGTAGATGTCTCTACTCAATCTCCTCTCAGCTTCTCTAGTTGTGGCTCCTCCACAACCTCCTGAAGCTGCTTCACCAATTGTGGCTCCTCCACAATCGTCTAAGACTTCTTCTGGCGCTGCATGTTGAGAGGTAATGTACTCTCCCTCTCAACCACCAAGTCTCCATCAGTTGCCTTGCTCCTTAAGGCTTTGCATGCATCTTGAACCTCAAGAGAATATAGGTTCTTGACCCGTGAACTGATTTGCTTCACCTGTCTAGTGATATGTGTCTAAGGAAAACCTTTCCCTTACTAAAGACTACATCGTAGCCTCTGTCTTCTAGCACCTTGATCGAAACCAAGTTTCTCTTCAGTCCTAGTACATACTTGACATCAGTCAAGGTAGGGCGAGCTCTGTGCTCCCTCTTAAAAATAACCATGCCTACACCTAAGACACTATACTTTTCATCATTACCCATCGATATGAGTATCTGGAGATCTTTCTCCTCCAAAGTACTGAACAAAATCTTGTCACTGGTCATGTGGAAAGAAGCTCCACTGTCAAGAAACCAACCACTTCCCACCATGGATGAAACCATGGATGCGAACAGTGTGAAATCCAACTAGAACTATGAGGCCAATGCCTCACCTTCTGATCCTTCCACGGATCCCTTCTTGTATTTCCTCAGTGGACAATTTGTAGCAAAATGGCCCACCTCATGAAAACGAAAGCATCACACTTTCAATTTGTCAAACTTCTTCCCACCATGGGAAGAACTGGATTCGGAATGAGAAACCTTCTCCTTCCCCTTCTTCGCCTTACTCGCTAAGGCACAATTTTCTTCATCCTCCATGGATGAAGAACCATCTCTAGTGCTTCTTCTTATCTCCTCCTACATCAAGTCCGACCAAAGTCATTCCCAATCTGCCAGTTTCTCTCTTCCATTAAATAGTCCTGGTAGTTATGCCAGCTCTTAGGAAGACCAAGGAGTGCAAGACTCACCATGTCATCATCAGCTATTGTGATCCCTACACTTCCAAGCTCATCCCTGCATGTGGTGAGATTGTTCGGATACATAGAGATCGTGTCGCCCTTTTCACACTTGATCTTCCTAAGCTTGCCTTTCAGTGCTAGCTTCCTCTGATCACTGCTATTCTAATATAGATCTTTCAATGTTTTCCACATTGAAAACGGTGTCTCATTCCCATGGAGACTCAAGACTATGTGATCTCGAACTCCCTCTAGAAGGATTCTCCTTGCTCTAGCCACACATTTCTTCCATTTAACCAATTCAACAGCACCAGTCGGCTTGGGGACTTCTTGATCAATGAAGTCCTTTAGACCGTTATCCTCTAGTACTACTTCCATGCGATCCTTCCAAGCTATATAATTTGAACTGCCATCAAGGGCATATTCGAGTCTTAAACCATTGAACGCCATAGGTGAAATAGAGATGTGATAAGAACTCGATTTCTATATTCAGGAATCACAAACTTCAAACTTCTCCCTTCTTGTATATTGTTCTTCCTTGATCACCTTTGCTCTGATACCATGTAGAAATTCCCACCTGTAGATCACCTGATAATGCAATAGACTAAAGAAAAATACTTGATCTACTTCTACAACCAATTTAGCGGAAGCTTAATCGAACATGAGAAACATCAATAAGAACACATATAACTGATAAGAAGGAACCAATCACACATAACACAGAAGATATAACCCGGGGAAAGCCTCAGCCTAAAACCCCAACTCTGTATTATCATACAAGTGGAAATATAGCCAGTATTACAAAAAGAATCAGCTCAAAAGCTATCTTTCTCTCTCTGCAATACCTCTGCTACTCATAGATAGTCAAAGGCCTCTCTCAAACCTCCTAATCTGCCCTCCAAGCTTCCTGTTTCTTGGCGTAATTTTTATTGGGGTCCAGTGCAGCCACTTGTGTGAATTGGCCTCTTTACACACTCACTAACCTCTGATCTAACTACGCAGTCCTGAAGGAGATAAATACTTCTCCATGGATGAGCTTCCTTTATAGGAAAAAAATTCATCCAATTCATAGTACATTTTCCCTTCTTTGATCTCAATTGGGTCTCTGTCTAAACTAACATGCATGAGTTATTCATGAGAGAATCTTTAGTTATCTAAAGTGCAACAGTTATATGCAAGCATGCATTAACTAATTGAACTCACATTAATTTAAACAAACTATTCAAATCAATCTAACTGGACTGGACTCAGTTAGCTGAGCCAACTAATTACATCTCAAATTAGAACTCATCCTTATCTCTTTAACTGATGGATAAATTCCTCAATTAATAGAGAAACTGTTGCATCTCCTCACATAGACTTCATGTTCGATTTTTCACAACTAATTAACTCATGGTGAATTAATTAATTTATTTTCAAACAACTGTTAAGTTCAAATTTGAATTTTGCTTCCTATTTTAGTCCAGGGACTGACTAAAATTGGAATCTATCCTGAACTGATAAAAATAGAAATGCTCTTCTGTGCAGGGATTCAATTGTTGAATTAAGGCTTCTGTGATCCATATCAAATTTATGAGAGATTTTTTGGCGTAAATCACATGAAATTTCATTTGTCGACGCATTTCAAACCAACCAGTGTGGTTCATCGTCAGGACAAGTTGAAGAATCAGATCTAGCTTTGCATATTAAATAGACAGAGCAACACATCCAATGGTTATATTTCTTGACCAAGCAATGGCTATATTGACTAATGGCTAAATTTGACCAGTAGACTAACCGTCTACCGGTCAAATTTAGCCGTTAGTCAATATACCCATTGCTTGGTCAAGAAATATAACCATTGGATGTGCTGCTCTGACTATTTAATATGCAAAGCTAGACTGATTCTTCAACTTGTCCTAACGATGAACCACACTGGTTGGTTCGAAAAGCGTCAACAAATGAAATTTGATGTGATTTACACCAAAAAATCTCTCATAAAAAATAGAAATGCTATTTTTAGCTTCCATTTTTCATTCCCTTTTGCTCAATCCAGCACTGGTACCCAAACTGCTATTTATAGTAGTGCTATTTTTACCACTTCTATTTTTAGCATTTCTTGTTGCTATTTTCAACAATAAGAATGTTTAATATTAGATATGAGGAAACCATATAATTGATAATAATGGGGAACAAATGGATAAATGTGGAGCAACAACATGAAACTTAAGAACTTCCTTCTTTTATTTTGATGAAGAAGCAACAACCGTGACTTTGAAGGAAACAACACCTGAAACATGAAAACATAAGATAGAATAGAAAAGAAACAATACTTTATTGAAAAACAATAAATAATCCTTGGTATTGGGTGAATATGTGTTAAATAATGTAAATAGAAAATAAGGAGAGTTGAAATATGAGGGGACACTGGGAGATGAAACCCAATAGTCTCTCCCTCCATGTATATATCTAATATCAACCTTAATGCAAAATCACAATTCATCTAAGGAGTTACCTCCTGGCTTGACATGGTGTCAGAGTTCAAGTCCCAACCACTATTTTTGGCTCCATTCCTACCCTTATAACTCACTCCTACCCATGTTCTGCATATTACCTATGTCCAGCAGTTTAAAATTTATTGTGTTTGTTGCCTCCTCATTGGATTTTCTGGGGTCATCTTCACTGTTTTGGGAGATTGGCAAGCAAGAATTACTAGTTGTTGCACTTCCTAGAAGAACTGTGTTGTATTGGGACTATTGTGAAGCATAAGAGGGCGACGAGGTGTGTCTCTCTCCATGGATCTCAGACATTTCTTTCTGCCCCTCGAATTGAGACATATCTCCCATACCACTCATTAATGCTGGAATGACATGGTATAACACACTCCTTTGGTAATACCTCCTTTGGTAAGCACCACTCTCCCCATTGTATTGTGTTACACCACCCATACTTCCCGACTCCACACCATACTTCTTGTTCAGTCAATGCACCCCGCTCCCACTCACTATTTTTCATAGCTATTGTTTGTAATGTATAACTACATTTTACCACCGATCTTGCATACCACAGTCCTCTTCCACCGCATGGTACTCCATTGAATGGTATAAAACTAGTATCGTGACTTCTCAGTGAGATAGAACTCTCCTCGTACTGGTTTTTAATATATAACCTTCCTACCTCCATGTTGGCCTGTTCGTTGCATATAACGCTGCCTTGGTGCATACCACTGGTCCAAACCATCTCCTCCTACATTCAGTGCTATGTCAAGCAATGCAACCATCGGTCATATGTTGACCCTCCTCCACACTCGACTCCCTCAACAATCATAACTCCTATAATCATAATGCTCCCAATACCGCCCCCCCATACCACTCACACTCTAAACTTGAAGTTGTCTAATTGATGATTAAATTGTTCGGTATTGAATTGAAAAATGATGACCCTCTTGCTTTAACATCAGAAGTAAGATCTATTATGCATGATGTCAAAACCACTGGTGTTCAAATAGACATTCTTCTCATAGCTTATCTCAAGGCACTATATCCCACTTATTCAAATTATCTTGAGTCATTGCAAGGAAGTGGAAACCTCAAGGAGATTACCTTTGACTCCCTTGAGAAGAAGTTTGTTGAGAGAGAGAAGGATTTTGGGAAGAGGACAGCTCCTTAGTATTTTGAAGAAGTTGTGTGCCTTGCACATAAAGAGAAGAATCACGCACAATATTTTTCTAGAGGATGAGGTGGTGGAAGAGGAGAAGGAAGAAGGAATTTTAGAGGCGGGGCGGGGGCAGACAGTTCCAAGGAGAAAAGTATGATCTTCATTGCATATGATGCAATAGAGATGGACATGATGCATCCACATGTAAGTTTCCTTGGGAAAGAATTGAGTAGGAAATAAATGAATCCAAAGGTAAAACCAATGATAAATGGAAAGGTAAAACACTTGAATCCGCTCACTATGTTGTGGCACATTGTAATATTGGAGTAACTGAAGACTTATTTAATGCTTCACTTGCTTCTTGGAAAAATGATTTGTTGCTTGATTCAGGGGAAACTTGCCACATGAATTTTAGAAGATATTTTTTTGAAGAATTTACTGACAATGTTGATGGAGCAATATACTTTGCAGACAAGTCAAAACTCAAGCCATCAAGGCTTGGCACAATCAGGCTCAAACTGCCTGGTCTTCCAGAATTTCTTCTGCATGATGTTCTATATCTCCCGGAGTTGAGGAGAAAATTGTTGTCCCTGGTCCACATCTGCCAGAAAGGACACTCCATTCATATGTTTGATGGAAATATTGAGGTCATAAAAGCATCAGATCGCCCACTTGTCATGACGGGGATAGAAGAAGAAAGACTTCTAAAGTTGCAAGGTACCTCTTCTCATGCCTAAAACTTCTCATGTAGTTCTCATTATGATGAAGGTGCATTTGCATCAAGTTTTTTATGGCATGCTATATTTGGACACTTGAATTATGACAACCAACGTATGTTGAAGAAAAGTGGTGTTACTAGTTTGCCTACAATTCCTAGGAAACTTAAGCAATGTGACACTTGTATCTTAGGAAAACACAACAAATAGTCTTTTCATGATACACATTCCAGAGCACATAGAAAACTTGAAATTATTTATTTAGATTTATGTGGCCCAATGCATGTTCCTTCTGCAAATGGAAATAAATATATGATGACATTTATTGATGATTACACCAGAATGTGTTGGGTTTATTTATTGAAGAACAAATCTGATGATTTTCAAACATTCAAGAACTTTCATGCATGGATTGAAAATGATGCAAAATCTCATATTGGATCTATTCGTACTGATAATGAAAAAGAATACACTTCAAATGAATTTGAAAACTATATTCACCAAAATGGGATCAAACATCAAACAACTATGCCTTATAATACCCAACAGAATGGAGTAGCTGAAAGAATGAACATGAAAATCTTAAATATGGTACGTTTCATGATGCTTTTCAAGAATGTAAAATTGTTGTTTTGGGCTAATGCAGTTCTATGTGCTGTGTATATAAAGAATATGTGTCCATATAATGTTATTAGAAACAAGACTCCTTATGAAATGTGGTATGGTCACATTCCTTTGGTAAAGAATCTCAAGGTCTTTGGTTCCACCTGTTATGCCTTGATACCTAAGGAGTTGTAAGTGTATCTTCTTGGGGTATTCAAATACCTCCAAAGCATACCGCTCTATGATGAAGTTAATAATAATTTGTAGTATCTAGAGATGTGATATTTCTTGAATCTTCCAAGGCTGACAATGTTGTTGAGTGGAAACTTTATCACTTGGATAGATTCAGACATGCCAAGTCTTTTCAAGAATTTGATAATGAGATTCCACATCTTGAAGTGGGGATTCCTATACTGGATCAATCTGTGGAATCTTCTTCTGAAGCACTCTCTTCCCCACATGAAGCTCCAACCACTAATGACACTTTGACTGATGTTATTGAAAGAATTGGGAGACTCAATCTTGATTCAGCCCCACCTTAGTCAACTGAGCAGCCTAGGCTATCTAAAAAAGGTTCTCCAAAATGGTTGATAAAGACACTTGAAAATGTTCATCCTAATGAGGTTGGAAAGGGAGGAAGAAGAAATTCAACTAGGAAAAATGGAGGTGATGTAGACGATTCTAATTCACCTATTGATATGGATGTTTCTGATGATTGTGAATTGAATTTATCTACATATATTGAACCAACTTTCTTCAAATAAGCCTCTTCTCATGATGAACGGAAATAAGCGATGCAGAAAGAGTATGATGCCTTGATAAAGAATGGCACTTGGAAGCTGGTTGATCCTCCATTGCGTACCAAACCATTAAGTTGCAAGTGGGTCTACAAGAACAAGTATAAAGTTTATGGCTCACTTGATAAGCACAAATCCATGTTTGTGGCAAAAGGTTTTGCATAGAAGGAAGGGGTCGACTATGAGGAGACTTTTTCCCCCACAAAGTGGCTACCATCCTGACACTCTTTGCCTTGGCAGCTTAGAATGGTTGGAAATTCCATCATATGGATGTAAAAACTACTTTCTTGAATGGAGATATGAAGGAGAATTTTTTTATGTCCCATCCAGAAGAAATTTTTGTGAAGGCTCAAGAACATAAAGTATGAAAGCTTGTAAAATCCTTGTATGGCCTCAAGCAAGCACAGGGAGCCTAGTACGAGAAGTTAATTGAGCATCTTATGAAACTCAACTTCAAACATTATGATCTTGATTATGCATATTTGTTTGTCAAGAAAACTGGAAAATCAATTGTCTATCTTGTGGTGTATGTAGATGATATTTTGATGACAGGGAACAATGAAAGCTATATTGCATCGAAAAAGAAGGAATTGAGGAAAGGTTTTGAACTGAAAAACTTGGGCTATGTTCACTACTATATTGCTATTGAAGTAACTCAACATCTAAAGTTTGTATTCCTCTCTTAGAAGAAGTACATTGGAGATTTGTTGAACAAGTTTGGCATGGCTGAGTGCAATCCCTTGACTACTCCAATGGAACAAAAATTAAAGCTCACATCCACTGAAGGAAAATAATTTGAGGATGCAACAAAGTATAGACAAGTTGTAGGAAGTCTTGACTACTTGACTACTACCAGGCCATAAATTTCATTTCTTGTTTGAATCCTCTCTAGGTTTATGCAAAATCCTTGTGAGGGACACTCGTCTGCTACAAAAAGCATTCTAAAGTACTTGAAGGGAACTGAAGATTTTGGAATTAAGTATACATAGGTTGGCGACTTCAGCTTGATTATATATTCTAATTCAGACTTTGATGGAGATAAAGAAACTGGGGTATCTACTTCAGGTTATGCTATGAGTCTTTGATTAGGAGTTGTATCCTCGAGGTCACGTAAACAATTAGTTCCAGCAGATTCCACAATAGAGGAAAAATATGTGGCAGCAACAGAAGCAACAAAGGAAATTTTGTGGCTCGGGAAAATTTTGGAATATTTGTAGGTGAAACAAATGCACTCAACTCCACTCATGATTGACAACACTTCTGCAATAAAGTTGGTCGAGAACCCAAAGTTCCATGATCAAACAAAGCAAATCAATACAAAATACCATCTAATTCGACATCATGTTGAGGCCCAGACAATCAATCTATGCCATTGTTCCACAACTAAGCAGATTGCAGACATCTTCACCAAAGCGCTTGAAAGAGAAAATTTCAAAAGATTCAGAACAATGCTTGGACTCACCAACATCCCTTCAGATTAAGGGGGGAATGTTGACACCTAATCCTTGGGATTGAGTGAATATGTGTAAAATAATGTAAATAGAAAATAAGGAGACTTGGAATATGAAGACACTAGGAGGTGAAGCCCAAGAGTCTCTCCCTCCATGTATATATATATATGATTAGCCTTAATTCAAAATCACAATTCATTTGAGGAGGTGCCTCCTGGCCTGACAAGTTACAACAATTGTGATTTCGGGTGTAGCAATGTTGCTTCCTAAGTTAACAACAATATGTTTCCAGGAACAACAATATGTCGATGGTGAATGAATGGAAAAAAAAATATTTTAAAAAAATGCTTTAGCAGAAATGACTTGGATCTTCAAATGGAAATAAATTCTTCATTTCTCCTATTATGAATCCATCAAGTAATGAAAAAGTCTTCACATTGTTATTTTGGTGTTGGTGGGAAATAGTGGGAACAATTTTGTAGCAAGCTCTTATGATAAAACAAAAATTAGGTCATGACACCTAGAAATAATAAAAATCATATAATATTAAATTTCTTAATAGATTCTTGGATGGAAGGCCCTTATTTCATTAACATTTCCGTCAAGAATCACTTGTTTATAAATGGACCTCCTTTATTCTCTTGGGACTTGCAAAAAGTAAGCATCTACTTGCAATAAAACATGAAATCATGGAAGAGGAGAGGTGTACGAGCTCTCTTAATCTAAGAAATATGAAAAAAATTAACAATTAGTTATTTTATAAAACAAATCCAGGAAATAAATAACAAATTAAAATCCATTTATTACCTGTAGGAGAGTGGTGGTGAACCATACTATCTAACAATGTTTTAATAATAAATCCTTTATTTTTCGTGTGATTTGAGTGATTCCAAATCCAAATGAAATATAATTGAAAGATATATCACCAATAGAAAAAAGTTATAAAAAATCCTTGATATGATATGTAAAATTTACTTAGAACCACCTGCATAATAGAGACATTTTTTATTTCCCAACTTAGACCAACGGTTGATATTTTAAGCATAACTTTTTCGTTCGATGACGGATTGAACTGATTCAAATTGGATATTAAATTATATGCATGTATATATGCCAAATATAAATAGGTTTTGAATACAATAATAAATTATGGGTCAAATATGCTAAGGAACAACTTAAAAAAAAAAAAAAGTTTTGAGAATGCTAATTTACGATAGGCAGTCAATATTTTGGTCATAAATTTATCGTACGATATTGAAATAAAATTATTTAAATTTTATTGTAAACTATATTCATGATTTAATATACCATAGAAATATTTTTGCAAAATCTAGTCATTTAGGCCTCCAAAAACTGACTATCCTAACTATGTCCCTCAGTTGTTTACTAGACACCCTGTCAATGTTTGGGTCATAACGTTTTCGTTTCAAACCCAAATTAAGTGATTCAAATTGGGTTAGAAATTAGATATAAAGGGATACTTAGTATAAAAACAAGTTTCAAAAATATTTCCATTTGGTCCTTCAAAACATGATTGTCCTAATAGTTTTTTGACAAATTCGATCAAGCCCGCATGCCATAAGATATGATAAACAAGCAGTTTTTTTTTCCAAATTGGTGATTAAATGAGTATTTATAGAAATTTATTTTTAATATAATACATATAAATACTTAAATAAATTAAAATATTTATCACCGATGTTAATTTTCACAGTGTGTTGCAACAAAAACAATTATTTTTACATATATATAAATATATTTATTTATCTACGTATTTATTCTATTTTGTATACTAACCTATTGTACTTTGAAAAATAAAGTATGCTTACGTATAAGAGTACTTATAGTGGAGTCATTTTTTAAATAAGGCCTCAAGTATATACATACCTAAATTTGAAAAATGCATCCTAATAAATACTAGGGTATGAGAGACCAACTTCCCTTGAAAAGTTGGTGCCAAAAATTGTCGAAGTATGGAGAGATGCTACGAACAAATGATGGAGTGAAACCAATATTCAATATATCCTTTAATTTATTTATTTACCATATTTGGCATATCGTGAATTTCTTGATTTTTAATGTCTTATTTATCTCAATGACTTGTTGATGCAGATTAGAAGAAACCTCATTTTCTTCCATAATTTCTACAATTTTTGTATTTGAAACCTTCCTAATCTCAATATAGGTTTTCTACAATGGTGCAAGTGAGATAGATGATGAGCCTCATCATTGGGTAATTATATGGGCCTTAACTCACCTCCTAGCTTAGTCAAATCAACTCTTCTCACAACTTATTACATGTTTTGATTATATTTTGTTTAATGAGATGAGTTAAAGTGAGATATTATGCCTAGTGGACTAATATGCATTGAATGCAGGTTTGGAAGAGAAAATCAAGGAATTTTGGCAAGACTAAGGTTTGAAACTTGAATGGGACAAGGGAGAGATATTGTAGGAGGTAAATCCTCCTCATTTACTTCTCCCCCACTCGAATATTCCTCCATTAATCACACCAGCTCGGAGTGCAAGCAGCCAAGTCATGAAGATCAAAAGGCAGCCGAGACAAGTGATAAACAAAGAGTTAGTCCATCTCGAGTTTGGGAGTCGAACCTCCCTAAATTTGAGGAAGTCATTGGAGAATTTAGTTGTATAAGTAGAGAGGCCTAGAGCCTCATTAGGATTCGAATTTTTGTTGCAAAAACACTAGTTATTTTTGAGCTCCAAACTTGTGGAAGACATTGATGTAATTTTCTGTTTTGATAATGAAAATGAGATTTTTCTTGATCCAGCATTGAGTTGACTTAGAAGGATGAAGCTCTTGGGTTAGGGGCTAATCCTAGCAGCAAAGGCTCCTCTTCTTGTATCTGTATGCTTAGTTTGGTTTCATAGATTCATGGTTAAATTGTCTCTAGAAGTATTTCATTGCAAGTATTGTGGATTTGATTAGTTGTTTATTAGTTTGCTTCCATTTGTGCTTTACTTTAGTAGCAGGGTAGAAGAGATAAAAGGAGCACCACCAAGCTATTAGTGGGTGTCTTGGCCTCACCTCTTCCCTCAGGGATCATGATTTGAGGAAAATACCCTTAAGCAGCCCCAAAAAGACAGATTTCCATTCCTTCATAAGATTTAGAGTTTACTGTACTTAAACTAGAATTTGATAATTTTTGCAAGTGTAGGATTTAGTTGCCATCTCTTCCATCTTCAGTCTTTCAATAGATCTCATCCATGATTCTATTTTGTTTAGCAATTTTCTTCATGCATGAAGTAGACATCTAGTTCATTAAATTCTGCTTTTCTAGCTTGTTAGAATTCTTCTTATTTACATGACTTTGTGGCAATTATAAATGTTTGATGTAGAACAAGTGCTTCAAAAATATAAATGGATATCATATCAGGAAACCACCTCCCAACTTCATCCATTCATAATCATCCCTTGCTTTCACCAAGATCTTCACCAATCTCATCATTTTACATAGAAATTCCTCCAAGCATGTTGAGCGAATCCAACCATCTCCTAACCTTGCTATTGAATTCTGAGTGATCTTGAGCATTTTATCACTCCATTCCACCCATCCACCACCTTCCATAAGCCTTCCATCACCTCCAACAACCATATTTTTTCTCCAGGCTGTATCTTGTAGAAATACAGGGAATCCTATAGGTTTCTAGTACATCTTGTAGGTTTTCCTGTAGTGGTCTGTTTTGAGGCCAAATTGAGGGAAAACCTCTAGGAAGCCACACCAGGTCACCCAAGGGTCTCCCAAACCTTCCAATCATCTCCTAAACCTCCCAACCCTCTACCATCATCACTAAACCACCTGCCACATCACCAAAAGAGATTAGGGTTTACACTTGACTTTCTAGAAAAAGAATAAAAAGAACAAAATACATTTATTTCAGTCTTTCACCTACACAGTAGTGATGTTTGATGTCTTAAACTTCCATGCTTTAGATAGTAGCATTTCATACATGTTGGTTTGGCATTTTTTTAAAGCATAGTTTCTCAACATTTAGTTAGAGAGGGGTGTGTTTTTAGCATAGGATTTCAGTCATTTTCCTTATTTGTAGTGGATAAGCTTTCTCCTAGAGTAGATCTCTCTTTCTTTCATTAAAAATCAAGCTTCTTATGAATCCATAAAAGTCTAGCTTGAAAACCCTAGTGGCCTCTCACGAGCTAAATAGTGACAAAAGGCAAAACCATCACTTGTACTTGTGTATACAACACTGTCACCTCCAAGTTTGTACAAACCCCGGGTTGATAAAGTAAATATTGTAGCTCCAGGAATGTAGAATTCTTGCTGCAATACTAGTGCTCATCACTTTTTGGCGTCGTTGCCGAGGAGATTTCTATGTACTATGTGATTAATTCTTTCTTTCTTCTATTTCTTGTTTCTAATATTCTGCTCTTAGTTTCATTTCTGCAAAAGTAATTTAGTTTGCTTCCTTTTCATTATGCATTCTTTGCTTTTCTTTCCATTCTGCAAGTTAGATTTCAATCAAGTAGTTAATATTTGCATTCAGTCTGCAATTCAATTCTGCAATCACTTTCAAAGTTTAAAAAATCACAAAACTAAACAAAAACATTTATTTTCATGCCTCGTAGGAATAGGGATAACTTAGGGAAATTTTTTCCAAATACCCCCACTACTTCCAACAACCAACCTTCCCTCTTCTTTGGTGGTTGTGAACTGGAGGAACCCTTAGGTGAGCAACCAAACATATTTGAAGAACCTATAGGGGAAGAAGAAGAAGGAGAACCCATTCCTACTGAACCTATGGCTGAAAACAGAAATGACAGGGGAAATAGAGAAAGAGTTGAGGGTGCCTTCCCCATTAGGGAGACCAATGGGGATACTAAGATGAAAAATATAAGCCCTTATGCCCTTCCTCATTTCCATGGCCTGACCATAGAAGACCCAGACACTTTCTTATTTGAGTTTTTTGTCATATGCCAAACCTATGACTATACAAATGATGAGAAGAAGTTGAAACTATTTCCATCCACTCTCAAGGATGTAGCTTTGCGCTGGTTCATGGGTTTACCTGGAGATAGCATTACAACTTGGGCTCAGATGCAGCAAGCCTTCAACAACAAGTATCGGGACTACTGTAGGTCTAAAGACACTAAAGAGGAAATTTTTAGGATGACCTTAGGCAATGATGAATCCCTAGAGGATTATGAAGAAAGATTCTAGCTTAGCTACAAAAGGGCCAGGTGCACACTTGACCCTGAGTCACTGAAGCTGGTCCTACTTAGAGGAGTAAGGGAAGACCTTTTGGATACCCTACACTTGTTAGCAGGAGGGGATATCTACCAGTTACCCTATGAGGATATCAAGACTGTCTTTAGAAACCATTCTAGGGCAACCAGGAAAAAGGGTAGGGGTAGTCAACCTATGGTCAGTCCATCCTCTTCCAATTCATCCATCAAGGGTGAAATTGGAAATATGCTAGAGGATTTCAAAAGTGAGATGTTGCAAACCCTTGCCCTGCAGATGGACACTATGCACATTAAGAGAAAGCAGGAGGAAGCAGAGAGAGCCTTGGCCATTTTTGTCCTAGATGCATGAGGAGGCATCCTAGGAATGAATGTCCATTGAATTCTATTGAAATTTTCTCAGTCTGTGAAGAAAACCACTCCACAGACAAGTGCCCCTCTTTACCTGGACTCAAAGCTGTATATCAAGGAGCTGAAGGGGTCACTGAGTAGCTCTGCTACATAAACCAAAGGAGACCTCATGGGCCTAGGCCATACCAGTAGGGCATGCAAGGGTCATCCCATGCATATTACAACCCCAACCAGACCACATCCATACCTTCTTGGGGACCCCCTGCTCATCCTTCCTAGTCTACACCTCCTCCTTGGTCCTTTGCACCTCAGTATCATTCCCATCCAGCCAACCAGTCATTTCAACCATATGCTCTGCTACAACCTCAGTGGAATGCACTGCCCCAGGGGTGGAGGCCCCAATACAACAATGTCCCAACTTTATTGCCTTCACCACCTGCCCAACCACAAATTTTACACTCTACTTCACCTAAACAACCCTAGATACCTACCCAGCCAAATCCAAACACAAACAATAGACAGGCACAACAAGTATACACTGGAGAGACATCATATCCAGCTTATGTTGTGGAGATTTAGGAAATCAACCTGAGATCTTGGAGAGTACTCTCAGACAACCAACCTCCACCTCCACTAATCCAGGTGGACATTGGTGGCCACCCGCCAATTCCACTTGGACCCCCATTGCTTCTTTCAATTTTTTAGTCCTTAATTGTAGCACAATTTACTATTTTTAGCAGTTTTTCGGGTCCTAAACTTCCAAAGCCGTCTTGAGGCCCTAGACGACGTTTTTTTTTAAATCTACCCTGAATGATTTTCTATCTAAAATCATCTTTTCTGTCGTATTCCTTAGAGAGATATTTCCAACGGGCTATCATGCACGTCAAACGGAGATAATATGACCAAGTCACAACCCCGGGAAGTTGGTTGTCCAGCTCACCCCAACGGGGCCCATAAACTCTTGGTGTTACATCTCCTCGGGTTAGGGCTTTGGCTGTTTAGGGTTTTCTCTTATTGTTCAATAATAAAAAGGTCCTTGAGCCTCATTGTAAGGCAGTTCAGAGGCATGTAGCTGCCACATCTCTTCTCAGAGATAAGCTACCATCGCCCTAGCTAGTTTATCTCCATTTCTATTTGCAAGCATATTTCAGTATTTTACATTAATGATATGAAGTATTATTTTTGCTGCATCTCTATGTTTATGGTTATCTCTGTAATTTGTTGCATTCATGTTTAAATTCGGATCAGTGGTATCAGAGCGATCTGCCTTTTTTCTCTTTTTTTCTTTGCATGTCCCCAACGAGGTCGGGTTTATGAAACTAGCTCACAAAATGATAGAAAATATAGATCAACACCTTAAAATTTAGCCTCTTCAAGGGGCAACCTCCTTTACATTACACAAATGAACAATTCTTCCATGATACAAATGATAAGACCTCCTTTCTATATTTAGGAGTCTAAGGGGTCATAATATAATCAGAGCCGACATAACAATAATAATGTAAGGGCAGAATAATAACAATAGTGGGCTTCTATGGGGCACAATAATAACAATATGGGGACTACATGGGCACAACAATATAATAAGGGGGTTGTACTAATAACAATAAGGGGTTACACTAGTAGTATAGGGACCTAACATGCCCCTCTCCTTCCAAAAGTGTTGTCCTCAACGCTTGAGTAGTTCTTGATGCTTCTGTATAAATTCTTGTCCTTCCATGTGGAATCTTCAGTGGGTAAGTTCTTCCACTTGATGAGATACTCTGAAATTGATCTATTTTGCAGCTTTTGATTTCTCAGTTCTGTGACTGCTTCAGGTTCCAATATGATTTTTCCTTCCTTGTCAAGTTCTTACAACATTGTTTGAACTAGGATGTAACTTTTGAATGACTCTGCACTCCTTTGGGCATATGGATATATGTAAGGCCTAATGTTTGGAGGAACACTTCGTGGAATCAAATGAATATCATGATCATGATCATGAATATGTGGTAGGCCTTTGGGAGTCTCAAATACCTTGGAATGATTGTCCAAAACGTTTTGGAGATCTGGAGAAATACACGATTTTGATGTGGGATCCTCTAGTGAACATAATTGTGCAATTACACCTTGTTGTTCTTTATTTAGAAGATTTTTCATGTTGTTAGAGTTGATTATATTTCCAGGTTTTCCTTCAATACCCCTCAATTCAACTTCCTTTCCTTCCCAAAAAAATTTCAAGAAAAGTTCTTGAAAATTAAAAGTTATCGTACCCAAATATTGTAACCATTGGATTCCTAGTAAAACATCAGCACCACCCATTGGATTCGGTGCTAGATATAGGAAGAAATTCAATTCCTTGGCTATATTACAATCAATAAAATTATGGGTACTGCCTGAATTAATCAACACTCTTAACTTTTTCTTCTTGATATGTCATTCTATCTTGATAGTTTGAGGAGTGGTAATTTCTTCCAATGCATTACAAGATATGGTCAAATTGATTTCTTGAGACTCAATGTGATCTTTCAATTCTTGATCATTTTTCTTCTTGATATGTCCTTCTATATTGATAGTTTGAGGAGTTTTAATTTCGTCCAATGTGTTAGTGCCTAGATTTACCTCAGGCTGAAAAGGTAGGATCCAGGGCCAACATTAAACAACGCTCAGCCTCGTAGCTAGCCCTATGAGGACAGGAGAGGGCTCTCTCTGGGTCAATCTCAGCAAAAGATAATCGATGAGGCTTGAGATGACTGAAATAAAAACTAATTTTAGGCTAGGTATATGTGCAAAAGAATTTGATTTGAATAAAATAGTGTTTTGTTGGCTCAAAGGGAAAGGCACATTTTGGGGTGCGGGGATTGAGGCTCAGTTCTGCAGAGATCTCGATGGGGCAAGGTAGGCAATCGTTTTGGCACTTAAATTTTAGTGAGATGGAGGGAAAAGATAGGTGAGGTGTTGAAGAGGGCAAGGGAAATCAAGAATCCTCCCCAAACAGCTGAAAACATCGAACAACTAAAGCAAACTTCAAGTAGAGCATTGCACTTTCAATGAATTCTACTTACACTCTTGTTTGTTTAGTTCAGAAGAAATAAGATAGATGATGGCATACATAAACAAAATTCACAATTACAAAGAGAACCACTGTACCAATACAAATTGCCACATGAATCCCAAAGAGTGCTGCAAATCTTGGTCTCAATTCCTTAGCCAAAATACTGAAAGTGAATGTACAATGAAGCTCAAGGCTTTCTCAAGAGTCCAACCATGCTAATGACTGAAAAATAACATAATATAGACAAACATAGCTCATCCTTGCCTCTAGGGGTTGAGCTCACAAGTTTAGGAACTGATCCAATTGATTATAAACTGAGAACTAGAAACTAGGCAACATAACAGCATTCCTCTAGAAACAAGGGAACTGATTCATTCTGTTTCAAACAACCTCTAAACTGATGAATCTACATCTAAAAGTGAAAATCCAAAATATTTACATCATAATCCATCAATTTTCATCACATTACATCATAAATTTTCCATTAGGAAAGTGAAAAATTCAAACTAGGTGAAACTGGGCAAAAAACAGAGCAAAACTTGGTCAAACTCGCAATTTTTCCTCTATGCGCCACGCTTCATTCTCTATGCATAGGACATGTTTGGACCCACTTTCGGAGGCCTTCCCGATGTCCAAATGAGCTCTAGGTGTGCTTGATGGAAAGGTCTCCCTGTCTACTTTCGAACCCAAGTGGAACATTTCAATTTGGCCTCCATGTTCCCCTCCAAAACTCCATTCTCCCAACACTACTTCCTGTGTGTCAAAATAGGGGCAGTGAGGTGATTTTTTGAGTGTTTTTGACCCTTTTGAGGGCTCAAAACCTGCTCAAATTTCTTGGCCATAGATAGGAAAGTGTAATTTTGTATGAAAAAACCAAAAATGTTTAGTTTTTGAGATTTGGAAACCCCTAGCAAAAGCGAGCGCCACGTGGCGCGGCGCATAGAGCAGAAAACCCTGTGTTAAACATTTCTGTGTGTAGCGCCTTTTTTCAGACCAGTTTTGAGGGCCTTCCCAGTGTCAAAATTGGGTGCACAATAGCGCGTTGGAAATATTATTTAGTATAATTTCCAACCCAACTTGAATTTTTGAATTTGGAGTTCATTTGCCCTGTCAAAAGTCAAATCTCCCAAGACTGGTAAAAATGTACAAAATGAGGCTGCCTAAAGGCAGAGTGTTGTTGTAGTCAACTTTTGAAGGTCTTCCTCAACCCCAAATTGAGCTCATGATAGCTCATTGGAAATATAGTTGTATCTACTTATTATTTTACTCATCAAGCAAGTCATTTTTGAAACCAAGCTAGGATACATCTTGATTTTCCCAAAGTCACTTCAGAGGTGCATCAATTCTCCTGAGGCAACTGTATTTTTGACATTTCTCTAAAACCATGACACCTGTGTAAAATATGAATAAGGGTTTTCTTCCTTGCCATATTTTGTACAAAAACCTCTCTCATTTTTCCCAAATTCATCTTTTCTTGCTCAGAAAGATCATTTAAGTAAAACCTATCCCGATGTGTGGAACAGGGGATTTGTCGAAATGAAGCGAAATGAAGGGGATAAGGGGCTTCTAAATTCTTGGGAAAATTCTTGGAAGTAGGGAGGGATGTTAGGAAGTAGGAGAAAGTGGAATTTCAAATATTGAGTGAGGGGAAGGGGTCCAAAAGGGCAAAACACAGGCCTAGCCCAGAAAATTGTCAAGTTGTAGCAAGAAACTAGGGTTTGTGCAAAAATGAGGAATTTAGGGGATCTCAGTGATGGGAAGTGTTTAATAAGGTAAATTAAGGATAGGGGAAGGTGTATGAACATCAAGATACAAATTTTTCTGATGATTTGACCATCCAAGAGAAATTAGCTTCAAAACCCTAGGAGAGGGAAATGAACCTTACCTAGGCACAACTAAAGCATGAACAAGGTGTAAAATGACCCATTGGAACCTGACATGATGATGAAAACCCTATGAATGATGGTACACTCAACTGAATGGTGATATGAAGCTCTTGGGACAATAATTAGGGTTTGGGAATTTTTAACTAGGGTTTGGGATAGTTAGGACTAGGGATTTGGGAAAATGGGAATTGGGGATAGGTATGACTGAATATGGGAGTTAGGGAATGGGTGGATAAGCTGAGAAAATAAATGGAGGAGTGAAAAGTGAGGGAGTGGTAGAAGGCAACAAAATGACAAGTACAAAACCCTAGGCAATGGATTTTGAGAAATTGCAAGATATTAGGGTTTGGATTTTCTTTTACACAACCACCATAAACTTTAAGAAAAAATCCTTCACTAGCAAGGAAAAGAGCATGGCTTACTTGCACACTAGAATTTTTGAGAAATTTTGGCAATTTGAGGGAGTTATTGATGAAATAGGGCTTGGCAGCTCTATGTGCCGCGCCACAAACCCAATGCATCACGCCTCCAAAACTGAGTGCCTTTGCTGCGATTTGCTCTCCCTTTTCCAACACTGCCTTCACTTTGCTCAATATTTCTTCTTGGAATGCCAATGAGCTTTTGAATTGTGAAAAATGTTTTATATACAAGAGCTTTTAATTTTTGATTCATGAAACCCGCTTTTATAATGTTTGCATTGTAACTTTACTTCTTCAACTCTGTTTTTTGGGCAGTTTATTTTCTTTGTGCCTTTGATGAACTGAATGACTTGATTTTTTGTTTTCCTTGCAAAGGATGGAGCAGCTGAAGCTTGGGAAGGAGACCAGGGTTGCCTCTGAGCTGATTTACATTCAAGAGAACTAAAAATACATGAATTAACACAATAAAAACCTAGAATACTCTGTTTTTCCTCAAAACAGAGTTTTGAGGAAAAATACATTGCTGAGCAATTTATTATGAACTTTATTGGTACTGGAACCTCCTCATGTGCCTGCTGACTGTTATTGGACATTTTGGAGACCTTTTTGATGAAACCCTAATGAAACCCTAGACCTAAATGACAATGAAACCCTAGAAAAGACTTCTGCAATCTTTAAGACAAAAAGGTGACTGTATACAATTTTTGATGAATAAACATGAGCCAGCAGGTAAATGACATGAGGGAAATTGTACAGCAAGCCACTACTGTCAGATGATCCATGCTCCTAATGAAATGCAACTGACTGAGCGAGACACCTAATATGCAATGCAACAAGAGGATTTGATCTCTGACGGAGGGATGAAGATACCGACACTAACACAATGCATTACAAGATATGGTCGGATTCATTTCTTCTTTCTCGATGTGATCTTTCACTTCTTGAACCTTTTTCTTCTTGATATGTCCTTCTATCTTAAGAGTTTTAGGAGTGGTAATTCTTTCCAATGCTTTACCAGATATGGTTGGATTGATTTCTTCTTTCTCTTGGGTTGGTTCCTGGTGTATATACTCTTCTTTTGACATTTCTTGATCCTTTTCTTGATTTCAGGAGCTCGATCTTGCAATGACTGTAACTATGTACTTTCGAATCTTCCAGTTCTAAAATTGCGACCTGCAGTGACCCTCTACATCCTCTTTCCAATGCCACTAGTCTGATCAAATTTAGATTCTCCAAGAAAGAGTTATGCACAATCTCCCAAGATGACCTGATTATATACCTTTTCAGAAGAGCAAACTTGTATGAAGTGCCACGTGTCATTGTTTTGACCTTAGGATCTGAAAAATATACACAGGAAACTACAGTCTATCCTCTTTCTATAACTTCTTATGAAATTTCAATCTGATGCTCAAAACAAAAGTTATGACTATTTTCCCCAGGTCACCTATTTGGAATGTAATTCGAGAGTTTGCAAAAAGTCCAACTTCCTCAGATCATATATATGAGAATATAGTGCGAAAGGGTCTGAAGTTTGGACCCTGAGGTTCAAAAATATTTTAGCCCAAATGGGTTTTGTTTTTAGCATCTGAAACGTCACAAAAACACGGTTATAGCGTAAATGCCATGATGACCTGTTTGGAGCAGCGAAACCTTAGAATCCAAAGCTATGATACCAAATGTTATGAAACCAACTCACAAAATGATAGAAAAGATAGATCAACGCCTTAAAATTCAGCCTCTTTGAGGGGGCAACCTCCTTTACATTACACAAATGAACAATTCTTCCATGATATAAATGACAAGACCTCCTTTCTATATATAAGAGTCTAAGGGGTCATAATATAATCAGAGCCGACATAACAATAATAATGTAAGGGCACAATAATAACAATAGTGGGCTTCTATGGGGCACAATAATAACAATATGGGGACTACATGGGCACAACAATATAATAAGGGGGTTGTACTAATAACAATAAGGGGTTACACTAGTAGTATAGGGACCTCACATTGGGATATAAGGAGTTAGGGCTGGAATTGGTCAAACCTTTGCAAGACCAACCTCGCAAATCGAAATCACCTCCCATGGCGGATGAAAAGAAAGACGAGGGGGCAGGAGATCCTATAAAAATATTGCTCGAAGAAGCCCTCGAGTGACAAATGAATGCGATGATGGACAACTTTGCCCAGATCCTTTAGTGGCTACCTAGGGGTGACGCATCAGCTTCCAATAGCTAATCTGGAAATGCCACACCATTTAAGGTACAAGTTAATTTTGAAATCCCCATATTCGAGGGTCAGATAGATGCAGATGCCATCACTAAATGGTTAAATCTGCTAGAGGGTTATTTTCTGTTCATGATTTTTCTAGTCAGGAAAAGATTATTTTTTCTCTTCTCAAAGCAGCCCCCCACATCAAGGACTGGTGGGAAACCTATTGTGAGCAGAAGGATGAAAGTACATGCTCACTATTTTCAGTCGCACCCACTTGGAATTCTTTCCGAGATGCCATCAAGGAGCAATAATACCCAGTTGGAAGCTATGAGGATCAATACATAAAGTGGACCACGCTACGGCAAGGAAGGGACCAAGACGTGCCAAAGTTTACCAATATTTTCCATACCCTTCACACAAAGTTGGGTATCAAGGATACGGAGTAGCATTTGGTACTCAAATACCGTGATTGCCTACACAAATACATCTAGGAAGAAATAGAATTCCTGAACATCTCCTCGCTCGGCATGGCATACCAATATGCCATCAAGGTCGAGCAAAAGTTTAAACAGAAGAAGCGAGACTTTGGATCTGCAAATCTGAAGCAAGGGAAAGGTGCCCCCAAACCACATAACCAAGGACAAAGCCAAGGCGGGGCAGCCCAAGACAACCTACCAAAGCTACAAGCAAAGAATAGTGCCACAAAGCCGAAAAAGAACACGGGAAAGTGGTGTGAGTTCCATAAGAGCTCCACTCACAACACAAGTGAGTGTCGGGCCAAGCAGTCACTGGTGGTCGAGCTAAAGGTTTCAGAATCAGATGCATGTTCCGACTCTGAGTCAGAACTCGACAAGGGGAATGATAAAGGGAAGCAGATTATCATTGCGGAGCCCAATGCCACCATTGCCACCACGAAGATCCAGAAGGAGGAACCCAAAGATCTAGAGGAGGAGGCGCATCTCTTCCACTCCCAGATGTGGGTAAAGGGCTCCTCACTACATTTCATTGTTGACAGTGGGAGCCAAAAGAATCTCATTTTGGCAGAGGTCGTGAAGCAGTTGGGCTTACCTTGCACAGCACATCCACAACCATACACCATCGGGTGGCTTCACCAAGGATGGGATCTTCACGTGAGCCAGCAGTGTCACCTTCCATACAACATCAAGCCCTTCACGAATGAGGTATTGTGTGACATTGCTCCCCTTGAATTTTTTGATGTATTATTAGGACAAACATACTTGTGGATGCGACATGCTATGTATGAATCAAGGCCCCATGCTGTTATTGTTACTTTGGGAAATAAGTTGTACAGGACACTAGAGGTAGCACCGCCTACCACCATCTCTTTGGTTACTGCAAAAAAATGCAGTAAGCTCATTTTCAAAACTAGGAAATTTGTTTTCCTGATGATACACCCTCAAGGCAAGAAGAAAATGGTGGCCACGACCTCTAGACAGGGCCCCTCTGCATGAAAATTACAGATGGAAAATTTCGTGGAGTAGTACGAGGACATCTTCACCTCCCCCACAGGGGTTCCTCTACACTGTCAGGTCAAGCTCTCCATCGATCTGACCCCAGGTGCATCACTGCCCAATGGAAAAATCTATCAGCGCTCCATTCTAGAGAACAATGAAATCAAGAGGTAGATTCAGGAGCTGCTGTAGAAAGGTCACATCCGTCTGAGTTCATTGCCCTGTGGGAGCCCGATCGTGTTGGTAAAGAAGAAGGATGGGACTTGGAGACTTTGTATTGACTATCAGGTGCTGAACAAGATCACTGTCCGTAATAGATACCTAATCCCATGGATTGATGACCTCCTAGACCAACTGAAGGGGGAAAAATATTTCAGCAAGATCAATTTGAAGTCAGGATATCACCAGGTACCAATCGAACCCTCTGATGTGTGGAAGATTGCCTTCAAAGCCAAGGAGGGCCTTTGCGAATGGTTGGTTATGCCTTTCAAATTGACGAATGCCCCTGTAACATTCATGAGGCTAATGGATGACATCTTGCTACCATTCACCAACTCATTTGTAGTGGTATACTTGGATGACATCCTGATCTTTAGCCAGAGTTGGGAAGAGCACCTCCACCACATTCGATAGGTTCTCCAAACATTGCAGCAACACAAGTTATGTGCCAATTTGGAGAAATTCTCTTTTGGCATGACCCAGGCTCAGTATCTAGGATACATTATTGATGAACAGGGGGTGCATGTGGATCCAGCCAAGATCCAAGTCATTCGGGATTGGCCATATCCAGCCACTCTAACAGAGCTTCGCATCTTTCAAGGTCTTTCCAACTTCTACTGCAGGTTCGTGTTGGGATCTTCTAATATCACTTGGCCCTTGAGTCAAGTCAACAAGGGAGGAGTGAAAGAAAAATTCTTTTGGTATAAATCTCAACAGAAGGCATTCATAGAGTTGAAAGATTGCCTGTACTCGGCACCAGTGCTCGCATTACCAGACTTGCAACAACTATTTGAGGTTGAGACAGATGCCTCTGACTATGCTATTGGGGAAGTCCTTACTCAACATGGGCATCCAGTGGCATATCACAGTGAGACACTTTCAGACACAGTCTGGAAGTATCCCACTTATGACAAATAGATGTATTCCATTTTGTAGGCCTGCCGACAATGGAAGCATTACATTTTGGGGAAGGCAACGGCCATCCACACAGGCCACCAACCCCTGCAGTTCATACAGACCCAAGGGAAATTTCAGAATGATCTCCATTAGAAGTGGTCCACATACCTGCAACAGTTCCATTTGAATATCATGTATAAGAAGGGCAGCACCAATAATGTTACATATTGCCTCAGTTGACCACCGATCATGGAGTTAACCATCGTGCTCAACTCTTTTGGGCATGAGACTTCTGATTGGGCACTTCTCTACAAAAGTGACCTAGAATTCAGCCACACATACCATACACTCTTGGAGGGTTAGCATGTTCGATATTTTCACCTCCAGGATGCCCTGTTATGCCACCTGGGTCATCTTTGTGTTCCTTCAAGTGAGCGTGCCAAGATGATTTGCGAAGAACACTACAGTCGGGCTACTGGGCATTTTGGGGTTGAGAAAATGGTGGCAGTACTGCAGAAGTATTTCTATTGGTTGATTCTTGGACAAGATGTCGGGAAGTACATCAGATCATGCACTGCTTGCGCCATTGCCAAACCAACCATCAAGAAGCAAGGCCTCTATACCCCACTGCCTACCCCTAGTCGACCTTGGGAATCCATCTCCATGGATTACATGTCAGGCCTTCCTTCCACTAAGCATAGAAATGACTGTGTTTTTGTGGTCATTGACAGGTTCTCAAAGATGGCCATTATGGCGGCCTGCAAGAAGAATATCACAACAGAAGCCACTACTAAACTCTTCTTCGAACGAGTGTGGGTACACTTTGGGATCCCATAGTCTATCATCTTAGATCGGGACAACAGGTTCCTCAGTACATTTTGGTCCAGTATTTGGTCGATGCTGGACACAAAACTCACTAAGTACACAGCCTTCCATCCTCAAACTGATGGCTAGACAGAGGTTGTCAACAGGATGATCGTACACATTTTGTGCATCTACAACTCAAAGCATCCATGCACATGGGATGAGAGCCTCCCCTATGTTCAGCATAGCTACAACCGGGCTCTCCACAGCTTGACTGGCCACAACCCTTTTCAAGTGGGCTTGGGATTCCAGCCACTATGTCCCGTTGATGTGGCCATGCCATTTGCAGCTACTCACGTAGATTAGGCTCATGTCTAGTCCGAAACAAATAAGGCAAACAACTTCATTCAGCACATCCAACATATTCGCCAGCAGGTCCATGACATTTTGGAGAAATCAAATGCCAAGTACAAGCTGCGACATGATCAACATCCGGTGTCACACAAGTTTCAGGTGGGCGACAAAGTCTGGTTGCATTTGCAAAAGGAACGCCTTACCGGAGCCTATCGAAAACTCAGACCACTAAGATATGGTATTTACACCATTACCAAGGTTGTGGGAGACAATGCATTTGAGTTCAACATTCCCCCTTTCCTTGGCCTGAACCCAGTGTTCAATATGACCACCTTTGGCCATACTTTTCACAATTACTAGACACATCTGACATTGCAGAACAGCTCACACCCACAGAGTTAAATCCAGATTGCATGGATCAAGTTGTAACTGATCAGATCATGGACACATAGATCAAGCACAGTCACTAGTAAAATATCCAACTATATCGAGTTGTCAACGCAGGCCAAATCCTTCACCAAGGCAAGTGGCTCACCAGGGACCAAGTTCAGTAGAAGTTCCCTCATTTCATGGAGGAACTCAATGCAATGGGGACCATTGCATCCTAATGGGGGAGGAATGATCTAGGTGGACATTGATGGCCACCTGCCAATTCCGCTTGGACCCCCATTGCTTCTTTTAGTTTTTCATTTTCCTTAATTGTAGCACAGTTTACTATTTTTAGCATTTTTTGGGTCCTAAACTTTCAGAGCCGTTTTGAGGCCCTAAACTACGTTTTTTTGGAAATCTACCCCAGCAACTTGTTGCCTAATATTGTATTTTTTTTCATAGTCCTTGGAGAGATCTTTCCAACGAGCTATCATGTGTGTCAAACAGAGATAATATGACCAAGTCGCGACCCCTGGAAGTTGGTTGTCCAACTCACCCCAACAAGGCCCATAAACTCTTGGTGTTACATCTCCTCGGGTTAGGGCTTTGGTTGTTTAGGGTTTGCTCTTATTTTTCAATAATAAAAAGGCCCCTTGAACCTCATTTTAAGGTAGTTCAGAGGTATGTAGCCACCACATCTCTTCTCAAAGATAAGCTACCATCGCCTTAGCTGGTTTATTTCCATTTCTGTTTGTAAGCATATTTCAGTATTTTACATTAATGATACGAAGTATTATTTCCACTGCATCTCTGTGTTTATGGTTATCTCTGTAATTTGTTGCATTCCTGTTTAAATCTGGATCATCCATCCAGGGAGGCTGAGGAAGAAAGAGAGGAAAGTGTGCTTAAAGTAAATCCACCACCCTTTCCTGAGAGATTAACCCAACCACCCCAGCCTACCCCAGAAGAGACTGAACTTCTGGGAGAATTGAAAAACCTATGTGTCAAAATTCCACTTCTCCAAGCTATCAAGGATGTACCTATTTACAACAACTTGATTAAGGAGAAGTGCTTCAAGCATCCATGGAGGCGAAAAAGAGATGCCCCTACCATTAATGTCATTGGACAACTATCTGACTTAATGTTGGGGCAGGTAATCTGTCCAAAGTATTTGGACCCTGTAAGCCCTCTAGTAGATGTGCAAATCAATGGCACCAGTGTCCCACACACTTTGATCTGATCGATATTGGGGTTGCCATTAATGTGATGACCAAGGACACCATGCTCAAACTCAACCTCCAAGGTTCATTGAGGAAGACCACAACAATTATGCAACTTGTAGACCGCTCCACAGTGACCCTTGAGGGGATTGTGGAGGATGTGATGATCTCCATCTTGGAAATACCCTACATATTTCCTAGTTCTCCAACCTAAGGCTAAGCTTAGTGGTTACCCTCTCATCCTTGGGAGGCCCTGGTTAGCCACTGTCGATGCTTACATTAGCTGCAGAGATGGAAATATGACCATCAAGAATGGGCATATGTCCAACCAGTTAGTCCTATACCCTCCTGCTCATCCATATCTAGAACATGACTTACCTTTGTGGCTGGAAGAGGGGGAGGAAGATGAATTTTATTCTGCCCAACTCCATACCTTAGAAACAACCATGGGAGGGGGACAACAGGATGAACATGATTTGATCGAACACATACTCCAAAGTCCAACCCCCGGTACATTGTCCTTAGAGGAATTAGTAAAGGAAACCCAAAAAAAACATCAAATGGATCTATGCTTAGCCAATTCCAACCCTATCTGTGTCAAAACCATAGAATTCGGTGCTGAGAGAACTTTGAAAATCAATCCATCTCCTTTTGTTCTCCAAGAAGAAAAGTTGTGCAACATGCTAAAGGAACACCTAGATTCCTTCGCTTGGAGTTACCGAGAAATGAAGGGAGTGCACCCCTTGGAGTGTACTCACCATATTTATATCAAGGAAAGTTGAAAGCCAGTCTGGAAACCCCAAAGGAGGATGAATCCAACTCTTAAAGATATATTCAAATAAGAACTGCAAAAACTGCTAGATGCAAGATTCATTTACCCTATCTTAGATAGTGAGTGGGTCTCTCCTTTGGTGTTGGTTCCAAAGAAAAATGGTAAGTGGAGGATTTTTTCGATTACATGGAGTTAAACAAAGCCACAAAGAAGGACCATTTCCCTCTACCTTTCATCATCCAAGTGCTAGATGGCTTGGCACGAAAAAAGCTTTTCTCTTTCCTAGATGGATTCAATGGGTACAATCAAATCTAGATCAACCCAGAAGACCAAGATAAAACCACCTTCACTTGTCATTGGGTACTTTCTCCTATAGGGTCCTTCCTTTTGGCCTATGCAATGCTCCTGCCACTTTTCAAAGAGAAGTCCTGAGTATCTTTGCTGAGTTAGTCCATGATGCAGTAGAAATCTATATGGATGATTTCACACATATGGGGGTGATTTAGAGGAGGCTTTGTCCAACTTAGGTAAGGTTTTGCAAAAATGCATTGAGATGAACCTGTCTCTCAGTCCAGAGAAATGTGAATTCTTAATGACTGCAGGGACTGTGCTAGGTCATTCAATATCTTAGCAAGGACTGCAGGTGGACCCAAATAAAATAGCTATTATCCAAAGGGTCCCACCTCCACAAAAGCAGAGAGATGTCAAAAGTTTCCTAGGGTTAGTTGGATACTACTGGAGGTTTATAAAAGACTTCAGTAATTTGGCTTCTTCTTTATTTGGGTTATTTGCCAAGGACTCTGAGTTTGTATGGTCAAAAAGCTGTCAAGAGGCCTTGGACACCCTGAAGGACAAGTTAACCACTGCACCGATTCTCCGAGGCCCAAATTGGGCCCTTCCTTTTCACATTCATGTTGATGCCTCACACAAAGCCATAGAAGCAGCCCTAGGCTAGATAGATGAGAAAGTTCCTTATGGCATTCACTTTATCAATAAGAATCTATCAAAGGCCAAACTGAACTACACAGTGACTGGAAAGGATCTCCTGGCTGTTGTGCATTCATTGAACAAATTTAGGTATTATATTACAAGCTATTAAACATTTGTACATATTGATCATGCTGCAACCAAATATTTAATGAATAAACTTGATGTGAATGACCGGATGATTAAATGGTTACTTTTACTACAACAATTTGATCTAACTATTGCTGATAAGCCTGGCAAGGAAAATGTTGTTGCAGATTTTTTTTCCAGATTAACTTTTCCAGCAGGTGAAGAGGGAATTATTGATGATCAGTTACCGAATGAGCACTTATTCACCATTTCAGTTCTCTCTCCATGGTTTGCTGACATAGCAAACTATTTCGCATATGCACAGTGCCCACCGAATATGTCCTCCAAAGAGAAAAGCAAGATTGTGAGGAAGAGCCCCCTTCACCTAAATTGGGGGCAACCTCTTCAAACTTGGCCTGGATCAAATTCTGAGAAGATGTGTCAGGGAGGAGGAAGTCTTTTACATCCTTCTAACCTATCATGATGGGCCTTGTGGAGGTCACTTTGCAGCAAAGACGACACCATTTAAAGTGTTACAAGCTGGCTATTATTGGCCCACTCTTCATCAGGATGTGAAAAGATATACTAGTCAGTGTGATCGGTGCCAAAGGATGGGAAATCCCACTTCAAGAGATGAAATTCCTCTGCAACCTCAAGTGACTTTTGAGCCATTTGACAAGTGGGACATGGACTTCATTGGACCTATTAACCCTCCTTCCAAGCAAAAAAGAGTATATCATTGTGTGCACTGACTATCTGACTAAGTGGGCTGAAACCAAGGCAATTAAGGCAGCAACAAAGGAGAAGGTGGTTGAGTTCTTAAGGGAGAATGTATTTTACAAATTTGGATACCCTAGAGAACTGGTCATTGATCAAGGCAGCTAGTTCACCTCCAACATGATTGAAGACTTTCTCAGCCAGCACAAGATCAAGCATAGGACCTCCACTCCCTATCACCCACAAGATAATGGGCTAATGAAGGTGACCAACAGAGCGTTGGAGAGCATCTTGGCCAAAGTGGTTGGCAGCAACAGGAAAGATTGGGAAGATAGACTATTTGAGGCCACCTGGGTCTATAATACCACTTGGAAGAAAACCACTGGATTCACACCCTATGAGTTGGTCTATGGGAAAAAGGCCCTGCTGTCCATTGAGTTTTAGTATAACACATTGAGGATGGCAACCCAACTAGGTCTAGATCTCAGCAGTGCACAACAAGAGAGATTGCTTCAATTGAATGGTTTGGACGAATTCCAAATGCGGACCCTCCTACACACAGAGGTAACTCAACTTCCGAGGAAGATCTGACACAATAAGAACATCAAGGATAATAAATTTCAAGAATGTGATTGGGCCTTGTTATATGATTCCAGATATAAATACTTTAAGGGCAAGTTAAGGACAAGATGGTTGGGGCCTTATGTTATAGAGAGATGTCATGATAATGGTTCAGTGCAGATCAGGACCATAGATGCAAAGGCCATTCCTTTACTTGTTAATGGGCACAGACTGAAAGTTTACAAGAGACCATTGTCAAAGCAAGAGTTCGTTGATGGTATCAATAAAATAATGATGGTGGTGGAGCAAGTTTTAGCTCCTGCCTCATCAAATCACTAAGAGAAAAAAGAAAAATAAGGACTCATGTGAAAACCTCCATGAGGCACTTGAGTCCCACCAGTGGGCTGAAAACCTCTTGGGGCGGCCCAATGGTGTCAAAAAGAAAAAAGAAAAAGGAAGTAAAAATATCCCTGGGTGAAAACCTCTCTTGAGGTGCCCAAGGCAAACAACTAGAATGAAAACCTCTTAGAGGCAGACTAGTTGTCTTAAAAAAATAAAAATTAAAAATTAAAAAAGAAATAAATTAAAAAAAAGAAAGAAAGAGAAAAATCATGAAAAAATTATGTTTGCAGGTCAGCAGGAGGACAATCAGAGAACAAAGGAAAGTAAAAAAGGGACCTATTTCACTCACACTTTTATTTTTCCACCCATCATCATTCATCACTCCATCATTTCTTTCATTTTTTCATTCCTTTGCTTCATTTTACAAGGGGGATGTGTTTTCTACAGGATCCCCTGAAAACCTACAGGATGATCTTGTAGGAATTATAGTGCATTGGGAATCCTACAGGAAGTGACCCTAGAGCAAGAAAATGACCTGCCATGTCAAAAAATAACATCCTTACTATTGGGCATGGAATCCCCCCAAGGCATGTGTTGGGGCTCAGAGCCCAAGTTTTGACCCAATTTTGTTGTAAAGCTCCGCGAATTGCGGGCGAAGAGCGTGAAAGTATGATAGAGTCACAGGGTTGTCTGCCCTAGTTTCATAATGTAATGTTGGCTAGATAGACCTACACATGGTCTGCGGACCATGGGATTGTATAAATAGAGCGATGCTCTAAGTAGAGAGAGAAGAGTAGAGAAGAATAACAAGTCTAAGTGATTGAATCACAAGTGTAAAGTGTGTCTTTGGGTCATAGAGTAGGAGAAGGCTTTGCAGCTGAGTGTGCGAAGGCCTAGTAATTTACAGTTGAGCGCGTAGACCCCTGCAGCTGAGTGCGCAGGGCGGAGTTGAGTTTGTAACCGAGGAAGGAATTAATAAATAGAAGTTTTATCATAATTTTGTGTATCTATTCTTAGGTTAATGCATGTTTGATATAATTTCAAATATACTATTTATTTACTGCGTGCACCTATATGAATGGTTTACGTTGTTAAGTATAACTGAAAGCATGCAAGTAGGCTAAGATAATCAACTAACATTGGAATACCAGTAAAGTTTTGGGTAATAACATAGAAGCGCAGCGTTCAGCCCCTGAGTAGGGTTGCGCGAAGACAATATCTCAGGTTGCGAGGTACGAGAAAGTGCGCGAAGCGACTTGCACACAGGGTCGAACCGCGAACCATTTGAACTCATCAAACATCTCCAAGGTGCGGAAACCTGGTTCTAGCATGCTCCCATACTACTTTGGGTGAGACCTCAGTCTGCACTTTGCGGACTGTTGCTGAAAGGGCCAATAGTACCAAGATTTGTTTGGCTAACTTAACTCTGAACCTGGGTCAGGTCCCAATAAGCCAAAAAATGGTTTCGTTGTCGAGACTGAGATCTGGATAAGAGATGTCTAATGTCGTATCATTGGAATCTGACAAAGAAAGGAATTAAAGAGTGGTTGGACAGGAAGATTCACGAGTTCACAGCGCAGGAAAATAAGAATCCGTGATTATCGAAGGAAGAGCAGTTAGATTGCTACTTATATACGGAAATCCACGAAATTTTCTTTGCAGCCTTCCCCTCTTAGTCATATGAGTGGATCGTGAAGCTTGTAGATAGTCAAGGAAGGTGTAGGCTCGCAAACCTATTATGTGGACTCCAGAGTTGGTGCACAGACTAGAAGCATCAAAAGATAATATCGTGCACGCTGTGGACCACTAGCTCGATTGAATTATAGGAGGATTTATCACCAAGTTTGCGGTAGATACTTCAATCAGCTATAGCGAGGCAGAACGACACTTCCTCAAAGGACCATGAGGTAAGTACGTTAAATATTTGAACAATTGGATTAAGATGCTACTGTGTGAAAAGCAGGTTATGCAAATAAATTGATGTTTGGGGCTATGCGGAGTGGGAGGATCTATAGAAACGAAGGTAGTGCAGAAATAGAAAGTAGCCCCTTGATTTCACCTCCATGAGAAAGCGAGGAAGAGCTCACGAAGGTTTCACCAAGAAGTGCGATTAGTTTGATAAGGCATCGAATTCCATGCATACCACTTCCACCTACACCACCGCCAATCTCACCATCTTCACCCCCGTCTTCGCCCACACCACCTCCGCCACCACCACAGTTCAATATGGCAAGTGCGATAAAATTGTCGGTGTTCAAAGGAGTAGGGAATGAAGATCCAAACCAGTTTTGGTTTGTGGTAAAGGCTATATGGGAAGTGCAAGGAATCACAGATGACAATATAAAGAAAGCAACACTGGTCAGTGCTTTGCAGGATCGTGCATTGACGTGCTACATTAAGCATTCCAATGACAACCCAAATGAAGGGATCGCAGATATCCAAGCTGCGCTAAATAGGGAATTTAGTAGGCCAAAATCAGAGACATAGTCGGTTATTGGATTTAAGGAAATCGTGATGCTTCTAGGAGAGACCCCCTGGGAGATAGATCAGATA
This sequence comes from Pinus tabuliformis, assembly GCA_031772625.1. Taxonomy (NCBI): domain Eukaryota; kingdom Viridiplantae; phylum Streptophyta; class Pinopsida; order Pinales; family Pinaceae; genus Pinus; species Pinus tabuliformis. The sequence continues at coordinate 540,333,655 of CM062813.1, forward strand.
CTAAAGGGTATAATTCGTGAAGCCAACATGACCTTAACGGATGGGAAACGCCGCACATGGTTTGTAGCATCGCTAACGCTGCATCTAAGGAATGCATTGTCACAACAGAAGCTATCCACTCAGGCCGAGGCCTTAGAGATTGCAATAAGACTACACAAGACCCCGATAAAAGATCCTAACCTAGGAGTTCAACAGATCCATGTGCAATTGAAAAATTTGTGTCTTGAGATGCAGAGTTTGAAACAAGATAGGACAGCTCACCCAGAAGCACGCGAGGAGGTATGGTGCGTAAAGTGCAAGGGCTAGGGACATGACAAGGACCATTGTCCAATCTTCACGAACTACTTGGTGGGAGGAGGACCAATTCCATTGAGACCAGAGGCACAAGCAGGACCGAGTACGGCGCCTGCATTATGGTGTATGATTTGTCAGATAGGAGGGAAGCATGCTACAGATAACTGCCATCTATTACAGAAGTATATGTAGAGTTCCCAGCAGTTGTTTTGTAATTTCTGCAGGTCAGTAGGCCACGATGAGCGCACCTATAGAAGTTATGAACTGATGATGGATCAGACTCCTACCTACAGAGTTCAGACCAAAACCCAAGCCCTTGATCAAAATACCGGGATGGTGGACACTAGATTTCAGGGGCGCAGATGAGGTCGAGGTGGAATGGGACGAGGAAGAGGTCGCATACAATTGATATGTTACAATTGCGGAGGACCGGGGAATTATGCTCGTGATTGTACAAATCTGACGAAACCATAATGCTTATATTGTACCCAGTTTGATCATGAGACAGAGGACTATCCCACGCTAATAGTGAGGTTGCACGATAAAGGAACACTCCAACCTCCCTCGACTAAGAACTTGCAAATGATGAGATCTAAGCTATGCGAGGAAGACTTGAATGTAAATATCATGCTCTGAAGTGGTATCACGACAAGAGATGACGAAGGCAAGCGGCCCGAAGAGAGTGCCTGGGTTCGAAAGGCTCCAACAAAGGAACCAAAATTTGATTTGGAGCACACTAAGAAGACATTCATGGAAGCTAAGAAGAGCTTCGCGGAGGCCTCCACTTCAGGTAGTAAAGACAAACTGGAATCAGAAATGGACCCATCAATGCTCACTACCTTTTTGGAGACATGCATGAAGCTATTGCGTGACAGCGAGGCTATGAAGGGGATGCAAAAATTCATCACTAGATGTGCTGGCACCATGCCATGAATACCGCGCGTAGTCCGAAATCTCGGGAAGCACACAACACGAACAGGAAGAGAGATGAGATTGACCGCGCAGATCGGGTAATATGAAATGGATCAAGTGATTTTGGATCTAGGATCAGATGTGAATGTCCTGCCAAAGCAGACATGGAAGTGCATGGGCAGGCCCGCGTTGCAATGCTGTCCTATTCAATTGCAAATGGTGAACCAGCAAAATATCCTACCCATGGGAAGATTGCAGGGGATAACGGTGGATATCAAAGATGCGAGCGTGCTGGCATATTTCAAAGTGATAGAGATTGTTGATGACAGCAATCCCTATCTCGTGCTACTAGGAATAGATTGGGCCACTGACATGAATGGTGTGATAAATCTAAAGAAGCGCAAGATGATTTTCGAGAAAAAGTCACCATGCATAGTGGTACCTTTAGACCCTGCAGAAGGATCGCGCTACACAGAGCCAGTGCGCGACTATGAGACCGATGATGATCTAGACTGTATCTACAAGATAAATGTGTGGGAGCAGGACTGGGTGAATCCAACAGTGGATGGCAGGATTTCGTGGGAGTGCGAAAGATCCTACACCTCAAATTCGGACGAGGAAATAGAATGATGGCAGAACTGATTACACGAGGTAACCACGCTCAACTGCAACATGATGATAAGGTCACTACGCTCCATAACAACGAAAACAAGAGATCTGCCTATGTATGACAAGTTGACAGAGGTGGATGATTTCTTGAACAAATTTGAAAGAGAAGTGCCAAAACAACAGCGATTCGATGCTCTGAAATGGGTACTGCGCGCTACACTCGCAAGATGGTGGGGTATGCATCAAAGAAGTTTTGAGGACTGGAACGAATGTAGAAGGATGATGTTCATGTGGTTTAGAAAGCCTTAGATGAGGATGAAAGCCGAGTATGATGGACGAAACAGCCCGCGCGCCCACCTTTCCAGATGGGTACAGGTATATGGTGCGCAACCTGCACGAATGCACACCGTCCTCGCAATAGGAAACACAACCAACAAGCAGGAGTGGGAAAGACGATGGTGCAAGCGATGACCGTAAAGTATGATAAGACCAAGCACGCCGAAAATTATCCACGTGGAAGCATTTGACAAAGTATGTGAAGTACTGAACGTGGTCCACCATGTGAAATGCACTGACTGAGACTTGCGCGTACCAGCGATTCTATGGGCTTATAGGACCATGTGCAAAACCCTGACCCCATGAGCACTTCCAAAGTTGAAGTATGGAACAGATGTTATAATCCCTATGGAGCATGCAAAGCCTAGTCCGCGCATAGTAGCACCCGTAGATATGATGGTTCGCAAAGCTTGGAAAGGAGGGATCACACATCCGCAAGAAACAAAACACATGAGACTTGAGGAAGAAATCCAACAAGGAAACCTTAGACTCCACGAACTTGAACAAGAAAGGGTATAGTTAAGGAATAAAAGTGCTTTGATGGATGTGGAAGTCAAGAAGTTGGAGGACGAGATTAAGGAAGATTTTCTCGTCGAAAAAACTAGGATCGTAAGGCAAGGTGCGTATGATCATGCTGACAAGTTTGAGAACTATCATCATGAATTGATTAGTCTAATGCCTTGGCTTGGACCGCATATTGCTAAGCATAGTGACCAGGGTAGCGCGTTGCAAATGGTGAAGTGCGCGATGCCGACCATAACAATAAAAGGTGGGGATTCTCCAAGAACCATGACAGAGGATAGGATGGAACTCTACACGGGTGGTGCGACCACCTGACTAGCCAAGGGAAGGATAGCCTTAGCGCTCCAGGTAGTTGGAAGGGAGCACGGAACTATAAACTATTCTGCCTAAGAGCTACGCAATATTGGAGATGCGCGCAGAAGCAGAGAGTCACAAGGTCTGCGACCGCGCACGGGGGGCTACGCTGCCGCGCGGGTTGGCCAGAAAGTGACCGTTGAAGTCACTATTCACGATGGGATGCTCGACTTGAGGCAAAATGGAGCGGGAGGCAGGTATTTAAGACACGAGTTATGGGCAAGATTTGGGAAAATCTTCCACCAAGAAAGCATTAATGAATCGGAATTGGGAGGAACGGTCAAATTCGAATTCAAAAAGCACTATAAAATACAAAAGGCTACCTAGCAAACAACACATGGTCATTTGCGAATTGAGCAATTGAGCAGAGCCCTGAGTATTATGAGCCGAGCAGTTATTAAGCCCCTGAATTTGTGAGTGATAGATTGTTGCACATCTACAATGACAGCAACTAAGGATGGTATGGGATAGAAGAAGTGACCACCGACAAGGCTGCGCAGGCCCTAACTATGGGGGATGTTCCAGAAGGTGTCTGGATTGTGGCAGATATCCTAAAATCACCACGTACGTGAAGACCCAAGAAGGATAAACAAGAAATTGCTCCCATACACGTCTCCCTGCGGAAGCCACTGCGCAACAAACTGTCGATGGAGGAGAAAGGGAAAGTTGTCACTATAGAAACAAATGAAGAAGAAGAAGATCTGCAGGCCCTTATCATCGCAGAGGAAGAAGATGAAGGCATGGAGGTGGATACTCAACCTACCTCTGTGAAAAAACTACCTGCCTATGTCCCCCCATAGAAAGGGAAGGCCAAAGTGCCCAAGGACCTGCATGAGACCAAGAGTTCGATCCAGACCCTGCGCCTCCCATATGGCATTATGTTTGAAGGCATGCACCTGGGCCGTGTTCCGACCATGAAATTTGAAGATTGGGACCTTGTTGACCACAAGAAGTTCCCTCACCTTGAGACTGGAAACCTCATGAAGCAGAACATCGCTGGGGTGGTAACAACATTGGAGCCGCAGAAGTGGTTGCACGGTGTGGAAAGGTCGGGCTGCTGAACCTACTATGGGTGCCACATTTCCACCGCGCCCTAATAACCATTTTCGTCATCAGGCAGCTGCTCTGCCTGGTGCATGATGGGTATTTATGGCTAGAGGAGCCCATCCCCATCACAACAGACTTGATTCATGGCGTTTCTCGGCCTCCATACAAAGGAAAGGACCCCGCAACCATATCAGAAGGAAACGGTAGTGATTTTTCCCTCACAGAGGCCATGAAGACAAAGTACAAGCTGGAAAAGAAGAAGAGGTGTTACATCATCTCCAACATAAAGGGAAAAGTGGTACGCGTGGCAACCCAAATCCTCGCAAGAAAAGTTATGTGCAGATGCCGTGCAGACGAGGTACCTGCGCTGGTGGTCGCGCTGGCCGAGCAGTGCGTGGAGGGGATCCAGTTTAACTGGTCCAAATTCGTCTGCATGAAATTCTTAGAGAATTTTCACAAAGCCTAGGAGTAGGGTAAAAACTTCTACTATGCATGGACGTTGCTATCCATAGTGCTCGTAGCTGGGGGATTGCCGAAGGACAGTCAATTCCCCATAATTGGCAGAGATTTACCAGAGGCCGCGAAGGACACTTTGCTCTAGGCCACGAAGGATTCTACAAGCATACATGACAGCAAGATCTTATGTGTGCTCATGGACATGGCCATCTGAATGTGGATCAACCGTAAGCCGCGGTTGTCACCCACGATTTACAACAGTCTGCACAGTTTTGCATAATTTAAGGGAGACATGCACAACATCTATATCAGGGCGCACAAGGATCTGACGAAGCAGTGGATGAAGCTACCTTTTGTTGCCACTGACGACACCATTTTCATGTCTTGGAGGCATGGCCTCTAGAATGGCGCGTCCCAGAAATTGCAGAACTCAAGAAATCGAAAACCCAAAAGAACAAAGATGATGCCAAGCTGGACATCGCATAGTTGGTCGAAAAACACAGGAAGGAAACAACAGCAGCAGAAGTGCGGGCAGTAGGGGACGCGACATAGAAAGCAACTGAGTAGGAAAAGGTCATAGCAACAGCAACAACACAGGCAACAGCCACGAAGGCAGTAGAGTACCAAACAATGCCTTTGCAGGGGTAGGAGGCAGAGGAAGCAGAAACAACAGAATGAAGTGCAGACCCATGAACTGCGTCCACACAACTGAAGCACCAATACCCAGTAGAGCGGGCAAGGTCATAGAAGAAGGTCAAGGCCTCAAAATTGTCCATCGACCCGATCACCCTAATCGAGGGTGATCTGCATGACATCGACGAGATAGTGCGTGATGTCACAAATGAGACTCTTCAGGATTTCATGCAGGAGCACCAGACTATGCTAGGGGCCCTCAGAGCATAGTTGTAGGACTTACAGGTGCGCCCCCCTCAGGTTTATACCCTTTCAACCAACCTCGCAGTCAAATCCATGACAGTAGAGTAGATGTTGCGTGCGCGGATGACGAACACAATCATGTTGCTAGAAGGGGCTCTAGTGACATCAAATGAGGATGACAAGCTTTTGGTTAGCACGATGAAAGGTCTCGGGGTTAATCTAGCTACCCTTCCGCACGAGACATTATATCTATTGCAGGATGGAATAACGGCAGAGCTGTGTGCTAGGGAGAGCTGCACACTCCAAGTCCTCAGTGAGCAAAAGATAAACATGGAACAACTCAGCTTGCAGCACGACGAATTGGTGTCGCAAAATCAACAACTAGTGCAGGTGATAGGCGACGCTTGTTGAAACATCCTAGAGTTGGCCATCCCAATAGATCTACCAGCGGAGTTACAGATCCATAGGTTAGCAGTAGGAGTCCACGAGGCCAGGGAAGAAATGACAAAGGTTCAACTGGAGCTGAATCTTTAGATCGCCAAGCTGCGATTAAAGGAGCCGCCATCCACTCCCCCAGAAGTCAGAGAACAACGTGCTAGCATTATCACAACAGGATTAGAGGAAATCAAAGGTGCAGTGTGAGACTGCACAAGCATGTTGGAAGAATCACTTGAGGTCCTCACAACTCTATAGAAGGATCCCAACATCCAGCGCTTAGAGACAGAGGCGCGAGAACTCCAACAGCAGTATGACAATGTCGGAGGAACTGTGCAGATAGTGGTCCTCACCCAGTGGCTTGTAAGGATGCAGCAAGCTAAAGCACTAGAGGAGCAGGTGGACGTGGCACGACACAAGAAGGCATTTCTCAAAGCGCACATCGAACCATGGATTAACGAGGCCTTCACCATCATGGCAGACATCGAAGGCAAGCTCACGAACATACAAGGGATGCAAACATTGATGCAGAGAAGCACCCCAGACACAGAGGTCTCGGAACAATGTATGTAGCAAATCCAGCAAGCAGCAGCTCAGTGCGTTGTTGACCTCCTTGCAAAGATCGCCGCACTAACAGAGTGACTCGAGGGTAAGTCACGATGTTTGTGTTGGGGGCCTATTGGGCATGGAATCCCCCCAAGGCATGTGTTGGGGATCAAAGCCCAATTTTTGACCCAATTTTGTTGTAAAGTTCCACGAATTGTGGGCACAGAGCGCGAAAGTATGATAAAGTCACAGGGTTGTCTGCCCTAGTTTTATAATGTAATGTCGGCTGGATGGACCTACCCATGGTCCGCGGACCATGGGATTGTATAAATAGAGCAAGGCTCTAAGTAGAGAGAGAAGAGTAGAGAAGAATAACAAGTCTAAGTGATTGAGTCGCAAGTGTAAAGTGTCTCTTTGGGTCGTAGAGTAGGAGAAGGCTCTATAGCTGAGTGCGCAGAGGCCTAGTAGTCCGCAGCTGAGTGCGCAGACCCCTGCAGCTGAGTGTGCAGGGCAGATTCGAGTTTGTAACCGAGGAAGGAATTAATAAAGAGAAGTTTTATCATAATTTTGTGTATCTGTTCTTCGGTTAATGCATGTCTGATATAATTTGCAAATATACTGTTTATTTACTGTGTGCAGCTATATGAATGGTTTATGTTGTTAAGTATAACTGAAAGCATGCAAGTAGGCTAAGATAATCAACTAACATTGGAATACCTGTAAAGTCTTGGGTAATAACATAGAAGCGTAGCGTTCAGCCCCTAAGTAGGGTTATGCGAAGCCATTATCTCAGGCCGTGAGGTACGAGAAAGTGCGTAAAGCGACTTGCGCGCGGGGCCGAACCGCGGACCATTTGAACTCATCAGACATCTCCAGGGTGCAGAAACCTAGTTTTAGCACCCTCCCATACTACTTCGGGTGATACCTCAACTCCGCAGACTATTCCCGAAAGGGCCAGTAGTACCGAGATTTGTTTGGCTAACTTAACTCTGAACCTGGGTCAATCCCCAATAAGACAACACCTACACCACCACTTCATTACCATACCTCACTCCACCTTGATCGCCCCCTCCCCTGCATTCATAAAAATATCAATTCTAAAAATAATAAAAAATAAAAAATCACAATCCTCAAGAGAAAACACAGAAAAATTGAAACAAGAGTGCAGAAGGGAACAACACCTGAGTGTATTCCTCATTATTGGCACTCCTAGACCTCTTATCTATCCATGTCATCATCTTCAAAATCCCAGCAGAGTGTATGATTAAAATTTTTGAGGGAGAAGCAACTATAGGACATCTTGTAGGAAATCCTATAGTAGCCTATCCCACAGAACAAAAATCATGAGTAGCAGCAAGCTTCCAACATGAAGATCCAAGGGTAGAAGGAGCTCGAGAGCAACAACAACACCATCATCTTTAACACCAGGTACATGCACATCAAAAGAATCATCAGGGAGCAATAAAAAAGGAAGGAAAAATAACATGGAGCCAACACACAACAAGCACCTCATGTCTTCAACAAACTGCAGCACGGTATTAGCACCACATGTAAGTATCTCACTTCGCTCTCTCATTTTCATTATGTAGTAAAAAAATGTAAATGTTGTAAGTGAGTTGGTTTATAAGCGAAAGGTGGTGAGATAACTTGGCCACCTTCGTTTAGTCGATGAAGAAAAACAGTTGGTCCTCCCACACGTGGCAGTAGTCAAGTAAAAAAGGAGAGGAGAAGGACAAAAGTAGTTAAGTCTACGGAGGCATGAACTGGGGGTTGATTACAAGGAGAGGGGAATGGTGAGGTGGTAGTGGGGACCAACAGTCCAAAAATAGAAAACGTACCTCCGTTGCCAGCACACTACCTCACTCAACTCGACCATAAGAGGAAATATTCGTTGATCCCCATGCACTCGTGCATTCATCTCCTCGATGCTCACTCTGGCAAAGTCTCTCTCATACCCAGGCAACCTATAGAAGAGAAAATTCCACCTTTCTCTTCCACAAGACTACCTACAGGATTACATAGGAAATCCTACAGGATCGCATAGGAATCCTACAGGATACAAAGACAGCCTATAGGATTGGCCGAAAGTAGTTTCAGAAGGGTATACACAAGGGTTGGCCACAAAAAACACTACAAGGAGGTACGATCTGCATTTACTTCCCTTTTTCCAAATGAATTGCTAAAAAAAATCTCCTATTTTGAGTGAATTTAGCAGCTGTGTAGGGAATTAACTCCACAATTATTTCAGTCCCATTTACTTCTGCATTAAAATCTCTATCAACCATCTCTGCTCCTCATAATTCACCAACCAAAATGACAGGGGGGTTTAATATAAGGGATCCCATTAACACTATGAGAATCCACCAACACCCTCCTGTGTTAGAAATCTTCACGAGGCATAATTCGATGGGATATTTTGAGAAATTAAGGGGGTATGATGATGGAGTGGCCCGAGAGTTTTCTCTCTCCCTCATTCCACTGACTAGAGCCCATGCCACTATTGTGGTGAGAGGCCTCTCCATAGAGCTCACCCTTGAACTCATAAGCAGGATTACCACACTTCCCCTAGGAGTGCCTTAGAGAAAGGAAGACAAGGGAGATAGCCAGATTTCCAAGAAGAAGTTCTTTTTAGAGGGAGAAGAGCCCATTGAGGACAAAAATTGAGTAAGGAGAACAAGCCTACAATACCCTTGGAATGAGGTAAGATACCACCTTATTAAATACATATCATGTGAAGGTAGGTATAGTGTGGTTTATGGCTATCACTTTAGGATTCTTGAAGAATTGAGGTTTGGAGCAGAAACACCTCCTTACCACAGACTCGACATACCATACTTCCTTTTGCAATCACTGATAGATACAATAATAACGGTGCAGGAGGGAAACCACCAAGAGTTAGCCCACCATGGGTTAATTAGAATCATCATAGAAGATTCCCTCCACAATCTCAGAATTCCTATCCAATGGGAAATTTTCAGAGATATGTAGATAGAGGAGGATATCAAAGCCCTCACATATGACATTAGTCCTACTTTCAGTGAAAAAGATGACGAAGAAATTGAAATAGATGAACAATAAGTGGACAGGGATGAAGATGAGAAATATGAGGAGGAAGAAGAGGAGAAAGAGAAGGAAGGTGATGAGGAAATAAAGGAAGATGTCAAGGAGGAGAATGATAAACAAGGTGAGGATCTAGAAGGAGAAGAAGGGGAAAAACATAGAGGAAAAGGGTAATGAAAAAGAGGAGGCTAAAGACAAGAAGGAGTCACCGAGGGTGTCTCCAGAACCAGCTGAGAGAGAGGCAGCAACTGCCCTCACTACCGTCAACACCCCTATAAAAAAAAAGGCAAAAGATAGAGGAAGACCCCCTTATACTTCAGAACAAGGAAAAGCACAAGGATAAGGCAGGGAAAACCCCAAACTCCAACAAAGGTTCCCATTGTTATTGAGGACTCACCTAAACAGCAGGAGAAGACGACTCCTCCTATTAAAAATCAAGAAGAAGGATCCTCAGCCCAAACCTCCCCTAAGTCTCCTAACATCTATGGGGGAAGGCCTATAACCAGGTCTACCTCATCCAAAGGAAAAGGCATCCTATAGGATACACAACAGAATCTATAGGAAGCAGAGGAATTCCTATAGGAAACTCTACTAAACCTACAGGGAACTCAAAAATTGGATGAGAAAAGAAGTAAGAATCCAAAAAAAAAATAGAGGACCCAAAGCTAGAGGAGCCTAGTCCTCAACCTAACCTTAACTCCTACTACATATTTATTGAGGGGGGCAGGGTCATTCCACAAAAATTCTCCATTCCATTATTCTTTGAGCTTGAGAAAGAGAGAGCCAAAACTCATAGATGGATGCATATTGCCAAGTCCAAGGGAGTGGAGGACATTGGTCACATGGAAGAGAAGATCAAAGAGATGGGTAGAGAGCTAAGTAGCTTGAGGGATAGAGAGGCCATCATGAAAAATCAATTAGAGGCAGAAAATACATGGTTGAAAGGACAACTACAAGAAAGAGAGAATCAATTGGCATCCATGGCCAGTCTCTCTTTGGAAGCAATCTAGTGTAGGATGCTAGCTAAGTCCTATGCACTATACCTTAAGGAACAGTGGTTGCAGTTCCAAATCAAGACCCTAGCACAAAGAGGCACTATGCCATTCCAGGATTATAGACAGTTCATTGATCTTTGTGATCAAAGCACATTGGAAGATAGGGCCAAGATGTCTGAGTTTTATTTGCATAACATGGCCTTGACAGACATGAATGTATGGGACCCTAATGCAAAGCTAGGGGATTTACAGTTGATGGCTTTGGCATCATGGATGAACCATGAGGAAGCAAGGGCTGCAGAAATGAAGAAGGTATTGGCAAGAGAACAAACAGAGCCTCTTATGATTAGAGCTAAGTAGTCCAATCCAATGGCACTCATCAATACACATAATTTAATTGCAAATGATCCTCAACTTGCACCTATGTATCTTGCTGCCCAAGAGCAAGCAATTACACATTTTGAGGACATGTTCAGATTATTAGGGGATGACAACATGCAAGCTTTCCTAAGGAGATGGAATACATTGCCATACAGTTTGAAGATAAGAGAATACCACTCTCCTCAAAGGATGAGATAAGCACTGAACAGGACACCCATGTACGTGCAATCCATCTAAAGGCTCAAAGTCAACTGGATTGGCCTGAAACTCATTCCCCCACTGCTCTTGGGGATATTAGAAGGTAGGAAGGAAGAGGAAGAAAGAAGGCAGTGGGAGGAGGTAGAAAAGAAGGTAGAATTCTATGCACAAGAAGAAGAAACCACATCAAAGGCATGGGATGTCAGAGAAGCCACTGGAGCTATGAAAGACATGGATATTGATTAAGTTGCTCAGAGGATCAGCAACACTTTAAGTATGGGGTGATAATGATCCTCATCATTGGGTAATTATATGGGCCTTAACTAACCTCCTAGATTAGTAAAATAAACTCTTCTCACAACTTATTACATGTTTTGATTATATTTTGTTTAATGAGACGAGTTAAAGTGAGATATTATGCCTAGTGGACTAATATGAATTGAATGCAGGTTTGGAAGAGAAAATCAAGGCATTTTGGCAAGACTAAGGTTTGAAAATGTAATGGGACAAGGGAGAGAGATTGTAGGAGGTAAATCCTCCTCATTTACTTCTCCCCCTCAAATATTCCTCCATTAATCACACCAGCTCGGAGTGCAAAAAGCCAAGTCATGAAGATCAAAAGGCAGTCGAGCAAGTGATAGAAAAGGAGTTATTTCACCTCTAGTTTGGGAGCCGAGGCTCACTAAATTTAAGGAAGTCATTGGAGACTTTAGTTGTATAAGTATAGAGGCCTAGAACCTCATTAGGATTCAATTTTTTGTTGCAAAATCACTAGATATTTTCAAGATCCGGACTTGTGGAAGACATTGATGTAATTTTCTATTTTGATAATGAAAATGAGCTTTTTCTTGATCCAGAACTGAGTTGAATCAGAGGGCTGAAGCTCTTGGGTTAGGGCACAACCCTAGTAGAAAATTATCCTCTTCTTGTATCTGTATGCTTAGTTTGGTTTCATAGATTCATGGTTAAATTCTCTAGAAGTATTTCATTGCAAGTATTGTGGATTCGATTAGTTGTTTATTATTTTGCTTCCATTTGTGCTTTACTTCAGTAGCAGGGTAGAAGAGATAAAAGGAGCACCACCAAGCTATCAGTGTGTGTCTTTGCCTCACCTCTTCCCTCAGGGATCATGATTTGAGGAAAAGACCCTTAAGCAGCCCCAAAAAGACAGATTTCCATTCCTTTATAAGATTTAGAGTGTACTATACTTAAACTAGCATTTTATCATTTTTACAGGTGTAGGATTTAGTTTCCATCTCTTCTATCTTCAATATTTCAATAGATCTCATCCATGATTCCATTTTATTCAACAATTTTCTTCGTGCATGAAGTGGACAACTAGTTCATTAAATTCTTATTTTCTAGCTTGTTAGAATTCTTCTTGTTTACATAACTTTGTGGCAATTATAAATGTTTGATGCAAAACAGGTGCTTCAATAATCTGAAGGGATCTCATATCATGAAACCACCTCCCAACTTCATCCATTCATAATCATCCCTTTCTTTCACCAAGATCTTCACTAATCTCATCATTTTACATAGAAATTTCTCCAAGCATGTTGAGCGAATCTAACCATCTCCTAACCTTGGTATTGAGTTTTGAGTGATTCTAAGCATTTTCTCACTCCACTCCATCCATCCACCACCTTACCTGGACCTTCCATCACCTCCAACAACCATCGTTTTTCTCTCAGTTGTATCTTATAGAAATACAAGGTCCTGTAGGTTTCTAGTACATCCTGTAGGTTTCCCTATAGTGGCCCGTTTTGAGGTTGAATTGAGGAAAAATCTCTAGGAAACCACACCAGGTCACCCAAGGGTCTCCCAAACCTTCCAATCATCTCCTAAACCTCCCAACCATCCACTATCATCGCCAAACAACTTGCTATATCACCAAAAGAGATTAGGTTTTACACTTGACGTTCTAGAAAAAGAATAAAATGAACAAAACAGATTTATTTCAGTCCTTTACCTGCACAATAGCGATGTTTGATGTCTTGAACTTCCATGCTTTAGATAGTAGCATTTCATACATGTTGGTTCAACATTTTTGTAAAGCATAGTTTCTCAGCAGTTAGCTAGAGAAGGGTGTGTTTTTAGCATAGGATTTTAGTCATTTTCCTTATTTGTAGTGGATAAGCTTTCTCCTAGAGTAGATCTCTCTTTCTTTCATCAACAACCAAGTTTCTTCTGAATCCATAGAAGTCTGGCTTGAAAACCCTAATGGTCTCTCGCCAGCTGAATAGTGACAAAAGACGGAACCATCACTTGTACTTGTGTATACAACATTGTCACCTCCAAGTTTGTACAAACCTCGGGTTGATAAAGTAAAGCTAGTAGCTCCAAGAGTTGCAGCATTCTTGCTGCAATACTGGTGCTCATCAATAGAATGGGTGGGAAGGGTAGGTAAATTTTGTATTTCAACATTGTAATCATGTTGTACTAGTTTATTACTTTGAGAGTGTGGAATGGATTGAGTAGGAAATTGTGTAGGGCATGGAGGATTTTGATGATGATGATGATTGGGTTGTGTGGATGTTTTTGATAAGAAACCAAGATGTTGTGGAAGAGCTTGTGAAGAATATGGATGATGTTTTTGTGCTACAAGATGATGGAGTGTAGTCATGTAATCATAAGATGAGCCATGCCAAGCTCATGGAAAAGATTTATGGTGGTTATATTGAGATTAGCATGAATGCCCTAAGGTAGGAGTATTCCATAATGGATTATGCAAGTAAGAAAATGGAGAGGAAGTGTTTTAAACCATACATGTAGGCCACAGTTTCCATGGTTGTGATCTTATTACAACTTCTCAATTTCTTTTATATGATGCTTTCATTCTAGGTAATAAAGGGAAATTATCCATTGGATGTTCCTTTCAGCACTGAGGGAAAAATGCTTCTTCAATTTTTTCTTGATTTTTCTTAACCTAAAATACATCCAATTGTGAATTTAGAGAGCTAATAAATTCGATTTTAAAATGTTCAAATAAATCATTGACTTCAGCTCCTATATCTCCTATTCTTGTACCAGATTTGGGAAATAAAGAAGAAAGTTCTCTAGAATTCTTACCGGCCTTGGAGATTCCTCTTGAATACCTTATGCGTAATTCACAAACATCATTATATTATAGATGAAAAACATCACATTTTCTCATAATATTTAAGAGATTTAAAAATTCATCTTTGATTCCATTGAGTATGAGTGTTTTCAAGATCTCTTTTTTCAAATGTTTATTCATTGATTTTTTAAGGTTGTATCGAAATTGCTCCACATGGTCCTCCAATATTTCATCTTCCCCTTGTATCATACTAAAAATATCTTCACTGGCCTTGTAATAGTCTTGGTACTTTTCAAGAATACATTCCTCATGTCTTCCCATGTTTGGATGCAGTTCCCACCAAGGCTCATAAACCATCAAAGATTTTCTCCTTTTAGAGTAAGAGGAAACACTTTCAATATTTGATCATTAGTAAAATAATCATATCCTCTAAAAAGTAATTCAAACTCAAATGAAAATATATTTGGGTCTTCTTTTGCCAAACCATGAAAATTTGGTAGAGCAGATGGGGAATGATGTGCATTTGTGTCACTCCTATATCTCTGATAGGGAATTCAAAAGTAGCAATGTGTGCCATTTCTTCCCAAAATAGAAGATGTTTTTCGTGTGCTACTTTGAGGCTCCTCCTTCAAATGTTCCTACTTTCAATTATGCATGTGCTATATGACCTAATCCTGACGACTGAGGGGAGATCCATCATTGGTTCCCAAGGTGCATTCATAGGTTCTTACCTTCATTCTTCAATATCCAACCCTCACGAAATCATGTATATACAAACAAATATTAGTGTGGTAGTGATATTTGAGTCCCTCCCCAATAACGACGCCAAAATGTTTGGGAAATTAATTGCTTAATAAAAAATAACTAATCACCTAAACATTAATTATGAACCCGAGGAACATCTTTTTGTTTCAAGGAAGTCTGGAAAATATATGCAAGCAAATACCAACAACCAACACTTGTTCTACATGATCGTGTTCTACATTATCTAGCTCATTCAACAAGAAATAAAATGTAAGACTTAAATAACAATGCTAAATTTAAAAGGTAGAAATTAAATGGCAGGAAAAATAATTATGCTAATTAGATGACTTGAATCAATACTAAATGAAACCAAACCTTGATAAATTGGAAATTTAACCTATTGTACCCAACATAATTGAAATTTTAATCTAGAGCAATAAATTAATAGAAATCTAGAAATTGCAAGAAACATCAAATCTAGAAAATACAACCAACAAATTACTTGAAAAAAAGGAAATTTATTTTAAGGAACAACAATTGAAATTCAAATAAACAAGCATACAACTAAACTACTTTAGATGTTCAAGGAAACACCTCATCCAAGGTAGTGGGCCCAACTACCCAAGAGTCAGTTCTGCCTTGAAAAATAATTCAGATTAGATTACAAGTAGACAATTATGAAATTCCATTGATAGCTCCTTTCATTAAAAATTAGAAATACAATATAGCTCTGAGCTCTGCCTCTAATTCAATAATCGTCCATCCTTTCTCTTTGATCTCTATTTTCATTTAAATACACAGAGAGCAAAGAGAAATTACAATTAAATTGATTACAAAATGATTTTCCCTTACAATTTTGGATTGATTACAAAATCTTAATAAACGAGATCATATTTGAAAGATCTCTCCATCATGATTCAATTGGAACAAGTCGAATCTAGTATTGCAATTGGGATAATTTGGAAAATGGCCACAACAACAAATCTAAGAAAGTCACCTTCAAATAACCTTGTGTTTCTCTCAATCAAAACCAAATTTTTGAAAACTGTTCATGTGGAAACTAAATTGTTTCGTTCTGCAAAAAACCCATGTCTCACATTTTCAATATTAATCTTCATTTTCCTGAAATATCCAATGAAAAATTATTTCTTTTTATCCTTGTGAATTTCTGAATTGGAATATTGACTATGAGTTGAAGATCAAATTTGCAATCTGGAAGAGATCTTGGAGGCTAAAATTGTGAGTGATGTTATAACAAACCCATTAATAAACCATCATTGGAAAAATAATGCATAACAATTTTCAATTATTAAAAATAAAGGAGAACAAGTATTACTTATCCATAAGAGCGTACATAATTTTGAAATTGAATTAAACGATAAATTATGATAAATAACATGATAAAATAACAATGGAAATGGATGAAATATATGTTAAAAATTTGTAATAATAATGATAATAGTGACCCAACACCTTCATAATAATGGATTATGCATGAAGGATAAAAATTAAATTAGTACGATATACATAATAAATAAATAAATAAATAAATGAATACAGATGTACTATAAATCTCAACTATCTACTTACATCTCACTTTCTTCATTCTACATTTCCCCAATAGGTGCCCCCTTTCAAATTTGTTCATGGAGTTGACATCCCAAATGTGATACAATACGTTAAAACTTTTTCTTATTGCAGAATTATATTGAGGAATATAAATCATGGTTTGATATACCATATATCCCTCTACCATAGAACCCTCAGGACGTGCTCTTTATTTTACCAAATCCCTCAATGATTTCAAGTGCCTCTCAACCATCCACATTGATCTTTTGTGTACAGGTCCACACTTTTCAATTTCCTCCACTTGGTGTATAGGGAAGTTCTCTTCCACATTGAAAAATGTCGGAGCTACATACCTTTGCATTTCACACATTAGACGAGGAATTTGTTTCCTCCAATACTTTATATCTTCTTTATCAATTTCTTTACATGATAACCATCTACAAATGAAGCAAGAACATCATAGATTTCAACTAAAAAGTATATGTACATGATGACAAGTAAAACACATGTAGTCAAATATAATTTTTATAACAACTTATTGAGCAAATTACACTTTGCACATAAATCTCCACTTACCTCATGTATTTGCCAAAATCATATATAACTAATTGTTTGACATTGCTGTCAATTTTTTCTAGGAGAGATATAGGTAGAACATATTGTAACAAAAATAATGATCAATCATTATTTATTCCCAAATCAGTAGAAATAAAAACACTAATTAACAATATGTTTCACCAATGCATAAATATATACACCCAAATAATTAACTTAATGAACGTATTCCAATCATGAGTTTTTGCCCACCTAATTCACCTTTCTTTGTTAATATATTATTTATGTTTGAAGAAAATCGAGTTGTAGATTTAGTTTTTTCAATAACATCTTTAACATCCTTGCTTTGTTTCTCTGTCAGTAACCATGGAAGGGTGCTTAAATTTTGGCCATCTCCATTGCTATTTGAATGGGTTGCTCTTTGCAATGCATGATTAGCCTCCTTAATATCATTAAAAATCTTGGAATTTTTTTCTCTATCTCTCCTTCCATCTAATATTCTCCATAAGGTATCTGTTACATTCTTCTCGATGTGCTTTGTATCAAACAAATGAACAATTTCCAGGTGCTCATAGTAGGTGAGTCTATTGAATTGCTTGGGATAACTTTTCATTCCTCGTGGAAATGTCCTATTATAATGCCTTGATGACTTGGCATGTGAATCATAGTTAAAGATATTATAACAAGAATATAACTTTTCAATTAGTACAATGAAGAAAATTCCATAAAAATATAAATAATCCAAACATATCATGTATATTGATACATAGACAATTCAATCCATACCTTTAGAGACCCTATTATATTGTAACTTCCATGCACGAGGTGTCATTCTCCATGGTCTTAATCCAATATCTTCTTTCACATTGAAAAGATGTTTTCGGTACTTTGGTAACTATGGTTCTTAGAAAGGAAGTGCCTATACTCATCAAGCAGCTCCTTTCCTAAGCTTATTGAATGACAAGATTTCATCTTAGGAGCACAAACTAGACTAGCAAATTTACCCTTTGTTTGAAGACCAACAAGAGATGGAATACTTTTTATATCAATTATTTTAAGTATGTACAATGAAGGAACTATTTAAAAATCATACATGAAATGAACTTCATAAAATAAAAATAAAAATAAAAAAAACGCAGTGTAACATTATAACATACCACATAAATGTGTTAGCCCTTATGCGTCGTGAATTGTTTATACAAGCATCACATGGAATTCAAATTCCCTTTTTACATCTATTGGTCTAGAGATATCTTACATAGTGACATCATTCCATAACTCCACTAACTCATCAATAAGAGGCTCGATACATACATTCATATCTTTGACCTAGTACTTACCTAATTTATTGAACATATAATACTAACTAGCATTTGCATCAGATGTTGCAAAGGAAACGCCGTAAGACATAACTATGGGTCTTAAGGCATAAATATGGGTTTTAATGGGATATCTTTTTTATGAATCATTGATTGCCCATAGATTCTGGGGGTCATAGGATGACGAGGGATCAAATTTTTTATAAGAGGATTGAGAATAAGAAGAGAAATCACATTTTTTATATGCCGTAGCACTTATTGCACCCAAATTTAGGAGTTAAAAAACCTCATATCGTTGAAAAAATTCTACTTCAAAATCAAATGCATTGTCTGTGATTATGCCTATGGTGGTCATATAAAAAAGCAACAAAGAAAAGCCTCAAAGATTACATAATGGCTTTAGATCCCAAATGGACTTGATGATCTTCATATAATGGATTTGGTCTATTTTGCATGCCCATATTAAATAAAAAAATTAATATCCATATTAAATAAAAAGATAAATGAGATTCATTTTTAAAGATTAAGCATTATAAGTTTTGAAAAAAATGTGTGCAAGACATGTACTCTTACAGATAGGGTTATTTGATAATGTTAAGAAAGTTACAATAAGAGAAGGCTTTGTAATACCTAGTATGAGAGCAATGTGTCATTTCATCCATGCTCAATGTGAAATTGACACATGTTCATTTTAAAATAAAGATAATTTACTATAAATAAAAAATAATGTTGGCTAAAGTATACATACTTAATTAGTTTTAGTTAAAATCCAATAGAAACGGATAAACATATTTGGTTAAATGAATATACACATTTGGTTACACTCCAGCTCCAATAATGGTTAAAGTAATATTAATATTTATGTGAAAATATATTAATCACTTAAATAAAATATAAAATTTTAATATAAGCCATATAGCCTATAAGTGAAATGTTTTAATGCCCATATTAAGTAAAAAAAATTAGTATCCATATTAAATAAAAAGATAAATGAAATTCATTTTTAAAGATTAAACATTATAAATTTTGAAAAAATAGGTGTGCAAGACTTGTACTCTTATAGATAGGGTTATTTGATAATGTTAAGAAAGTTACAATAAGGAAAGGCTTTGTAATACCTAGTATGAGAGCAATGTGTCATTTCATCCATGCTAAATGTGAAATTGGCACATGTTCATTTTAAAATTAAAATAAAATGACTATAAATAAAAAACAATGTTGACTAGAGTATACATACTTGATTAGTTTTTGTTAAAATCCAATAGAAATGGATAAACATATTTGGTTAAATGAATATACACATTTGGTTACACTCCAGCTCGAATAATGGTTAAAAGTGCAAAGTATTCACTCTCATTGCCATAAATAAAATATTTTGATATTTTGATGTCTACCTTAAGTAACATAATTTATATCAACTTTAAAAAGATTATATATATATATATATATATATATATATATATATATATATATATATATATATATATATATTTGAAATGAATGCAACATTTAAAACATATTATTGATAACAAAAATATTAAATTTTCATCAAAGTAAAATATCTCCCTATAAAATCCTAGGTAATATTAATATGTATTTGAAAATATATTAACAACTTAAATAAAATATAAAATTTTAATATAAGCAAAATAGTCTATAAGTGAAATGTTTTAATTCCCATATTAAATAAAATATTTTAATGTCAACTATACATATATGTATATATTATATAAATCTCTTAAAAAATGAATTTTTTATCATTAAAATAGTTTTAAACATTTATATTAATCTCACAAAAATATTCAATTTTGACGAAGTAAAATATCCCATTATAAAATCTTAAGTAATATCTTGAGTAATATTAATGTGTATTTGAAAATATATTTATCATAAAATGGTTTACACTATTTATTATACCTGCCAACCTATTATATTGTAATGAGTGTATGGTAAAAAAGAATTGGTCTTTCAAATTTTTCAATAATCTATAAAATTTGTTAAATTTTTTAGAAATTATTATATTAAATCAAATATTTTGAAAACTAAAATTTATTTTTTTATTATTCTAACTAATTTTGTAAAATTTTAATTATAATGATCAATCAAAAAATATTTATAAAAAATAAAAAACTACAATATCCGCTGGTGTCTACACAATTAATTGACATTGATAGCAACCAGATTAATTTCTGAAAATTAATACTTGCATCAAATCAATCAGTGAGTACTTCCATCCCAACCTCAAATTATATTTAAGTACTTCCATCGTAACCTCAAATTATATATTTTTCTATTTGGTTTGGTTAGCAGTAATGGCAACACAACATATATCATTTATCTCATAAATTGAAAGAAAAACACAAGATATATTAATGTGTATTTGAAAATATATTATCTTAAAATGGTTTACACTATTTATTATACCTGCCAACATATTATATTGTAATCAGTATATGGTAAAAAAAAAATGGTCTCTCAAATTTTTCAATAATCTATAAAATTTGTTAATTTTTTTAGAAATTATTATGTTAAATCAAATATTTTGAAAATTAAAAATTATTTATTAAATTTTTAAAATTAAAATTTATTTTTTTATTATTCTAACTAATTTTATAAAATTTTAATTATAATAATTAATAATAAAAAATATTTATAAAAAAAAAAAAAAGAAAAAAACTACAATATCAGCTCGTGTCTACACAATTAATTGATATTGACAGCAACCGGATTAATTTGTGACAATTAGTACTTGCATCAAATCAATTAGTAAATACTTCCATCCTAACCTCAAATTATATTTAATTACTTCCATCTTAACTTCAAATTATATTTTTCTATTTGGTTTGGTTTGCGATAATGGCAACACAACATATATCATTTATCTGATAAATTGAAAGAAAAACACAAGATATGTCATTTATCACATAAATTGAAACAAAAAAATTATGATATTGAATTATAAAATGTTAATTTTGTCATACACATGTACCCTATACAATATTCAATGGTGATATGACTACCTATGATTACTTTCAGAGTAGTTTTATAATCTATGACAACAAATGTTTTATATTATAAATTGAATTAAAATTAAATAGAAAACATACTTTTGAAACAAAAATCATACTTTCGAAGATTGATTTATTTATAAAACAAAATAAAATTCCCATTCATTTAGAGTCCTAGCAACCGGAGTAGTTTGGGTATTCGATCTTGGTATCAATATTTCAATTTTGGTCGTTAGAAAATTATTTAGCATTAAGTTGACGTTGCATATTAAAACTCTTTTAATAGTAGAAGGCGTGATTACCTTTCATTTGAAAGTAATTAAAAAAAAAAAAATTAATGGATTTTGACCTATCTGGAATTAAGAGGGAGAATTCTGGCATGTTAAGGTATATAGATTATTTTATTGTAAGTTTATAATTCTAATTTATTTATTATAAGAATTATTTAACCATGTATAATTTAAATATAATTTTCAAACGGAAAGTGAAATGTATAGGGAGTAGAAATTAAGTTTATAATTTGTATAGATTCGTGAAGAGCCGATAGCGGCGCTCCCGGGTATAATCGCAGAGTCTCTTTCACCACATTGGGGAGGTAATCGCAGAGTCTCTTTCACCACATTGGGGAGGTATTTCATGCTTGCCACATCTGACTCGTTAACTTTGCCATGGCTGCCAACTTTACATTCAATTTCTTACTGTAATCTCTTCATTGCATGGGGATTTCTGAGCAGCTCACTCAACCCATTCTATGGTAATGGCCGTCGTCTCCATTCCGACGGCGAACATGTCCTGACAAATTCAATTCATTTCTCATGTTAGTAGAAGGCGTGGAGTGACTGAGTATTATGAATTAGAAAACTGAAAGAGGGAATGGTGGTCGAGAGGCTTACAAACATAACTGCCTTGATGGTTTCTCGCATGATGTGGGCGTCCTGTTGCTCATTCTGGATCTGAAGCAGCACATCAACGAAGCTTTTACAATGTTCTGCTTCAACCCCTGGCTAGCTATCCGAGGATGAGTCCTTGCGATGCTCCATATGGTTATGTATGAATTTCTTAGCGAGTGAACCGAATATTTTGTTGGCCTCCTTCATCCGTCCAAGGATACCTTGCAAATCAAGCCAGTCCAGTCCAAATAAGGAATAAAACTTCCAATGTCAAAAGCTCCCGTTGAAGACACCGCTCTTGCTCTTGCAGGTGGTTTTCATTGTTTCATAATGGTCGGCTTGAGCTTGAACCGACACCCTTGAGCAGTTGCAACCGATTAGCTATCCAAAGCGAAACGCACGGGCAACTAAACACGTTTGACTCACCTGCGATTGTACAGTTGGGAAAGCCAACAACCGTCATGCAATTCAAATCGATAGATCATATTAACTCAATCGTCTAACAAAATATCTAAAGGTACAGGTTATGACACGGAGGCATTTAGGATAGTTGATTTCAGAGGGAATGCTTTACGACATAAAAATTATATTGTAAACATAATAATTTAATTAAAATTCAAAAGTACAAAACATTTCCTTAAACTTGATCGAACAAAGACTTTGATGAAATAACAGCAGGATCAAAAACTTTGGTGAAATGATAACATTAAACAAAGGCTTTTTATGAAATGATAACATAGGCTGGGTCACCATAAAAAAAAAACCAAAAAGATCTATATAGTTTAACTTGTAACATACATTTGGTCCTATCTTCATAATCTTATTTGATTTAAATAATATTTTTTAAAATCAAATCAAACACAAATTTCTATAAAATAGAACTACAAGAATTTGAAGAATATTTTAAAAAGTCAAATCTAATACAAATTTCTATAAAAGATAACTGAAACAATTAATGACTTCCAGGCAAGCCATAGTTCAATCTTACATTGGAAAACTACACTTAACACACATTCTGGAAAATGACTAAGAAACTTTAACAATTTTGAATATTTTGTTGCAGATAATGGCTTCAAGGCAGCCATAGTTCAATCTTACATTGGAAAACTCCACTCAACACACGTTCTGGAAAATGACTAAGAAACTTTAACAATTTAGAATATTCATGAAAAAGATGTAAGATACCACCACATCATCAAACAAGTAAGCAATTATATCGCTAGGGATATGAGAGATTGATTAGGGTTTTATTTAAAGAGAAATATTAGCTGCGTTAGGTATCGCCCCGTGTTGCAGAGTAGTTGATACTAAATGGGTAATCCTCATACTTGACGAAACAGTATTTAATATGTGCTGTAGCGGATTGAAGCTGAGCACCGAAGGTACTGCAAATGCCATAGCTGGCGTTCCAGATGCTAATAATGCAGAGGGTGCAATTCTGCCTAGGGAGAATCCGATTGCAGATTGCCTGGCCGTAGGCAGTGGGTGAGCCCCCAATGCCTACACTCGACGTCTTGTAGTCGTAGTGGTAACTGTACGAGCCCGTCTGTAGTACCAGTTGATTGCACATGTTTACGAGAGTATGGAAGTAAGGATCGCCGCTTGGGATTCGGTTGCCGCTACAGCTACCCGTGATGGTTGGATTCGGCGATAGTAGTTTGTACAGTTGGGAAAGCCAGCAGCCGTCATGCGATTCAAATCGATGGATCATATTAACTCAATCGTCTAACAAAATATCTAAGGGTACAGGTTATGACACGGAGGCATTTAGGATAGTTGATTTCAAAGGGAACGCCTTACGGCGTAATTATTACATATATGGGTAAACACAAAAATATGACATAATTATGAAACAAACAATACAAATGAGATGTTATTGTGTTAAAAAAATTATTCTAAACAAATTAATACTTTGAACAATCATTGTCAACATTCTATGCTCCCTCTTTATTGATATCCACAGAGGAGTGTTATTGTCGATAGCAAAAACGGGCCACGTCGAGTAAGCAGACATGGGCTCTCGAAATGGATTGACACTGTCAACTGCTAATGAAAGCCTAAGATTACAAGGATATTTTTTAAAATTTGGCCACCTTTCCTCTATATTCCTAAACGCAGCTCTATCTGAAGGAATTCGAATAACACCATCTTCACTTCTATTTGTTGCATGGTAATCCATAATTTTTGTTATGCTTTTTCACATTAAAATTTATCGCAAACGTGAAATTATGGAAATATAATGAAGAACCTTGTGAGGCACCTTTTTTGTTACTTTATCAGTTTGATGTCTAATCTCATCACATTTTGGGAATTTGTTTTTCGACAGATGTTGTTTATAATAGAGAATATCATCATTAGGACATGCATGAATAACTTGATACTCCATTCCAATATTTTTCATAATGGCATGTAATTCTTGGTACGTATGAGGTAAAACATTTGACAGTGTTAACATAATTCGCCTAATAATCTACAACGTAAAAAAAATAGTATTGGTTAATGCACTAAACAATATTAATCATACATATTGCATCCAAATGTTACAAATTAATTAAATGATGATCAATGTACTAACATTAAAATCAAAGGAAAAAATAATTTCTTTATCATGTATATAGTACTAAATGTCACAAAATATATTACATACCTTAGGAGTTGTGTCACACATGTCTTTGACAAACCATTCACCACCTTTAAGTTGACCAGAAGCAATACAACAAAGAGAAGAGATGCTTCTAAGCTTTAATAAAGAGGCCGAATTGCCCTCTCAAGTACAGTTTTATCAAAAGCACGGTCATCATAATGGTCACTATCATCATCCATTCCAACATTATTAAATGTCTTCTAGATCAATCTATTTATCTCATCTTCTTCAACTATGTTATCAACATCATTATCTTCTTCCATAGAATCATTATCTTGATCCTCAGTATTCTCTCTATGTTCTTGAACAATCACTTGTATTACAACCACCTCTTCCTCGTCGAGCAATGCCCTAAGGGGGGCCATACTATACAATTTTAATCAATAAATTAATATTAGTATATATAGAAATTATTTAAACATCGACACAAATGCTTACAAATATAATATATAAGGAAAACAAAGATAATAAAGACAAAGACAAAAACATAGTTACCGATCAAATGAGAAGATTACCGATTACCCGTTTTTCTGATGTAGCAAAAAAATCACCCGATTTTGGAAAGTGGTTATTCATAATACACCTTTTTTTTGGAGCATATTTTTGTCACTTTAAATATTCTTATGTATCAAGCATGAACAGTTTTTTAATGTTAGTGATTTTCATGTTGATTTTGAAAAGTGTTAATGAAGCATCCACCCCTTGTTTTTAGAGGGCTTGTTTTTCACACTTTAAATTGTTTAATGTATTAAGTGTGGATAATTTCTTTTAAATGTTGGTGATATTCATATGGATTTTGAAAAGTGTTGATGCAACATCAACACCTTTTTTTTAAAGGGCTTATTTTTTACACTTTAAATTTTCTAATGTATTAAGTTTAGATAATTTTTTTAAATGTTGATGATTTTTATGCAAATTTTGAAAAACATCAACATTTTTTAAGGCATATTTTTGACATTTTAAATTTTCTTATGTCCTAAGTATACACATTTTTTTAAAAAGTTGATTATTTAACTATTTTTCAAGTTGTCTTATTCCTATTCTTGTTTTTCATCTTAAGATGTTTCATTTTTAAGGGTTTTCCAAGCATATATTTTTTGTTTTTCTTTGCAATGTTATTTTATAATAAGATTTTTTATTTTCTTTACAAAGTTTAAGGAAAATAATAACATTAATATTTTCATTATAGGGTTTTTTATAAATTTGTATATCATTAATTAATACTGCAATACACATGAAATAACTGTCACAAAAAATAATAATTTTAAACACGTTACAAAAATACACATTTTGCATATAGATATAATTAAAAAATACATTTTTCAAAACCTTTTTGCTAAAAGTGACATGTTAAATAAAACATTTTTATGAAAAAAATTGAATAAAAAGCTTAGCAAAATAGCAAATTTTATGACTTTTATATCCAAAGATGATGACACTTTAAGTTTTTTTCCCAAAAAAAAATGATATAACATATTTATTAAAAATAAAAAAAAATAAAAATGCTTAAAAATAAAAATATAATACATCGAAAATTTAAAAATAAAGAATACAACTAAAAAAAATTAAAATGAAAATTAAAATAATTATATTAAAAAAATTAAAATTTTAAATATTTAAAAAAATTAATTATTTTTTTAAAATATATTAAAGCCCTCAGTCCCCCTGCATGGCCGGGACCCCGGCAAGGCAGGGGCCCTGAGGGCTGGTGGTGGGCTTGGGTGACAACCCTTGCATCGGCCCTTCGACCCCCTGCTTGGGCAGGGACGATTATGGGATCGACCTCAGCCAAGAAGGGAGCTTGAGGGCCACCGCATGGTCGATGAAGGGATCCTTGCCATTGACCCCAACCAAGTAGGGGGCTTGAAGGGCTCATTTATTTATTTATTTTTTATTATTATTATTATTATTATTATTATTATTATTATTATTTTGAAATTTAAATTTTTAATAATATATTTTTTATTTTTTTTTGTTTTTAATTAGGTTTTAAATGTATTTTTTTTATATTATTATTATTTTTTTTTAATTTTAATTTTAATTTTTTTTTAATTGATCTCTCAATGTGTTTATGTTTTTAATATTTTTTAGTTTTATTTTTAAAATGTTTTTCTTTGTTCTATTTTTTTAAGATATTTTTTTAAAGGATTTGTTTTATTTAATTTTTTATTTTAATGTTTTTTTAATAATAGTTTTTGATGTTTTTAATGTTTAATGTTTTTTTTTTTTTTTTAATTTACTTTTATTTTTTGTTTTTAGTGTTTAATTTTTTATTTTTTCCCTAAAATTATGTTTTTTTTTTCATTATTTTTTAGTTTTTATTTTAATAACCATGGGAAGTTTAAAAGTATTTGTTTTATTTAATTTTGTATTTTAATGTTTTTTTTAATAATATTTATTGATGTTTTTTTAATGTTAAATATTTATTTTTAATTTATTTCTATTCTTTATTTTCTGTGCTTAATTTTTTCCTAAAATTATGTTTTTTAAATATTTTTTTGTTTTTTTTTGTTTTATATATATATATAGTGTTTATTGATCTTAGTCTGGATGATAATCATAGCAAGTTGTTCGAAACGCATCAACCCTCAAAACTACTTTGTGGATTTCTCTAGAAGATATTTTGTATACATTTTTTTATGTTTGTTTTTTTTGTCATTTTTTATCCTTTTAATTTTTTGAATGTTTTAATATAATTTTTTCATTTATTAGTTATTATTTTTTTTAACTTTTTGTGTTTTTTTTTTGTTTTACTTGTAGTGTTTTTCAATCTTTTAATTTATTTATTTTTTATTTTATTTTATTTTATTTTTTTATTTTTTTATTTTTTTATATGTTTTCATTTTTATTTATTTATCTATTTATTATTATTATTATTATTATTTGGCAAGGCATGTTTGAATCCTCGACTAGTAACCCGACCCCATAATGTATCAATTTGATAGTTGATCTTAAATTTTTCGTCATAATGGATCAAGTGTGCCCCCACAGTGTGCCAATTTCATGGTTGATTTTTAAGATTTCATTGTAATAGGTCGAGATCGCCTACACTGCATGTTAATTTGATGGTTGATTTTTAAATTTTTGTTGCAATGTGTCAAGTTGTCTTAGACTAAGATTTTAAAATAGCTATACTTTTAACATTTAAAAAAGAATTTACTCTTGGTATAATGACTCTTTCATTCAGGTGTTCACTTTTAAAAATAAATTTAGTCATAATTTTTCCATAATGACATGGTTGAAATATATTGAAAATTTAAGGCTTTTTGTGGTCATGATATTTTGTTTTAATTCCATGGTTGAATAAGTGTCAAACTTTTAAGGATTTTCTAAGTAACGATATTTTATCTTTAATGTTATGGTTGAAAAAAAATATAAGTATTATTGTTTTAATGTCATGGTTGAAAATTGTTGGAATTTTAAGGTTTTTCGAAGTCTTGATATTTTATCTTCGCTAAAAAATGTTGAAAATTTACCTTGAAAAAAAGATGTTATTCCAGCATAAACACTTTTCATTTTCAGGGTGTTTTTTGCACCAAAAAAATGGCTTTTACTATCATTTTTAAAAAATATTGAAATTTTACCACGAAAAAAAAAACAATGATGCAGAATCAACACTTTTCATGTTGTTTTTTCATGTTTTTTTGGGGTTTTTTGGCCAAAGTTCTCATTTTGAGGTAATAGTTCTTGTTTAATCCTTAACTTTGTTCAAAGATAAATTAGGTGAGACCAAGAAACAAATACAACAAATCAGTGATGATGTTTGTGCAATTTATCAAGATATTTAAGAATATGTTGAAAAAATCTAAGAAGAATATTACTTTTCTTGACATGTAGGAAGTGAAACACTTTCTGAGATATATAGTCACAACAATAATAAAAAACATATTGATCTTATTCTGGATTCATAATTATAATTCCATATTATTTCTTGATTTCACTTAGATACCAAAAGTTTTAAGAGGATGGGTAAGCAACCATGAGTTTGGGTGAGAGAAAGAAACAAATACAACAAATCAATATGATCGTGGAGTGTTGGATGTGGAGCATGATTATTTAGAGGTCTTTGTTTCAGCTGGATGTATACCCCAGGAAGATTGTACACCCCTCCATGCGGGGGGGGGTGTGGGGGCACTTGTCCCCCCCGCGGGAGTCCGGGGGGCCTAATCCCCCCTGGTTGGGGGGTCCGTGGGCCAGCGGTCCCCCGGCGGGAGTTTTGGGGGTAGCGCCCCCGAAGCTAAAAACAGATGTAAAATTGCCTTCTAAAAGTATAGTAATTTCTAGTCAATATGGGCCGTTCATTAGGCGGATGATCTGACGATAGAACTTATGTTTAGTTTAGGGTTTTTTTCCCTAGAAGGCAACCCCTCTCTTTGTATGAAGGCATTGTATTGAGGCTATGTAATAGATGTGTATACTCAGAGCGAGAAACAGATAGGTGAGACTGTGAGAGAAAATAGAGGATATTACAGCTGATTTGATGTAGGTTGTGTCTCTTCATTTTGCTTAATAATAGAAAGGAAGGACTAGCTATTCAAGGTGGACGTAGCCCAAACTAGGTGAACCACATATATCTGTGTCTCTCCGGTTTTATGTGTTTGTGTTTTTCCGCATATTATATGTCTTGCATTTCTCTATCATATATCATTTTCTAACAACTCGTATCAGATCCGAAGGTCTATTTGGCTGATAAACGCATAAGAAAGAAGGGTTCTTCGTTCGAGTGGGAGAAATGGTAGAAGATGGTAAGTTTAGGGTTGAGAAATTTAACGACCAAAACTTCCCGCTATGGAAGATGCAGATGGAAGATTATCTGAATCAGAAAGATTTGCATCTAACATTGAGCAGAAAAGCAAAGAAGCCGACGACTATGACAGATGCAGAATGGAACATTCTCAATAGAAAGGCACTCAGAACAGTACGATTGTGCCTCGCAGCATCGGTCACCTTCAACATTTCGAAGGAAACAATGACAAAGGGTTTGATTCAGGCGTTGGTGAAACTATATGAAAAACCCTCGGCCTCAAACAAGGTATTTCTTATGAAACAATTATTTAATATGAAGATGTTAGAAGGTGGATCTGTTGTAGACCATTTACATGATTTTAATACAGTTACAAGTCAGTTAAGTTCTGTAGGGGTAAACTTTGATGATGAAGTTAGAGCTCTGTTATTCTTGTGCTCATTGCCAGAAAGTTGGAATGGTTTAGTTATGGCCATTAGTAACTCTGTTTCTGGATCTAGTACTTTAAAGTTTGATGATGTTGTCAGTGCTATCCTTAGCGAGGAAATGCGACGGAAAAGCTTCGGTGAGACATCGGGTAATGCTTTGAGTGCAGAGTCTAGGGAAAGAAGAATGGAAAGATGAAAGAGCTCAGGATATCGTAATAAATCAAGGAAAGGCAGATCTAAGTCCAAATTGGAGATAGTGTGTTGGAAATGCGGAAAGAAAGGACACCTAAAGAAAGACTGTAGATCTCGGAAGGGAAAAGAAGGAGATGCACAACAAGAAAACAATCATGAGGCAAATGTGACAGATGAGGTGTTACAAGATGCTTTGATTCTTTCTTTTGAAAATATTATTGATTCCTGGGTGGTAGATTCAGGGACCTCATTCCATGCCACACCTGATAAGAAATATTTTCATGATTATGTTCAAGGAGATTTTGGACAAGTCCGTTTGGGTGATGATAAACCCTGTAAAATTGTTGGAATGGGTAAGGTTCTTGTAAAACAGCAGAATGGAAACCAATGGCTACTAAAGGAGGTAAGGCATGTTCCATATCTGAAGAAAAATTTGATTTCAACAGGGCATTTAGGCAATGAAGGTTGTGTGACAACTTTCACAGATAAAGCCTGGAAGGCCACCAAAGGAGCCCTGGTAATAGCAAAAGGCGAAGAGGTTGGTACATTGCATTTATGCAATGGTATTTCTAACTCTGTTAATGCTTTAACTTCCAAAGGAGCAGATGCAGCATTATGGCATCATAGGCTCGGGCACATGAGTGAGAAGGGGATGAAGATTCTTCACTCAAGGAATTTGTTGCCAGGTTTGAAGAATGTTGATTTGGACTTCTGTGAGAATTGCATTTATGGAAAACAGAAGAGAGTCGGATTTCCTAGAGTTGGGAAAGAAAAGAAGAGCGAAAAATTAGAGCTTGTGGATACAGATGTATGGGGACCTACTTAGTTATCATTTCTCAGTGGCTCTCATTATTATGTTACTTTTATTGATGATGAAACTAGAGAAACTTGGATTTATTGTATTCAGAATAAATCTGATGTATTTGATACTTTCAAGAAATGGAAAGCTTTGGTTGAGATTGAGACATGAAAGAAATTGAAGTGTCTCAAATCAGACAATGGAGGTGAATATTGCTTCAAAGAGTTTTATAGGTATTGTTTAGAGCATGGAATTCGCAGAGAGAAGGAAGTTCCAAGAACACCACAAGAAAATGGTGTGTCAAAAAGCATGAATAGAACAATCATGGAGCATGCAAGGTGCATGAGATTGCATGCAGGATTGCCTTTACAATTTTGGGTAGATGCTATAGATATTGTTGTTTATCTAATAAACAGAGGGCCTTCAAGTTCCTTGGATGGTGGTGTTCCAGAGGAAGCATGGACAGGTAAAAAGGTAAACTACTCTTTTTTAAAGCCTTTTGGTTGTGAGGCCTTTGTCCATATTAACAAAAAAAATAGAACAAAGCTTGAGGCAAAATCAAAGAAATGTACCTTTATTAGATATGGTGTTAATGATTTTGGTTACCGCTTAAAAATCACAAAATCATTAGGACCAGAGATGTAATATTCAATGAAAATGTCTATTTGGCTGATAAACTCATAGGAAAGAAGGGTTCTTCGTTCGAGTGGGAGAAATGGTAGAAGATGGTAAGTTTAGGGTTGAGAAATTTAACGGCCAAAACTTCCCGCTATGGAAGATGCAGATGGAAGATTATCTGTATCAGAAAGATCTGCATCTAACATTGAGCAGAAAAGCAAAGAAGCCGACGGCTATGACAGATGCAGAATGGAACATTCTCAATAGAAAGGCACTCAGAACAGTACGATTATGCCTCGCAGCATCGGTCACCTTCAACATTTCGAAGGAAACAATGACAAAGGGTTTGATTCAGGCGTTGGTGAAACTATATGAAAAACCCTCGGCCTCAAACAAGGTATTTCTTATGAAACAATTATTTAATATGAAGATGTCAGAAGCTGGATCTGTTGTAGACCATTTACATGATTTTAATACAGTTACAAGTCAGTTAAGTTCTGTAGGGGTAAACTTTGATGATGAAGTTAGAGCTCTGTTATTCTTGTGCTCATTGCCAGAAAGTTGGAATGGTTTAGTTATGGCCATTAGTAACTCTGTTTCTGGATCTAGTACTTTAAAGTTTGATGATGTTGTCAGTGCTATCCTTAGCGAGGAAATGCGACGGAAAAGCTTCGGTGAGACATCGGGTAATGCTTTGAGTGCAGAGTCTAGGGAAAGAAGAATGGAAAGAGGAAAGAGCTCAGGATATCGTAATAAATCAAGGAAAGGCAGATTTAAGTCCAAATTGGAGATAGTGTGTTGGAAATGCGGAAAGAAAGGACACCTAAAGAAAGACTGTAGATCTCGGAAGGGAAAAGAAGGAGATGCACAACAAGAAAACAATCATGAGGCAAATGTGACAGATGAGGTGTTACAAGATGCTTTGATTCTTTCTTTTGAAAATATTATTGATTCCTGGGTGGTAGATTCAGGGACCTCATTCCATGCCACACCTGATAAGAAATATTTTCATTATTATGTTCAAGGAGATTTTGGACAAGTCCGTTTGGGTGATGATAAACCCTGTAAAATTGTTGGAATGGGTAAGGTTCTTGTAAAACAGCAGAATGGAAACCAATGGCTACTAAAGAAGGTAAGGCATGTTCCATATCTGAAGAAAAATTTGATTTCAACAGGGCAATTAGGCAATGAAGGTTGTGTGACAACTTTCACAGATAAAGCCTGGAAGGCCACCAAAGGAGCCCTGGTAATAGCAAAAGGCGAAGAGGTTGGTACATTGCATTTATGCAATGGTATTTCTAACTCTGTTAATGCTTTAACTTCCAAAGGAGCAGATGCAGCATTATGGCATCATAGGCTCGGGCACATGAGTGAGAAGGGGATGAAGATTCTTCACTCAAGGAATTTGTTGCCAGGTTTGAAGAATGTTGATTTGGACTTCTGTGAGAATTGCATTTATGGAAAACAAAAGAGAGTCGGATTTCCTAGAGTTGGGAAAGAAAAGAAGAGCGAAAAATTAGAGCTTGTGGATACAGATGTATGGGGACCTACTTAGTTATCATCTCTCAGTGGCTCTCATTATTATGTTACTTTTATTGATGATGCAACTAGAGAAACTTGGATTTATTGTATTCAGAATAAATCTGATGTATTTGATACTTTCAAGAAATGGAAAGCTTTGGTTGAGATTGAGACATGAAAGAAATTGAAGTGTCTCAAATCAGACAATGGAGGTGAATATTGCTTCAAAGAGTTTTATAGGTATTGTTTAGAGCATGGAATTCGCAGAGAGAAGGAAGTTCCAAGAACACCACAAGAAAATGGTGTGTCAAAAAGCATGAATAGAACAATTATGGAGCATGCAAGGTGCATGAGATTGCATGCAGGATTGCCTTTACAATTTTGGGTAGATGCTATAGATATTGTTGTTTATCTAATAAACAGAGGGCCTTCAAGTTCCTTGGATGGTGGTGTTCCAGAGGAAGCATGGACAGGTAAAAAGGTAAACTACTCTTTTTTAAAGCCTTTTGGTTGTGAGGCCTTTGTCCATATTAACAAAAAAAATAGAACAAAGCTTGAGGCAAAATCAAAGAAATGTACCTTTATTAGATATGGTGTTAATGATTTTGGTTACCGCTTAAAAATCACAAAATCATTAGGACCAGAGATGTAATATTCAATGAAAAGGTCTTGTATAAGAATTAGTTGCAGAAAAAGAAATAGGAAAATGAAAACAAGGAATACACAGTTCTTGATGAGATCACTGAAAAATTAAAGGTGCCTAAAAATAATAATAATCAACAACCACAATAACAGCAACCACCATAATAGCAACATGAACCCCAAACACCTGAAAGTGGTGTTAGAATATCTGCTAGGATAAGTATACCCCTTGAACGATACTCTCCTTCATTATATTGTTTATTGTTGATTAATTCTGGTGAACCTGAATGTTATGAAGAAGTAATGCAGGTTGAAAGCAGGAAGAAGTGGGAGCTAGCCATGGAAGAAGAGATGGACTCCTTAATGCACAACTAGACTTGGGACTTAGTTAGGTTTCCTACAGGTAAAACTACATTGCAAAATAAATGGGTTTATAGGCTGAAGGAAGAAGATGGAGGAAAATAGAGGTACAAAGCTAGACTTGTGGTGAAGGGGTTTGCACAGAAGAAAGGTATTGATTTTGATGAAATATTTTCTCCTGTTGTTAAAATGACTTCAATCAGAACTATTTTAAGTCTAGTAGCAGTTGAAGATTTGCATCTTGAGCAGTTAGATGTAAAGACAACCTTTCCCCATGGAGATTTGGAGGAAGAGATATATATGCAGCAGCCACAAGGATATGAGGTAAAAGGGAAGGAGAAACTCATGTGTAGGTTGAAGAAGAGCTTGTATTGCTTAAAATAGGCTCCAAGGCAGTGATATCTAAAATTTGACAAGTTTATGTCTGAACAAGGTTATACTAGATGTCACTCTGATCATTGTGTTTATCTGAAAAAGCAAAATGAGGGCAGCTATATTATATTGTTATTGTATGTAGATGACATGCTTGTTGTAGGGTCTAACATGTAGGAAATAAATGTTCTCAAAAGAAAATTGGCAAATTCATTTGCAATGAAGGATTTGGGAGCTGCAAAAAAAATCCTTGGTATGAGAATAACTAGAGACAGGAAAAATCACAAATTAACATTGTCTCAGAATGAGTACATACAAAAGGTGTTGAAAAGATTTAATATGCACAATGTAAAACCATTTAGTACACCTTTTGCTAGCCATTTCAAACTTATTAAGGAGATGTGCCAAAAGACCCATGAAGACATGGATTATATGTCTAAAGTTCCATATGCATCAGCAGTTGGAAGCTTAATGTATGCAATGGTCTGCACAAGGCCTAATATTGCACATGCAGTGGGAGTTGTAAGCAGGTACATGAACAATCCAGCAAAAGAACATTGGATGGCAGTGAAATGGATTCTTAGATATTTGAGAGGTACCACAAATCAAGCATTATGCTTTGGTGGTTCAAACATTTCTCTATAGGGATATGTTGATGCAGATATGGTAGGTGACAAAGGTAATAGGAGGAGCACTACATGATATGTATTTACTGTAGGTGGAACAACTCTCAGTTGGGTTTCAAAAATCCAAAGTGTTGTTGCATTTTCAACAACAAACGCAGAGTATGTTGCTACTACAAAGGCTAGTAAACGAAATGATTTGGTTACAAAGGTTTATGGATGAATTGGGTAAGAAGCATGATATGGACACGTTATACAATGATAGCCAAAGTGCCATTCATCTTGCAAAGAATTCAACATTTCATTCTAGGACTAAACACATATAGCTCAAGTACCATTTCATACGATCAGTGTTAGAAGATGGTGAGTTGAAGCTGGAAAAGATACACACTAGCCAGAAACTTGCAGATATGCTAACAAAAGTTGTAACTAGGGAGAAACTGAGAATATGCTCAGTTTCAATTGGTCTTCAAGGATGACGATGAAGATGAGAAACAACCAGGTCCAAAGAAGAGTCATTGTCCAGCAAATGAAGCAGCGGTGGATTTGCTACAATCATTCTCCAAGTGGGAGATTGTTGGATGTGGAGCATGATTATTTAGAGGTCTTTGTTTCAGCCGAATGTGTACCCCAGGAAGATTGTACACCCCTCCATGTGGGGGGATGCGGGGGGGTCTTGTCCCCCCGTGGGGATCCGGGGGGCTAATACCCCTGGCTGGGGGGTTTGGAGGCCAGCAGCCCCCCGGTGGGGGTTTCGGCTGTAGCACCCCCGAAGCTAAAAACATATGTAAAATTGCCTTGTAAAAGTATAGTAATTTCTTGTCAATCTGGGTTGTTCATTAGGCAGATTATTTGACGGCAGAACCTATGTTTAGTTTGGGGTTTTTTGCCCTAGAAGGCAACCCCTCTCTTTGTATGAGGGCATTGTATTGAGGTTGTGTAATAGATGTGTATTCTCAGAGCAAGAAACAGATAGGTGAGAGTGTGAGAGAAAATAGAGGATATTACAGCGGATTTGTTGTAGGTTGTGTCTCTTCATTTTGTTGGATAATTGAAAGGAAGGACTAGTTGTTCTAGGTGGACATAGCCCAAATTGGGTGAACCACGTATATCTGTGTCTCTCTAGTTTTATGTGTTTATTTTTTTCCGCATATTATATGTCTTCCATTTCTCTGTCATATATCATTTTCTAACATGAAGCTTGTGCAATTTATCAAGATGCTTAAGATTATGTTGAAAATATTTAGAAACAATAACTTGACAATTAATGAACCATTTTCATTCCATCACATTTACAAATGTACTCAAAGTTTTCATCATATGATTTCAATTGTAAACTTTTAAATCAATAACCTATGTAATAAAATTAGATAGAATCCCCTTTTTTCTTTATGCAAGTGGTAGGAAACCCACTAAAGACATTTTTTATGGTAAACCCTTTCTTAGTAAGGCAAGATGTCAAATATCTCTCCTTATACACAAAATGGGGTATTCTTTCTTTTTTACTACTTATTTGATTTGACCAAAATGCCAAAAACTCACTCATTTGTACTTAGTGGCAAATGAATGTTATAGAAGGAAAAAATTGTGTCTACTTCAAAGGAAATTCAAAATGGAATGTTCTTCCGTGCATGAGTGATAATAAGTAAGATAAATTTGGAAAAAATAACCAATGATGATTTATCAAACATTTCATTTATCTACCCTTTTCCTCAAAATATTATAGTTTTGATCTTATTTTAAGTTTTCTTACAATTTACTTGACAAATGAGACCCTTTACTTATAGCAAAAAGAGACTTTATATATAGATTTATTCACTCTATTTCACTTGGGCTTAAAACATTCATTGTCACCTAAAACATTTTGAAACACTAAGTGCAAGGCTTGTGTCCCATACTTTTTTCCTTAAGGAATGAAAAAGAGTCTCTTTTATCAGTGAAATAGATTGTGGTTAGGAACATAACATTTTAATAATTTGTGGTTTATAAATTTAAACTTTTTAATAAATAAAGTAATTTTTATATATATTCTTTTTCATAAAAATAGTTTTTATTAATAATCATCTTATCTAAATTAATAAAATGGGCTATTTTTATCTTTATCCAATCATTTTTCTTTATAATAATTTCATTTTTAATTAAGTTTTTATTTAATTATTTTTTAATGATATTTATATTTTATTATTTTGTCTTATAAAATTTTATTACAATATATTATATAATTATTTTCTTCTTTCCTATAAAAATGTATTCACTATGTCCATATTTTAAATTATGTGCATAATATACTTTAAAAACTTATTAATAATGATCCATAACAACTCATTAACCTCTAAATCCTCTAGGTCCTAATTAGCCCCC
The DNA here is from genome assembly GCA_031772625.1 of Pinus tabuliformis. NCBI lineage: Eukaryota > Viridiplantae > Streptophyta > Pinopsida > Pinales > Pinaceae > Pinus > Pinus tabuliformis. The sequence goes on from CM062813.1 coordinate 540,371,126, forward strand.
TAAACATATATTAACCCCCTAACATCTTAACGCCATTACACCTAATCCCTTAAACACCTAACCCCTAAGCCCTAAACCCTTAAACAATAACCCCTTATTCCTAAGCCCATAACTTAATTAACTCTTAACTCGACCTAACCCCTTAATCAACCTAAACAAATATTGACTAGGATTATCCGCCTCGCCTTCTCTACACACTTCTTCCATTCAGCCAAATTATATGCATCCGATGTTGTTGGCTTAGGAATTTCTTGATCACCAAATTCCTTCAAGCCACTATCCTCTAGCATAACCTCTATTCTGTCCCTCCAGACTATAAAATTTGAGTTGCCTTCCAAGGTATACTCGAGCCGCAACTCGTAGAATGCCATCTTCCGATCCGGAAGTATGTATTGCAAATTTGAATTTCACCTGTAACCCAAAACCCAAAACTTCGAAATATGTTATCAACTCTGATACCATGTCTAAAATCATGTAGATTCACAAGCTCATGCAATGTACTAAAGCATGGGACACAAATCTACTTCTACTTTCAACCAATGGAAGCCAATAGATCGATGAAAACAATAAGAAGAAGAAGAAGATAAATCAATGGCACATAAAACAAAACGTATCTACAGAAAGCCACTGCTTAAAACACCGCTATTTGTATTGCATATATTAGAAATATGAGTGAAGAGACAAATCTTGTTCTCACTAGAACTATTCCGCACAAGTATGCTCAACTCTCTCAGCTCACAAGCTAGCTCAAGCTAAATCCTTAACATATTCAGCAGCTCTCCAAGCCCCTAATCTCTTGTGTAATTCCTAGGATGAATAGCCTGTATTTAAAGGGAATTCATGCTTCCAAAATTGAAAAATCAAAACATAGGATCAATCTCTTATGCATGCATGATATTTACACTCCAGTAAATAATACCATTGATAGTACATTGTCCCTTCACTCTAGTCTCAACTGGGTCTTTCTCTGAACTGACGTGCATGAGTTTTTCATGAGAGAATATTCAATTAACTGGAGTAGCACTAATGGATGCATTAGTGCACCAACTGACTCTTAGTCCTCTATTAGTTGCAAAAATAATTTAGAACTAATTTAACTGAACTTAACTTAGTAAAACTGAGTGATCTAATTTCCAACTCAACTTAAACTCATATTGGACCCCTAAAACTTAGGGAGAACATATACATGACTACAAAAATACTTCCAACTCGAAAATCCTACGCTAATTATGTTAATTAAACTTAATTAACTATTTACAAGTTGTTATGAGAATAGAATTTGATTTGAATTCTCAGTTTAATTCAAGGACAAATTAAACTAGAATTTCTTGTTGCCATTTCTCAACACTCCCTCTCAACAAGAAATGGATTATCAGCTACCCCGATCTTGTCTCTGTGAAACTAGAATTTACATCTTGACAATGCCTTTGTAAAAATGTCAGCATCTTGCTCCTTTGTGGGAATGTACTCTAACAACATAAGCCACCTCAATACACAACCTCTAAGATGATGATATCAGATATCAATATGCTTGGACTGATCATGAAAAACTGGATTTTCAAAGAGTTTGATACAACTCTGATTATCGCAGTAAATCGCAGTTGGATTCATTTGCTGACCAAAGAAACCAACCAATATCCTCCTCATCCATATGGCCTCACATGTTTCCTAACTCACAACCATGTACTCTACCTCTGCCGAACTGAGTGCAACCAATCTTTGTTTCCTAATGTACCAAGAAACTGTCATTGACCCAATACTGAAGATCCCTCTTGATGTGCTCTTCTTGTCGGATGGACTCCCTTCCCAATCTACATCAATGAATCCTTGAAGCTTCACTCCCTCTATCCATCTATACCATAATCCATACTAATAAGTGCCCCTGAGGTATTGCAACACATGCTTTGCCACCTTCCAATACAACTTGGTCGGCCTAACCATCCATTGACTAAGTTGTTTAACTGCATAGCACATATCCAGTCATGTGTTCACCAAGTACATGAGGGAACCCACAAGCTCATTGTAAACAATAGCCTCCACTACTTCCCCTGATGTAGCATCCTCCTTCCTTCAGTTACCTGTTAGAGGAGTCTCCATGTTTTTTCTACTCTCCATTCGGAATCTCCTGAGTATCTCGTTGGCATACTTTCCCTAAGACACAAACAACTCCTCGTCTCCCTACCATACCTCCATGCCATGAAAGTAATGCATGAGCCCCATGTCCTTCATCTCAAACTCTCTTGCAAGGTCCTTCTTGCAAGACTCAATCAACTGAACATCAATTGTCAGTATGGGATCATCAACAAAAAGTACAATGATCAACAACTTACCTTCCACCACTATGTGGTACAGGTTCACATCTGCTTCACTCTTCATGTAGCCCAACCCAGTGAAGTAGCTATTTATCATAGTGTACCAAGCACGGGGTGCTTACTTCAGCCCATACAATGTTCTCTTGAGCCGGAACACATGCAACTCACAATCAAAGGTTTCAAAACCTTCAAGCTGCTCTATGTACACCACTTCCTCAATCATGCCATTAAGGAAGGATGTATTCACATCTATCTGATGTATATTCCTACCCATCTATGTTGATAATTCCAATATAGATATGATCGACAAGTACCTTACAACAAGAGAAAAGATATCATCATAGTCAATCCCCTCTACCTGTGAAAAGCTATAAGCCACAAATCTAGCCTTATGCTTCTCCACACTACCATCTGCAGCTTTCTTTACCTTTTAAAACCAACGGGAGCTCACCACTGACTTGTCCACCGGTCTCGGGACCACATCCCAAACACTATTACGAACTATGTGTAGGTTTTAACCCCGTACAGAAATTACCTACATACGAATTCTAAAACACAGAAAATAAACAATGTGAGAGCATAACACATAAAACACATATACACAGAGATTTTCCCTTGGATCCCAAAACCGGGGCTACCAGCTTGATTTTTCATTATGTTCCTTTCAATGTTATAATACATATTTGTACATGCCGAAGCATCCAATACCATGGACCGAAAACCATCGCGTCCAAAAAACATGTGCGAAAATCATGCACAAAACCATAGGTGGGTCCACCCAACCTAACATAGTGTCCAAAACCAAAATTTTCCGGGGCGCTGCCCCGGACCCCATAAAGTGGGGTTATGGGTACACCTCAAACCCCCTGTGACCCCACCTCGCTACACAATCGATGCAACAAAGGGGTGCTCCACCCCCCCTCTAACCCCCCGGATAACTATGTGGGCTAGTCGTGGAAAGAATATAACACAACCCAACATTCTCCCACTTGTTGTTTTCTTTCCGCAGGGGGCCACAAGAGAGCTTAGTCATTTTTCCAGCTCTGAAATGCCCATTTTTTCTCTACACCAAGAGAACTTCTCAAAGCTCACAGATTTTGTCAATGCATCTGCAGTATTCTTCAAAGTGTCCACCTTTACTAGCAACACCTTTTTGTCTTCTATCATATCCCTCACAAAGTGATACTGAACATCAATGTGCTTTGTCTTTGAATGATATACAGGGTTCTTTGCCAAGAAAATCGCACTTTGGTTGTCACAGTCTATCCTTATAGCTTCCTGTACTAACCCCATACTTGAACAAAATCTTTGCAACCAAACTACTTCCTTGCTTGCATGAGTGGCTGCCATGTATTCGGCCTCTGTAGTTGATAGTGCCACTACAGATTGTTTCTTACTCATCCAACTTACTGCACCTCCAAATAGGTTAAACACATACCCACTTGTAGATCTTCTTTGATCCAGATCTCTAGCCCAGTCTGCATCAACAAAGCCATGAATATCCAACACTCTGTCCAATCCTGGTCTTCCTTGGTAGCACAAAACATAATCACTAGTGCCATGCAAATACCTGAAAACCCGCTTCACTGTTGTCCAGTGCTCCTTCCCTAGTTTTGACATAAACCTGCTCAATACTCCCACTGCATGTGTAATGTCTAGTCTAGTACAGACCATTGCATACATCAGGCTACCGACTACACTTGCATATGGAACACGGGACATGTCCTCCTCCTCTTCTTGTGTCTGTTGGCATTATGACACAGGTTTGGCACTATGGCATAGGTGTTGTCCTTGATGGCAACTCACTCAAAGGTCAGATCATAATTCAGGCTCTCAGAATGAAAGAAAATGAGGTATACGCAGGTTCTTCTTAACAAAATCGCGTATACACGTGGGTGTACCGATCAAAAGGCGCGTATATGTATGCATGCACTTTCATGCAAAGAAAAGAGCGTACATGTGGGAAAACTTATGGTTGGTCCATGGTATTTAGTTCGACATATTTGAACCTATGGTTTTGGTCCTTGGTATTGCATCCAAAGTGTTGAACCCAGGTATTGAGTCCCTAGTATTGGATCTCTATGGTTTTGGACCATGGTTTGAGTAAGGTCTAAGACTATAAAAAGGGAAGGAGATCATTTGGCAAGCGAAAAAAAACTGAAGCATTGAATATCTTATGAAGAGTAAGATATAGAATACTGTCATTGGGTTATGGTGCATAACTAGATCTGAATCAAGGAGGAACCTGAGTGCAAGGAGAAGGATAAGTTCTATTGATGGGTCAAGATCTTAAGGCGGCTTGAAGAGAAGTATCTTTGTGTAATTTTTGATCTGTTATATTTGGCGCATGACGTGATCTATAGATATGATAATCTGGGTATAATTGATGTCTGAATAAGTGAAAACAGTAAATTATCTTTTATAGATATGTACGCAGGTTCAGTGCAGTAGAGGCGCATATACACGCTGGTTAACTAACTTAAAACAACGTATACGCTGGTTGGCCTTAATACAGAAGCGTATGCACGCAAGTTCCACATATTGAAGTAGCATCTCATGAAATATGTTTTAGCTGCTTCTATTTATTGATGCAGTGTTCTGGGTTCAGAATTGGTGTTTGGTTACTGGTACTGTTTTATGGTTACAACATTCTGATAAGTTATTGGTTGATTCAGTATTTGTTTGTACAAAGGAGTTTGGTTAATGCAGATATACTTGATGTTTGATTGATATTCATGGATCCAGTCTGAAAATTTATGAAACGTGGTCCCTGGAAGAAAAGAGAAGGTTGTAGACTTCTGTAGGTCAGTACCTACGTACTAGTACCTCGGCTATTACAAGAGCTAAGGGGGTTGTAGCTCCCTTCCAGGAGAAGCTGGAGAATGAGAGAAGGTTGTAGCCTTCTGCAGGTAGCAGCCTGCATACTAGTATCAGACTGCACTAGTACAGAATCATTGTAAAAGGAAGTTTCTAATTTAAAAGAAGATAGAGACAAATTGCAGCAGGTGATTTTCACCCACATTGGGTTTCCACCTTATATCTTTTTGTCCATGTGTGTGATGATCTGTTCTATTTTACTACTCCTGCTTACTGTTCTTATGATTAATAAAGTACTGATGCACTGATTAAAGATCAAACAATTAATGAATCTTAAGTTTTCTGATATACGCTGGTTTCTTTAGACATAGTAGCGTATATACGCAGTTTCACATAGCCGAAGTAGCGTATACAAATCTGATTGAGAAAAGGAAATTAATTGATTTGACAATATTGATTCACCCCTCCTCTCAGTGTTATTTCCAACAATTGGTATCAGAGCAGGTCCTTCAGAAGAAGCTTGATCGCTTGAAGGAAGATCTATCATCATGAGCAATTATGAGAAAGAAGCATCGATCACGACACCAATTTTTGATGGGAGCAACTTCGTCTATTGGAAGGTAAGAAACACAGCATATCTTCAATCTCTTGGTACAGAAGTCTGGGATATCGTGGAAACAAGATACACATTTCCATCAGCAACTCCTACAGATACAGCTGGTAAGAAGCAGTATGAAACAAATGCAAAGGTTGTCAATACTCTATTAGGGAGTCTATCTCAATCAGAATTCGTCAAGGTTATGCAGCTCAAAACCGCAAAAGAAATATGGGACAAGATCATTATGAGCTATGAAGGAGATGATTAGGTAAAACGAGCAAAACTAAAAACTCTCAGAATTCAATATGAAAATCTCAGAATGTACAATGATGAAAGTGTGGCTAACTATTTCCTACGTATAGATGAGATTGTTAATTGTATGAAAATTTTGGGTGAAGAAATAAAAGAAGTTGTTTTGGTTGAAAAGGTTCTAAGATATTTGTCTTCTAAGTTTGAATCAAAAGTTCCTGCCATAGAAGAAAAACAGAATCTACAGAGCCTTACCATGTCACAGCTACACGGAATCCTAACCACTTACGAAATGAGAAAAGGGGGACCATCAGACAAGAGAGAAGCTGCATTCAAAGCCTCAGGAAAAAGAGATTACAGTGACTCAGGACATATGTCGGAAGAAGAGGAAGAATCAAATTTTTTCAAGAACCTTCAACGGGGTTCTAGAAGATTCAGAGGTAAGCTACCTTTCAAATGTTTTGCTTGTGGAAGAGTCGGTCACTATGCTACCAAGTGTCCTCATAAAGATAAGCTTGACAAAGGTAAGGAACCAGTTAGATGGAACATAAAACAGAATGTAAGTAAGAAGAGTTATTACACACATGAAGACAGTGATGGACTTTCAAATAGTGATGAAGATGAACAAGGTAATGATTATAGACTTTTGATGGCTTTTGAAGATGATGATTTCTTAGATGCTATAGATGAAGAAGGTCTTTATGAAGAAATTTCTAAACTCAAAATTTGCTTAGAAGAAAAGAATATGATTATAGATACTCTGACATTCCAACTTGCTGAAATGGAGAAACACAATGAAAAGTTAGAATGTGAAATTGTGGGACTTAGAAAGGACATTGAGAAAATAAAAGCTCTTAATCTTAGATTTGCTAAAGGATCTAAAACTTTAGATGAGATTATCAAAGTGCAGCGTTCTCCTCTAATCAAGACAGGTCTTGGGTATACTGAAGAAACATCTCAAGCACAGAAGCCATCTACCTCCAAAAGTTATCTTGAAGCTGCAAGGAGAAGTGAACAGGTTGACAATCGACAGCAAAGGCACAATGAAGATCACCAGGTAAATCAGGGACAATTTACTTCAAGAATGAACAAAAATCACCAAGTAAATCGAGGGCAATCTACTTCAAGGATGAACAGAAGCTACAACCAACCACAGGTAAATCATTCTCAATTTGCCTCAAGAACGAATGGCTATTACAATCATCTAGATGGAAGGTTTGATGATCGCAGGAATTTCTTCAATGGCCAATGTTTCTCTTGTCATAACTTTGGACATAAAGCAGCTCAATGTGTTGCCTACAAGACCATCATGACCAGAGAAGCATGAAATCAAAGGAGTGTGACTAGAATCATGAAAATAACCTACAATAACTTTTCTGCTCTTGAAAATGAAATAGAATGTTCTATCTGTAACAACTTTGGTCATGAAGATTCTGAATGCAGGAGTAGGTTTCGGCAAACAACTTAGAAGGAGCAAGCTTCATTGATCCCCAAAACATGGAGGAAGAAAGAACCGCAACCAAAAATATGTGGCATAGCCTTATATGCGGAAGGGCAAGAAAATCAGTGGTACATTAACAGTGGATGCTCGAAACATATGACAGGTGATAAAGAAAAACTTCAATCATATAGTGCCTTAGAAAAGGAAAAGAAGGTCTCATTTGGAAATGACACCCCTGCATTCATAAAAGGTAAAGGGTCTGTTCTTTTGAAAGAAAAGGTCAAATCTAGGAATGTTATGTATGTTGATGGTTTAAAGCATAATCTATTAAGTGTTAGTCAAATGTGTGATCAAGGAAATGAGGTAATATTTTGATCAAATGGATGTATTGTTCGTGAGCTTGATACAGGAGAAACAGTGATCAAAGGCATAAGAACACCAAATAATTTATACATACTCAAGGGAGGACAACAACAATGCTATCTAAGCAAGAATGATGAACATTGGCTATGGCACAGAAGATTGGGGCATCTAAGCTTCTCTCAGATAAGGAAAGCATGCAAATATTAGGCGGTTCGTGATCTCCCTAACATCAGAATTCCAGACAATACGATATGCAAATCATGTCAGTTTGGGAAGCAAACCAAAACTAATTTCCCTGAGAAGGAAGGATCAGCTAGTAGGCCACTTGAACTTGTCCATACTGATGTATGTGGTCCATCTAGGAAAAGGTCACCTTGAGGACAAGAATACTTTATATTGTTCATTGACAAATTTTCCAGGATGTGTTGGATAGGACTTATGAAGCATAAAGACGAAGCTTTCAAAAATTTCAAAGCATTCAAAGCCTTGGTGGAAAATGAATCAGATCGCAGAATCAAATGCCTCAGGTCTGATAGAGATGGGGAATTTACCTTGAATGAATTTTTTTATTTTTTTGAAGAACATGGAATAAGAAGGGAATTCTCTACTGCTAGGACTCCTCAGCAAAATGGAGTAGCAGAAAGGATGAACAGAATAGTTCAATAAATGGCTCAAGCAATGCTTGATGAGTCTGGGACTCCTGCAACCTTCTGGGGTGAAGCTGCTTTTGCTGCCGTTACTATTCTCAACAAGACAAACGTCCGAGTGAACAGCACTCAAACTCCTCATGAACTTGGTATGGTAAGACTCCCATAGTAAAATACTTCAAAATTTTTGGAAGCAAATGCTACATCAAAAAGACTGATGAAAACCTTGGCAAGTTTGAACCTAGAGCAGATGAAGGTATTCTTCTTGGTTACTCTCCCCACAACAAAGCATATAAGTGTTACAATAAAAGACTTGGAAAAATTGTTGAAAGTATTGATGTAGTGGTTGATGAAGAAGGAAACATTCCAAGGCAAGTAAAATCTAAAGATTTTGAAGATGATGAGTACTATCCTTCTACAACAAATCAGACTCACGATGAAGAAGAAACCCATGAGGCACCAGAAGAACAAATAAGGATAGAAGAAAAGACTACATCCAGGTACATTCAGAAGAATCATCCAGAAACTCAAATTTTGGGGTAGAAAGAGGCAGGTGTACAAACAGGAAGAACTATTTCAGAAGCTTCAAGCTACCTAGCATTGCTCTCCTCCATTGAACCACAAAATGTAAGTGAAGCATGCAAAGATGAATGTTGGGTCAAGGCCATGACTGAAGAACTGGAGCAGATTGAAAAGAATAACACTTGGGAGTTGGTCCCTAGACCGAATGATAAAAATGTAATAGGCACAAAATGGATATTCAAAAACAAACTAAATGAAAATGGAGATGTTATTAGAAACAAGGCAAGACTTGTTTGTAAAGGGTATGCTCAACAAGAAGGCATAGACTTTGAAGAAACTTTTGCACCAGTTGCCAGACTTGAGGCCATAAGAATGTTCCTTGCTCTTTCTAGCTTTCAAAAGTTCAAATTATTTCAAATGGACATGAAGTCTGCTTTTCTAAATGGAGACTTGGATGAAGAAGTGTATATTGAGCAACCAGATGGGTTTATCCTTGGAAATGATCCAAAACTTGTATGCAGACTCAAAAAGGCTCTCTATGGCTTTAAAAAAGCTCCAAGGGCTTGGTATTATCGCTTGGATAAGTACCTCCATCAACAAGGTTTTACAAAAGGTTCAACAGATAGCAATCTATATATAAAAATTGACAATGATAAGTTGCTAATACTTGTTATGTATGTTGATGATATCATCTTTGGTAGCGTTGAAGAAGACATGAGTCAAAATTTTTCCTTGGTGATGCAGAAAGAGTTTGAAATGTCCATGCTTGGTGAGCTCACATATTTTCTTGGTTTACAAGTCCAACAAAACAAAGATGGTATTTTTCTATCACAAACCAAGTATCTCAAGCAGATCTTGAAGAAATATGGGATGGAGGATTTGAAACCAGTGTGCACCCCTATGGTAATAGGATGCAGCCTCAGCGCAAATGATGAATCAGCAGCAGTACATCAACCAACCTATAGATCCATGATTGGTAGTCTGCTCTATCTAACAGGTACCCGACCAGACATTATGCATGCAGTGGGAATAGTTGGAAGGTTTCAGGCGAATCCAAAGGAAACTCATCTTCAGGCAGTTAAGAGAATTTTCAAGTATCTTCAAGGAACTCAAAACTATGGATTATGGTAACCTAGAGATACAGATCTCACACTTCATGCATATATAGATGCAGATTGGGCAGAAAGCGTGGATGATAGAAAAAGCACTAGTGGTGGTGCATTCTTTATGGGTTCTAGATTAGTATCTTGGTTCAGCAAGAAACAAATTTCAATTGCATTATCTATAGCTGAAGTAGAATATGTGGCTGCTGCATCTTGCTGCACACAACTCCTTTGGATGATGCAAACATTGCAAGACCTTCAAATCACTTGTACTCCACCTATCTCCATTTTTTGTGATAATACAAGTGCAATCAGTATTTCAAAGAATCCTGTCATGCATTCAAAGACTAAGCACATACCTATCAAGTATCATTTTCTTCGAGAACAAGTGCTTGAACAAAAGGTTAAATTGGAGTATGTTCACTCTAAGGAACAAGTTGTTGACATACTCACCAAACCACTGCCCACGAAGACATTTGAATACCTCAGACAGAAGCTGGGGGTAGTTGATGCATCATCTTGCTGCTGAATCTTGTCTATTTCAGAGAAAAGTGGTTGTACGTGAGTTTCATTAGGAGGATCCACATACATACGCCAGTTTATGAAGATACAGTTGCGTATATGTTGGTTTAAAGACAAACAGTGGGCCAACTTCCGGATGAAAAGAGTCTGATATAAGTCTGGCAGAGACCATCTGGCACAGGTTCAGGGGGAGCATATATTCTTCTAATAATGCATTGTTGGAATTATCTTAGAAGATCTTGGTTTACATTCTCAGTTGTTTTAATTTCAGGTGGAACAGTTGCATGAGGAAGAGCATGGCTGCTGGTCTGAATGATGATTGAGGGTTATGATGATTGATGATTGACAGATGCTAGTCTTGCCTGGGATGGATGAAGTAATGTTCTTGTTTTTATCATGTGTAAATTCTTGGTGTATTCCCACTTGGTTGGGAGATGGATGTATGTATGAGTCTTTGGTGGTACGAAGGTCATTTATAATGCATAAAGTCATGTTTCTTTTGTAGAACATCTTCATGCAAACCTTGCCTACAGTTAGGGGAAGCTTGGACAGCACAGCAGAGCAGAGAATTCAGCATGTATTCAGGGGGAGCATAACCCTTTTCCCTTGATGACAAAGGGGGAGAATGATTTTGAGTGACCTGGGGTTGTCTTCAAGTCCAAAGGGGGAGATTGTTGGCATTATGACACAGGTTTGGCACTATGGCACAGGTGTTGTCCTTGATGGCAACTCACTCAAAGGGAAGATCACAGTTCAGGCTCTCAGAATGAAAGAAAATGAGGTATACGCAGGTTCCTCTTAACAAAATTGTGTATACACGTGGGTGTACCGATCAAAAGGCACGTATACATATGCACGCACTTTCATGCAAAGAAAAGCGCGTACATGTGGGAAAACTTATGGTTGGTCCATGGTATTTAGTCCGACATATTTGAACCTATGGTTTTGGTCCTTGGTATTGCATCCAAAGTGTTGAACCCAAGTATTGACTCCCCAGTATTGGATCTCTATGGTTTTGGACCATGGTTTGAGTAAGGTATAAGACTATAAAAAGGGAAGGAGATCATTTGGCAAGCGAAAAAAAACTGAAGCATTGAATATCTTATGAAGAGCAAGATCTAGAATACTGTCATTGGGTTATGGTGCATAACTAGATCTGAATCAAGGAGGAACCTGAGCGCAAGGAGAAGGATAAGTTCTATTGATGGGTCAAGATCTTAAGGCGGCTTGAAGAGAAGTATCTTTGTGTAATTTTTGATTTGTTATATTTGGCGCATGACGTGATCTATAAATATGATAATCTGGGTATAACTGATGTCTGAATAAGTGAAAAGGGTAAATTATCTTTTATAGATCTGTACGCAAGTTCAGCACAACAGAGGCGCGTATACACGCTGGTTCACTAACTTAAAATAGCATATACGCTGGTTGGCCTTAATACAGAAGTGTATGCATGCAGGTTCCACATATTGAAGTAGCATCTCATGAAATATGTTTTAGCTGCTTCTGTTTATTGCTGCAGTGTTCTGGGTTCAGAATTGGTGTTTGGTTACTGGTACTGTTTTCTGGTTACAGCATTCTGAGAAGTTATTGGTTGATTCAGTATTTGTTTGTACAAAGGAGTTTGGTTAATGCAGATATACTTGATGTTTGATTGATATTCATGGATCCAGTCTGAAAATTTATGAAACGTGGTCCCTGGAAGAAAAGAGAAGGTTGTAGCCTTCTGTAGGTCAGCACCTACGTACTAGTACCTCAGCTAGTACAAGAGCTAAGGGGGTTGTAGCTCCCTTCCAGGAGAAGCTGGAGAACGAGAGAAGGTTGTAGCCTTCTGCAGGTAGCAGCCTGCATACTGGTATAAGACTGCACCAGTACAGAATCATTGTAAAAGGAAGTTTCTAATTTAAAAGAAGATAGAGACAAATTGCAGCAGGTGGTTTTCACCCACATTGGGTTTCCACCTTATATCTTTGTGTCCATGTGTGTGATGATCTGTTCTATTTTACTGCTCCTGCTTACTATTCTTATGATTAATGAAGTACTGATGCACTGATTAAAGATCAAACAATTAATGAATCTTAAGTTTTCTGATATACGCTGGTTTCTTTAGACATAGTAGCGTATATACGCAGTTTCACATAGCCGAAGTAGCATATACAAATTTGATTGTGAAAAGGAAATTAATTGATTTGATAATACTGATTCGCCCCACCTCTCAGTATTATTTCCAACAGTGTCTTGGGACACTGTTCAGCATATAACCTCACACCTACAAGAATAGAAACCTTCACCGGTTTACTATCCTGCATATTAAACCTTTGCAGTATTTTCTTGACATACTTCCTCTGGTTTAACCAGAGCTTCCTCTTTGTATGATCTCTTTTAATTTCCATGCCCAAAATATAGTTTGCAGCACCAAGATATTTCATGTCGAATTTGGACGACAATTGGGTCTTCAAATCTTGGATAATTTCTTTGTCATTTCCAACCAGCAACATATCATCCACATACAAGACCAGATAAATAACACAATCACCAATTAATTTAAAAAACACATAGTGATCTGCTTTGCTTCTGGTGAAGCCAAGTCCCCATATAAATGTATCAAATTTTTAATACCACATCCTTGGTGACTGTTTTAACTCATACAGAGACTTATTTAACTTGCATACCAGTTCTTTCTTACCCTTCACCGCAAAGCCTTCAGGTTGCTTCATGTAGATCTCCTCTTCCAGATTCTCAGGCGGATAAATCGTTCTTGCGGACAAGACTGATCTCCCTAGTATCTATGGATATCTAGTGACAAGCAAAACAAACAAATTCTATCTTTCCCTAAATATTGCGATTTATAAATAAAAGCCAAGAGATGTTTCAGACCCTACCTCAAGTCCAGTGCTAGTTTGTGGAAGCCATGCTCCGTTCGTCCAAATGAGCTCCCTTTTAAAGAATCTGCAAACACAAACAGGCACACATCAAATAACACCTGCATAGCCAATATAATAAACCATATTTATCATGATGATCAAGGAATTCATGAAATAAACCATAGAAGACAATTTATTGAGAAAAATGAATCTGATTGTATTAACTTTAAACAAAGAAGAACTTTACAACCTTATTGCCTTGATGTTGTACAAGCTCCTCCCAGGGTCCAACAAGAATCTCCTCTACTTTGACAAGTTTCACTCTCTTCCCAAAGAGATCAAAAGGTATGTAATCTCTCCTCTCAAGCTCAATTAGGAAGTCTAAATTCCAACAACATTTACCCTAAAAAATATTCAGCTTTCAACCTCCCTAGCAACTAGCCCAATGCCTCATTTTATAGTGCAGAGGAGGGAAGTTACCAGGTCCACCTTCAAAGGGATAGAGTCCTCCTTCAAAGGGATAAGCTCTTCTCATCAAGGGGTTAGCTCCTTTAGTTATGGGATGCATGAACCACCTGGGAGTGAACTTGCCACCTAGAGATTCCTTCTGGAAGCGTCCAGAATTAATCCAAAGTGAGTTTTTAATAATAAACTTGTGCCTTTTTTACTTTTACAGGGGTCCACACCCATTCCTTTAGAGACAGAGCGGGCAGGTCTGCAGGGGACATGACCAAGGGGTGCGGGACCACAGGTAATGCTAAGAGAAAGTGCAGAACCAGAGTTTTAGAGATTTTCAAGGACTTTCTCTCATTTTTAAGGCTTGACATGAAGAGCTGAGGTTTGAGACTTGCAAAGGAGGACAGTATGAATGATGATAGACTCACACTGACTGCAAAAAGTCATGGTGACAATATTTTGTGTAACAGATTCCCCCCTAAAGTGCGAAGTTTGTAATAGATAGTATTTGTCATCTAAGAAGAGTGAAGTACTTTATCATTTCGAGGATCATCTTGTGGAGAGCCTGGTTGGAACCTGTAAAAACATTCAATACAAAATATATATATATATATATATGAGATCATATCATCGCTAAGGTAGGCATTCCCATACTCAGATCAAAACTGACTAGAAAACTAACTAAACTGCTCTGATATAGGAATGATCTTGCAATACATCACAAGTATAGACATATGTTGACACAGTATGGGCACAACCATCTGTTTATGAATAGTCCACTGTATAATGAATAACAAAATTCCTCACAGCCTGGATGGTGGAAACTAGATCCAGGGTCTTGATTTCTACTTCCCGAAATAGTACGACTCTATCCATGCGAATGAACGTGTTGAAGTCAAACATGGTAGGAACCACTTGATTACCAGTCAATGATGTAAACTGTTAACAAGTGTGAGAGAAACCACCAGTAATGTCAATGGCTCTCAAAGTACTCAGTACAATCCATGAAATGTAAATAGATGTGTTGATGTCGAACATGTCACGGAATCCTTTGATTGAAGGTGTATGATGCAACCTATCGTCGAAGGCGAGAAACCTGCCATTGAGGCATGCAGATCCCAAGGTACTGACAATTTCTAGATCATCTTTCTAGATAATGAGCTGAAGTCGATAGAAAGTGATCCGTCGTAGGCAAGCCCACAACACGAAATCATAGATCAAGTTTGAAGAAATATAGTTGCAAGGACTGACTCAGGGATGGTCAATATGGATGACAGATATTTTGTAGATGAATGGTTTATTTGCACTGACCTCTTGAACACATAACAACACTGTAGATGGTTTGGTGACAATTGGCCCAAAGCTAATAACCAAAAACTGGCTGAAGACTTTCAATATGGTTTGATTAACTATTAGGCAAAGGATTTCCCAACCCAGGTGAACAAAAAGTGTCGTATTCAAGAGTGGTTAAATGTTTTTCTGAGACACAAAGTATGACAAATAGGTTCATTTTTCTCTCTTTTCCCCCACCATTTCTGGCAAGTACCTCTTTATTTTTGACAAGCTTGAGGAGGATAACATTTGTTTGATTATAAGCTCATCCTTCGGATGAGTCCAACTTAGTTTAAATTCGAACCCTAAGAAGGAGTGGTCCATTCCTGTTTGTAATTAAACAGGTCCTTTACTGTTAAGTTTTAACGAGTCCAGTATAGGAGAAACTCAGCGTTTTTCAATTTTAGGGAGTCAGAAGAAAAACTTAAGAAAAATCCATGGTTGTCCTTTTTCGTAAATTTGTGTCTCCCAAGCCCGAAAAAGTATAAAATACTACTTGAGAGAACCGCTTAACCATTACGATCAAGGAGTAATTTTCATAATTAGTGCCTCTGATCTGAAAAAGTAAAAAAGCGACCAAAGACACGTCGTTTTATAACCAATATCGAATTTGAAACGACAAAAATCCGGCAATCTTTTCATGTTTATATGGTCAGAAAAGAGTTGTAAGTGGACCGTCTTTTTAATTCCATTTTAACGAGCTTAAAAAGAAAAACTCGGAAATATTTTCACATTTTAGGAGTCAGAAAAGAGCTTAAAGATGACTCTAATGTTTTTTGTTGAAAATGATCAATTTTGCCTGAAAAAACAGATATTCTGCACAAAAAACTCAAACATTACTCATACCTGTTTAAAATAAAATAAAAATGCTTCAAAAGTTACCTCTTTAAAGTGAAAAATAAACAAATTAAAAATTCATTTATTCAAAAAAGCTTATAAAAAGGGCTTTTGTAAATTCATTTTTACCGTTTGACTTCAGAGTGAGAAAGAGAGCTTTTGGGTAAGAAACTTCCCGTGAAGATTGCGGAAAATCCGTCTGTTGGAATCGAACACCGTCACCTCCAGGTAATCCACATCACTTTAATCTTACATTTCAACCATTTGAATTTTGTTTTTAGGTTTTTATTTTGATTTTTAGGAAGAAATTTGTTTAAAAGTCCGCTCGCGGGGGTCCGCAGGCGCAGCACGCGAAACCTGCGGACCTTGACTTTTTCGTATGCAGGAAAAAGCCAAGGGCCCGCACCTGCTGTTCAGGCAGAGTGTGGACCTACGCGCTCTCTCTAACTAGAGAGTGCGGTCCCTGCAGCATAGGTTTTTCAATTTCAAAATCTTCAATTTTTGCCCAAAAACTTCGATTTAAAATGTTCTAATCTGCCTTTTCTTTCAATGTAGGGTATACACCATGCTTAGCTGGCGGGAACGGGAGCACGAGGATGTGGACCACGCCACAATTAATCATCAACCTTTGATAGATGCATTGAAGGCATGCGGGTTATTTAAATTCTGGGCCATACCTGGCATGAGGGCCCAAGTAGACTTTCTACAGTGGCTGGTGGACAGGTGGAATGTGCAGGACCAGTGTTTCATTATTGGCGGCCACTAGCTCGAAATGGAGCCAGAGGATATTTAATTTTTTACTGGTTTGCCTAAGAGAGGTGAACAATTGACTCTATTCGGAACTAGGCCAGGTGGCCAGTCTGTCGATAGTCTCTGGCTAGAGTTTTGTAATGACCAAACCAAGGACAAAGGGATTGATATCAAAACCATCTCCCGTCCTGAACTCAAAGTGATTTCATTTACTGTCACTAGACTCTGCGGAAGTGCAGCACTGCATATGGCCACCAGATCCCAAATGCGGATGGCAGTAGACTGTTTTCGATGCACCGTCTTCAACTGGTGCGAAGCTGTGTTGGCTAATGTAAAAGGCCAACTGACTAGAGCAAAGAACAGACAACTGAAAAACTTTGGATATGGTTTATTAGTTGTGAGCTTTGGTCTAGAGAGGGTCCCAATGTCGGTCCCACAACATCTTTCCGTTGAAGCTGGACTTCCCCGAGAGCCCAAGCTGATGTGTTGGGTTGCAGTTATGGCCTGTCATCCTGAGGAGGGTTCAGAGGTTGTTTGATTTCCTCCTGAGTGTTTTCATTGGCTAGAGAACCAAATTTTTGCGATTCAGGATTTTCCTTATGCTGGGATGGATTATCGTGGTGACCCAAACATGGATCTTCCACCAGGAGAGCAATGGGATGACTCAGGTAAAATCATTTTCAACATTTTCTAATTTTTATTTTTATTTTTATTTTTATTATTATTTTTTTATTTTTTTTTAAATCGTCCCAAAATTGATAGTAAAAAGTTTCAAATGTAGATGTAGGTCTATGGCGACCAGCCACTCTCCGGCCCTATGAGAGGAAACAACCAGCTGCAGCAGCACCAGCCCCACAGGACGAATCTACAGAGACCCTGGCCGAATTGGAAAACCATCTAGAGCGTTTGACAACAGACATTCCAGAGACTAGCATAGATGACATTCCTCTTAGGCTACAGCGCTATGTGATTGGGGTCCCAGGACCTTTCAGGAGGTTCCTTTGTAGGGTGGCCCGTACAGTGGTTTCTTATCGTGATCATCACTAGTGATAGGATGATCGCCTGTTGCAGACTCATATGACATTTTTTCTTTTTGTACTATCATTTTTGCCGATCATAAGGTGTTTTTCAACCTATGATCGAAGACGATGTATATTTGACACACTTCTATGCTATGCTATATCACTATTACTGGCTATCTTGTAAAGCATGTTATGAAATGTTTTTAAATTTACTGTTTCATTATTGCAAATGTCTACTTAACATTCGAGAAGCAATTGCATTTGCTAATGTCTTTAAATATCTTGGAATGTGCTGATATTCAATATAGTCAAATTCACGTTCCAAGAGACGAACTCTCAAAAATAATCTCAATAACACTGGATTTCTAATGGCATAAACTCTATTAAGTTGTAACACAACGAGTTCAGAATCTAACCTCACAATCAAACTCCGAATACCAAATGAGATGGATTCAGATAATAACTCAATCACTGCACTATACTCTGCAATGTTGTTCGTTGTTTGACTGAGGCTTACCCCATGCATAGATACCAACTCATCAGAGGGTGAATAGATAACCCAAGCTGCGGAAGAAATGTTCTGTGTATTACGACAAGCACCATCAGCAAAACCAATGTATGTTTGGAGAGACGTCGACATCTGCAATATCAAGAGTAAAATCAAGATAAGCAGGAATAATGACCAGAAAACACTCTCTAAACTAAGCACACTTTCCTAATCTAAAACACACCAGCTAGAAAGAAAACTAACTTAACTAAAATCTCCACACCCAGATTTAAGCATAATATCTCTTCAGATAAAGACCATTTCTGGGCTTTCCTAAAGAGACACCGTCAAAGTCTACCAATTCATAGGCCCCTTTTTGCCAGCTTTTGCTTAACAACGTAAGGACCATGCCACATGGGTACGAATTTTCCATCGCCTAACTTATCATTTGCTTGATTGTACAGTAAGACTAGGTCTCCTTCCGAAAAATTACGAGGCGTAATATTTCGATCGTATTGAGCTTTAATACGTTTGGCATGAGTTTCGATTGCTAGTGTAGCATCACGTCGATTCTCATCTAGCTGAGCCAAGTACAACAAACGTTTCTCCTCTTCGGAAGTGGCTGGAATTAATTCTATGGCCATTTGCAATGATGGGATTTCGCATTCAATGGGTAACACAGCTTCCAAACCGTAAACTAGTTAGAAAGGAGTGAAACCAGTTGATGTTTTTACTGAGGTTCGATACGCCCAAAGTGCTGAAAATAACATGTTATGCCAATTCGATCTATGAATCCCAATGATTCGTCAGATCATAATGACTAGAACTTTGTTGATGGCTTCAACCAAACCATTAGCTTGTGGGTAATATGGAGTAGAACTATCGTGATGCAGGCCAAGTTGATCTGTTAGTTCAGTCATCATAATGTTTCGAAAATGACGCCCATGATCAGTGATAATCGCTTGTGGAACACCGAACTTAGCAATTATATGATTGAAAACAAAAATCATAGCAGTTTTTCCGTCTGCCGAAAATGTAGGCATCGCCTTGGCCCACTTGGTAAAATAATCTACCGCAAGGATGATATACGCATGCCCCTCGGAGGAGTGAGGGTTACATGTAATAAAATCGATACCCCATTTCGCAAAAGGACCGACGGAAATTATAGGGTGGAGAGGAGCAGGTGGAGTTCGCATCTTTCGATCAAAAATTTGGTAGTTGTGGAATTTTCGGACCACGTCAATACAATCTTTAAACAAAGACGGCCAAAAATAGCCAGCGCGCAATATCTTTTGGGTTGTGGCAAACCCAGACATATGACCGCCACACGCTCCAAAGTGACATTCATTTAGAACCCTTTCAGCTTCCTCATGAGTTAAACAACGTCAGAAAATAGAGTCTGCCCCACGACGATAAAGTGTATCTCCAATAATTTTGTATTGTTGGGATTGGAATCGTATTTTCCGATGCTGAGATATTGAAATTTCAGGCCGAAAGGATTGGGTCTAGAAATAAACTATGATATCTCCATACATGGATCAAGAGTGTTGATAAGAAAGAAGGATTCGTCCACAATGGGCTCTTCTGCCACAGTTTCAGTATCAGCACGCGGGAAGTCACACATCAACTCCGCAAAAACTAAAGATTTCTTTGACTTAGATTTTTCAAATTCCAAGTCAAATTCCTGCAGGATAACAATCCATTTGGAATAGTTGCCCAAAGGAAATACCCAATCCGTTAAGGGAATTGGATAAATGAAAACTGCTTTAAGTAATTTTTCAACTTCTTTGATAGCAGCAGCTTTTCGCGGGTGAATCTGACGCAAATGTTGCCGGACGGGTTTAGCATCCGGGTAAGTTTTGATTTCATGAACAACAATTGCTGGGTCAATTCCTGACATTTCTTCATATGACCAGGCAAACATGTCACGGAATTCTTGAAATAGGGCCTTATATGTTTGAAATTCATGTTCCATACAGGAGGCACCTATATGAATGTTTTCAACAATTCCAGGTTTAACTGAAATGTCAATAGGAACTGTTCGAGAAATATTTCCCAAATTTAACTCAGAATCAGGATTTTGCAATGGATTCTGTGGTTCTTTGACATAATCAGTCGTAAAAATAGATGAAAAATCATTTTCAAACCGATCAATCTCAGGTAAGAACGAAGATCTATGATGAAGATCTTCCCATGGTAAATCATCAATAGACAAAATTTCACGAATCTTCTCATCAGTGTGAACAAGTTAGGAAAAAGTTGTTGAATCTGAGTTTGATGTTGAAAGTGATTCTTCATGGACCACATTCATTAAGTCAATTTCGGTTGAAGAAGGGTTGGAAAACGACTGTATGGCCTGATACGCAATTTCATAGGGACTCAAAGGCATAACATCGCCAAATGAATCTATCTCAGATTTGGAAGGTATGATCCGAGGATCATCATAAACAATAGTGTCTGATGAAATCATATGAATGGTTGCAGTAGAAGGCGATACGTTAGGAGGAGGAAAGTAAAAAGTTCCTAGTAAACCAGAATCTTTAACTAATCCTACTCCAACATCCTTATAAGGGATAGTTGTTTTTCCGACATGCTGGATACTTTCAGAAGAGGCTAGGTCGGATGAAAAGTAAGTTAGCTGGTCTATAGTTACGATCTTTCCATTATGAGGAAACTTTATAAGCTGAAAGACCGATGAAACAATAGCAGTCATAGCGTAAGACCAACTATGACCCAAGATAAGGTTGTAATCTAGAGGGGCATCAACCACTTCCACATCTAGATTAACAGTTTTGCCTTCAACCCCTATAGGTAAATCCTATAGAAAGCCAAAAGGATGGAACCCATGGCCATCAAAAGCCTTTAGAATCGTTGAGGATTGATTAAGTGTAGGAGAACCAAGTGATCTCCAACACTGGATCGACATAATACACATTGAAGCTCCCTCATCAATTACAGTCCTATAGCAAGGTCTGTTTTTGACTAACACTAGAATCTAGAAAGCCATTTGATGAGGTAAGCGAGGTGTACTATTTTCTAAATCGAAGATTATAAGGTTTGAGTCATGAATATCAACAGCTCCTATAGCCAACAATAGCAATTTACACTGTGTTGGACATGATTGCAGCACCTCCAAAGCTAACATTGCTGAAGGTGAAATAGCTAAATCTTCAACAATGTTATAGTTCTGAGCAGCTCGCATGTGGATTGAAAGCTGACTTTCAAAGTATACCCTTGGCGGGCGGTTTGATTACTAATTCTGGGTTAGGTTTCTCGATCTGTAGCGGATCGGAACCGGGAGTTGAAGTTGATGGGTTCGAATTAGAAGATTCTGCTTTCTTACCACCAACAGGACTTTTACTTCCATAATCTTGCGATCGTGTCGTAATCCTAACATGGGACATCATCATTATGGGTTCTTCTGAAGCATTTGAGGAAGAACCTATCATCTTACTATCTTGACTAGGAAAAGGATCCTTCAAGACAGTAGGTGTTTGAGAACCTTTGATGATTTTCACAACCTCTGCGCGATGAGGGCAGTCTCTTGTAAAATGCTCTTCGTCACAAATGAGACAAGGATAACGAGGTTTACGTTTCTCATCAGTAGATTCTGTTTTATCTGGTTTCTCTTTCGAATTTTTATCTGATTTATTTTTCTTCTTTCCCTTCTTCTTACCACCGGATTTTGATTTGGCCGTAGATGACTCTACGACATGAATATCGACAGAAATTTTCGTGGAAGAGTCTCCTATCGGGGAATCTGGTAAAGTTATAATAGGAGAAGAATTCTTGGAAGATTTCTTCTTACTTTTGGTATTAACTGAACCAATCATACCGTCAGTGGCATGAGATCTTGAAGGAGCTGCAGTTATTTGATTTTGTTTAGGAAGGTCCGGGATTTTCTCGTGCAAAGTACCTGACTGCGTATAAACAAGGTCAAGGTACTGAGCTTGAGCAATTACTTGCTCTTCAGTAACAACTCCTACCTTAGCTACATCCTCAGTGATTTTAGGTAATAATGATTTAACAAACCCTTCTGTTAAGATTTGATTCGGAATAAAAACTTTCACTAAACGTCGTCGACGTCTCCATTCATGAATGTGATCTGAAATATAAGTGGACGTTGACTGTTTTAATGAAGTTAATAATTCTGTGCCATTGTCATATCCGACAGGAAACTGAAAATGAGTTAAGAATGAAGTAGCTAGCTGACTAAAGTTATAAAAAGTGGCTCGTGATAACTCAATGTACCACTTGGCCGCAAGACCAATTAGAGTGTGTTGGAAAAGATGTAAACGAATTGAATCATCTGAAATGGAGTTAGATGCACACCAGAGGTGATAAGTCATCACATGGTTCGACGGATCCTCTCCTAATTTACCTTCAAACTTTGGGATGTCAATGGGCAACTTATTCGACATTGGTGGCCAAAACGGAAGATAATTAATCAGATCATTCGTAAGGCGCAACAAATCAGGCAAGTCCAAAGTTGCAATGAACGGTAACTAACGATTAGGGTCTCGAAAACCCTGGGTCATGAGACCAGCCCCAGGAGGAGGATATCCAGGATAACTTGGAATTGGAATTGCATTTGGGATATTATATCCTCCCGGAAAACCAGGATTAACCGAACTATACTGGGGTTGTTGAGGTTGCTGATAAGTATATCCAGGGTACGGTTGATACTGATAGACTGGGTTCTGCACAGCAAGACCGAATTTGTATTGTCCCTGGTACGGTTGATAAGTAAATTGAGGTTGACTTGTGACAACCGTACTTTGACCAGGTTCTCCTATAGGCATTTGAACTGAAGTCTGAATTGTAGGTCCAGACTGAGGTAAAGATGCTTGAGGAATTGATGTAGGAACAGTAGAAACTGGAGCTGTTGATACTCCAGAAGTAGGTGGGGTAGATGGAACAGATGTTGCAGCAGTTGTAGCAGTCGTTTGAGGCGGAGTTCGAGGCGAACTAGGCCCAGGCTGAGAAACTACACCAGGTGCAGAAGTTTGAATAGTAGGTTGGACAGGTTGCTGGGTTGAACCAGAAACCAAGGGTTGTCCAGATTGAGATGACAACTGCACATTCAGTTGCAAGATCTGTTGGGATTGAGATGGATCCCACACTACGTTCATTCCGGGGTATGGACCCATAGAAGGTTGAGCATATTGAGGACCATAATCGAGTTGAGGGTAGGGTTGATAATTTAAAGGTACATTTCTAGCTCCTTGGACAAATGATTGACCTGAAGGTGGTTGGAAACCTTGGGTTGGGTACTGACCTTGAGGTTGATAACCTTGAGGCACGTACTGAAACTGGGGTTGACCTTAAGGTACATATTGATACTGGGGTTGACCTTGAGGTACGTACTGAGTCTGGGGTTGACCTTGAGGAATGTATTGTCTCGAAGGTATGTACTGTCCTTGAGGTTGCCCCCCAGGCAGTAACTGGGTACCTTGAGGTTGCCCCTCAGGCGATAATTGATGACCTTGAGGTTGCCCCCAGGTGGTAACTGACTACCTTGAGGTTGTGGTTTTGGAATGGTACCTGACATCATAAGAATGTCTTCTACACTCAACAGTTTAGTTCCGTTATTACCAGTTAATAACCCTTGTTCAACAGGTTGAGGAGATGCTCCCGAAAACGTACTAGTAAGTGACTGATACCCAGAGGGAACAGAAGGACTGCCATATAAAAATGTTTCTGGAGATTGAGAAAACATGGATGACTGTCTCGACATATTCAAAGGAGGATAATAACCTCTAGGTGTTGGATGAAAAGGAATGCGAGGTGGTGAAAAACTTAGTCCCGGGTTTTCTAGAAAATTGGTCAATGAAAGATACCAAGCATCCCTCCTAGGTGGACTGTAAAAGATCGATTCACGCTCCCTAAGTTCTATAGTTGGTTGATTTTCAGGGATAGATATACCTTCTTCCGGAGTAACAAGTTCTTCAATAGCAATGAGTCCAAAAGGAAGATTTTGGGTAATGATTCTTCCTACCCTGGGTGAACCAGGACCACTGGAAGTTGGAGAGGAAAATCCTAATGATGGAGTAGCAGCAGGTTCAGTTTCAGGTTCTGAAATTTCATGTTCGTCAGCTAACTCACTAGTAGAAGAAAAACTACCAGTAACTTCGGAAAATGAAATAGGTTCAATAATATACTCTGGTGCTTAAACTTGATAATCAGGATGCACAACTAAAGAAGATTCTCCTTCTTCGGGTGACCCAACTCTATTGTCACTAGGAGTTACAAGGGCTCGTAGCCCTTCAAGCTGGCTTGGTGAAAACTCAGGAGGTTGGCCCCGAAGTCTACGAGACTGCCTCGGTAATTCAGCCACGATTAAATATTTTAATTACTTCACACGCAAACAAAGAAAAATCTCAATGAAAACCACCTAAAGTCTCTAAAGAACCAAACAATTTGAAGCACACGCCTAAAGAATCTAGGAGGTCAAACCACACACAAACAGTAACTTTCCGTACCGAAAACACTAGTTGGTGATGAAATCCAACGTCACAGAATTCAATACAGAAATGGCGGTTGGAACAGTTACCCCAACAACCTGCTTAATGAAACAGATTGGCACAAGTTTCTCCACTAAACCGTCTCGAGTGAAGAGAACCCCCTAGAGAGTCCAAGTGAGTCTAGTCGACATCTGCTCCAGGTACAGTGGGATCTTCCCTCCACCGTCACCTTAGGAAAGAATCCTATAGATTATGGTCACTATGGTTACCAATAGAAACAAATATACCTGGAGGAACAGTTTGTGATCTGATACACACGCAAGGGCAGAGTAGCAAAGCTCAATCCCCTTGAAGGCTCCTTGAAATAATCCAATGTTTACCGACAAGTGACCCCAGGCTCCTCGACAATGGTTAATCCGAGGTTTACCGTTTTTAATACGTGTATATCTGCTATCATTCCCAATGAGGAAGGATTGATTACCCCACCGGTTCGGATATGACCTCGTGCTTGACTCCTTTAAGAGGAGCTTCCCAGAGCATAGATGTAACAATTGGAATTTATCTCCTACCGCAAGATACAGCTACTTGTTTTTTTTACTATCTTGGAGAGTTAATTACTCCCTACTCCAAGATACTAGCCTAAGCTATGTTGGTGATAAAGAGCCCTAGAAATAAAAAGATTACTAGATAGATTTTACTTTAAGCTTTATTTTTATGGTTGTTTCTTAAGTCAAAAGGTGTGGAGATGAAACTTTATGGTGTGAAGACTCGACTCCAAAACACTAAAAATGCACCTAAGATGATAAACAATCCTTTTTCTTCAATGAATTTCTAGCTAAAGAAAGAGTTGAGAATGCAATTGCTTGAAAAACAAATCTTTCCTTAACAAACAAATGAAAAGAAAAACTTTTTTTTGTCTTTTTCAATAAACTCAAAAACGAGACTACTAATTATGCTCACGAAAAATATCCCTTTCTTTTTCACTCAAAAACTACAAAAAACAAACCTTTGAAAAGAGTTTTTTTTTTTTTTTTTTAAATTCTAGAACACACTCAAAACTATTAAAAATCTAATCTTGAGATCTATAACTTCTAAAAACCTAATTGAAGTAAAAGCTTACAAAATTTATTTTCAAGGATGTTTTACTTAGTTATCAGCAAACTAAGGACTAACTTGTTCAGAATAACAAATTAATCAAAAAACAACCAGCTTTTGTTTTCTTTTTAAAAATGAAATCCAAAACTTTCAAAACAAGTTCTTTCAAAGCTTTGCAAAGAGAAAAATGAGATGTATTCCTCACCAAAGGCAGATTTACAAATCGGTCAGACTCATAAAGAAGACCAGCAAAAACCAGGGTGATCTGAGGTTTCTAAGGCTTCTAAGCTCTGAGTTACTACAAATACCAAACGAAAACAAGCCAGGCACACAAAACTTCTAGAAATTCACCTAAAACCTAAATGCCAATGGAATTCACCTACAAAAAGTTTCTGACAAGACACGTGCAGATCTGGGTAGAGGGTAAAACACATAAGCAAATCCTAGGCTTAACTGAATGAAAAGATTTTAATTTTTTCAAAATTTTGACAGGGTCCGCAGGCTCCCAGTATAACCAGGTGCGGTACCGCTCTGTGTAGTAAAGCAACGGTGCAGGGATGTGCGCACTGTGTTACAACCAGAACGTGCGGTCCTCTCTCAAAAGTGTGAAAAACAAAAACAATTCAAAATATAAAGAACCTACCCAATCCCACACACATCAAGCAAAAACCAGAAACAAAGAAAAAGTTTCTCAAGTCAAAGTAAAAGCAAAGGCAAAAATAAAAAATTCAAGTCCCCAGCGGAGTCGCCATTTTGTCGGGCGGGTAAATCGTTCTTGCGGACAAGACCGATCTCCCTAGTATCTATGGATATCTAGCGACAAGCAAAACAAACAAATTCTATCTTTCCCTAAATATTGCGATTTATAAATAAAAGCCAAGAGATGTTTCAGACCCTACCTCAAGTCCAGTGCTAGTTTGTGGAAACCATGCTCCGTTCGTCCAAATGAGCTCCCTTTTAAAGAATCTGCAAACACAAATAGGAACACATCAAATAACACCTGCATAGCCAATATAATAAACCATATTTATCATGATGATCAAGGAATTCATGAAATAAACCATAGAAGACAATTTATTGAGAAAAATGAATCTGATTGTATTAACTTTAAACAAAGAAGAACTTTACAACCTTGGTGCTTTGATGTTGTACAAGCTCCTCCCAAGGTCCAGCAAGAATCTCCTCTACTTTGACAAGTGTCACTCCCTTCCCAAAGAGATCAAAAGGTATGTAATCTCTCCTCTCAAGCTCAATTAGGAAGTCTAAATTCCAACAGCATTTACCCTCAAAAATATTCAGCTTTCAACCTCCCTAGCAACCAGCCCAATGCCTCATTTTATAGTGCAGAGGAGGGAAGTTACCAGGTCCACCTTCAAAGGGATAGAGTCCTCCTTCAAAGGGATAAGCTCTTCTCATCAAGGGGTTAGCTCCTTTAGTTATGGGATGCATGAACCACCTGGGAGCGAACTTGCCACCTCAAGATTCCTTCTGGAAGCGTCCAGAATTAATCCAAAGTGAGTTTTTAATAATAAACTTGCACCTTTTTTACTTTTACAGGGGTCCACACCCATTCCTTTAGAGACAAAGCGGGCAGGTCCACAGGGAACATGACCAAGGGGTGCAGGACCGCAGGTAATGCTAAGAGAAAGTACGGAACTAGAGTTTTAGAGATTTTCAAGGACTTTCTCTCATTTTTAAGGCTTGACATGAAGAGCTAAGGTTTGAGACTTGCAAAGGAGGAAAATATGAGTGATGATAGACTCACACTGACTGCAAAAAGTCATGGTGAAAATATTTTGTGTAACACAGATCCCCGTGAAGAAATGTTGTCTTCACATCCATCTATTCTACCTCAAAATCAAAAGTAGCAACAACAGATAAAAGTAATCTAATAGAAGCTACCTTGGCAACAGGAGAAAAAATATCACCAAAATCAATTCTCGGCACCTAGGAATAACCTTTTACTACCAACCAAGCTTTGTATTTCTCCACTTTTCCTTCTGCATTTGTCTTCTTTTTGAACACACATTTGTTGCCAATGGGTTTCCTTCTAGCCAGCAACTCCACCAGATCCGAAGCCTCATTTTTTTGCAAAGATGCCATTTCATCAACCATGGCCTCTTTCCAGAGTTTTCCATCCTCTGAATCTACTACTTCCTTCACAGTTCTGGGATCATCATCAATAACAGACAAAGCAAAATTTGAACAGAAAGCATATGGACTATACCTTTCTGGTTGCCTTCTTTCTTGAACTGATCTTCTCACAGCCGGAGTTTGTGACTCTTCATCTTCTGATTCCTCCTCCGTTGTAGAGTCTGATTCTTCCTCCTTTAGATCAAAATCTATCTTCTCAGGTTCCTTTGGTTGGACTTCATGTTTAATAACATCTTTCTCCTCTCTGAGCACCACATCTCGGTTGTACACAACCTTCCTTGTTATTGGGTTCCAAAGCTTATAACCCTTTAAACCATATTTATACCCAATAAAGATGCACTTTTCAGATTTACTATCCAACTTGGTTCTTTTCTCCTTTGGAACATGTACATATGCATCACATCCAAATACCCTTAGATGTGAAAGAGAGGGTTTCTTACCAGTCCATACCTCTTATGGAGTCTTATCCTCCAATTCTGATGAAGGTGACCTGTTGACCAGGTCGCATGCAGTATCCACTGCCTCTGCCCAGAATTCCTGTCCTAAACCGGCACCATTGAGCATGCTTCTTGCCCTTTCCATCGTTCATTCTTTTTGCAACTCCATTTTGCTGAGGTGTATATGGATTAGTCTTCTGCTGTGATATATCACAGTTCTTACAGAATTCTTCAAATTCATTACTGCAAAACTCTCCACCATTATCTGTCCTCAACACCTTTATCTTTTTCTGTCTGGTTTTCCACCAGAGCCTTAAATTCTTTAAACTTGTCAAAGACTTCAGATTCCTTCTTAAGGAAACATATCTATGTATTCCTTAAGAAGTCATCTATAAATGATACATAGTACACAGACTTACCCAGTGATGGAACCTTCATAGGTCCAAACACATCACTGTGCACAAGCTCTAATATCTGTTTTTCCCTCTTACCACCAGAGGGGAAACTCACCCGATTCTGCTTCCCATATACACAATTTTCACAGAAATCAAAATCCAGAGAGCTATTACTCATACATTCTACCATACCTTTACCATGAAGTATTCAAAGGCCCTTCTCTCCAATATTTCCAAGCCTTTGATGCCATAACATGGTCTTCTCTCCAGAGACCACTAGATTTTCTGCTCCACTTTCAGGAACCATAGAACTATTGCACCCATCAATAACAGTGCTACTTTGCATATTGTATAGAGTTCCAATCCGAACTCCTCGCATCAATACCAGTGCTCCCCGAACCATTTTGTAGGTATCCTTCTCGAACACTGTTTTTACACCTGCATCATCCAGCTTGCTTACAGAATTAGATTTTTGGCTAATGCAGGAATATGTAGAACACCTAGAAGCGTTCTAACCCTTCCACCTTGCAACTTCAACTTTACTTTTCCACGACCAATGATTCTAGTCTTCCTTTCATCCCCCAAGAAGACATCACAACCATCATATTTCTCATACTCACAGAACCACTCTCTATGGGGAGTGAAATGAAAGGATGCACCTGAGTCAATCAACCATGCCTCATGATCTACATGTGTACTTGAAGAAGCCAAGTACACATCCCCACCTTCATCTGAGGTGGTTTTTGCCTCTGTAGAAGGAGCCTCATCAGATCCCTTTCCTTTGTCAAGAGCTTTAGATTTATAGTCCCTTTTAAAGTGGCTTTCCTTTCCGCATTTCCAACACACTACCTTTACAAGTTTTCCTGGAGATTTAGATCTCCCTCTAGATTTAGATCTCCCACTCGATGACTTATTTTTGTTTCTGTTCTAAGACCGTCCTTGTACAGACAAGGCATCACCATTCCGGCTCTCCATATTTTTCCGTCTCATCTCCTCCGTCAGCAAGGCTGAGACTATTTCATCAAACTACAAGGCAGTTGCATTGCTACCTATTGCAATAACCAGACTATCCCACGAATCTGGTAGAGAACACAACAAACTGATGCACTTATCTTCATCTAAAATTTTAATATCAACAGATGCTAACTGACTTACCACAGTATTAAATGCATTCAGATTCTCTGTCATCGAGTCTCCATCTTTCATCCTCAGGTTATACAGCTTTTTTCGCAGGAACAGTTTATTCACCAGAGACTTAGATTGGTACAAAGCCTTCACTGTAGCTTCCCCTAATACATTCAACAATACTAAATCTGAGACACACAATTGTATTGTGCTCTTTGCCTTCTGATCCAACTTCTTCCATTCTTCATCAAACACTCCCATTGGTTTAGTACCCAGATCTACCGTGATCCACTGATCTTTATCGACCAACAGATCCTCCACCTTGAGTTTCCACAACTCAAAACTCTGACCATTAAATTTCTCAATCTCTATCTTTCCACTGCTCGCCATCTTCTTTCACAACCAGAATCGATCTCGTAGATCTCCCACTGAACAGGGTCTACCATACGCCCGAGCGAAACCCCTCAGCAACAAAGGCGTCCCCTTGAAGCCAAATCTGCTCTAATGCCAAATGTAGGTTTTAACCCCATATAGAAATTACCTGCATACGAATTCTAAAACACAGAAAATAAACAATATGAGAGCATAACACATAAAACACATATACACAGAGATTTTCCCTTGGATCCCAAAACCGAGACTACCAGCTTGATTTTTCATTATGTTCCTTTCAATGTTATAATACATATTTATACATGTCGAAGCATCCAATACCATGGACTGAAAACCATCGCATCCAATACCATGGACTAAAAACCATCGCGTCCAAAAAACATGTGCGAAAATCATGCACAAAACCATAGGTGGGTCCACCCAACCTAACATAGTGTCCAAAACCAAAATTTTCTGGGGCGCTGCCCTAAACCCCATAAAGTGGGGTTACGGGTACACCTCAAACCCCCTATGACCCCCCCTCACTACACAATCGGCGCAACGAAGGGGGTGCTCTGCCCCCCCCCCCCCCCCCAACCCCTCGGTTAACTACGTGGGCTAGTCATGGAAAGAATATAACACAACCCAACACTATGGAGTCATACTCTTCCACCATGGCATCAACCCAAACCGGTTGTTGCACTGCTTCCTTAAAGGAAGATGGCTCTATCACAACACATTCGCCCATAAGAGCCATGTATCTAGTGTACCTATTAGGTGACCTCCTCTTCCTGTGCTGAGAAGTGGGTGCTCCCACATTCTCTTGTGCATCATCCAACAATATGTGAGTCTCTTTGGTGTGCTTTCGTCCCTCTCTTAAAGACTCTGCCTCAGTGAATGTCTCCACTCTCGAATCCTTTTCATGTTGCTTCTCCACATCAATGTGAGGCTCCTCAACCTTAGGAGAGAAAATCTTGTCATCTGCATGTAGATCAAGTCCCCTATCAAGGGAAACTTTCATGGCCTTCTCCTCATCGAATATGACATCGTTGTGAACCATTGTCATCCTGCTGGTCTACAAGTACACTCAATAGATGTGAGGTGTATTAATGTACCCCACAAATATCTCCAACTCTGATGTAGGCTCAAGCTTCTTCCATGCATCTTTGGTCACATGGCAATATATCGATGACCCAAAAATCCTGAAG
The DNA here is from genome assembly GCA_031772625.1 of Pinus tabuliformis. Classification (NCBI taxonomy): domain Eukaryota; kingdom Viridiplantae; phylum Streptophyta; class Pinopsida; order Pinales; family Pinaceae; genus Pinus; species Pinus tabuliformis. The sequence goes on from CM062813.1 coordinate 540,402,698, forward strand.
TGATCAACATCTGGCCTCTTACCATAATAAGCCTCTTCTGGTGTCTTCATCTCAAGTATCTGATGTGGGCTATGGTTTTGAACATAAATCGTGTGTTTCATGCCTCAACCCACAAGTGAAGTGGTAGGCCGTGATCATGAAACATCACCCTTGTTGCCCCTACTATGCTTATGTTCTTCCTCTCGGCCACCCCATTCTGTTGAGGGTTATGGGGTGTCGTCAATCCCTATTTAATCTCTTCCGCTGCACAGAAGTTCTTAAACTCGTTTGAGACATACTCACCACCGTTATCACTCGTAGATATTTAACCTTATTTCCCCACTCTTTCTCCACCAATGCTTTAAACTCACAAAACTTTGTGAAAGTATGGTCCTTTTTCTGCATGAAAAATATCCACCATTTACGAGAATAGTCATCAAAAAATATAACATAATACTTGTGTTTAGTTGTGGATGTTGTCGAGAATGGTCCACACACATCTGAATGGACTCACTCTAGAATAGCCTTTGCTCGACTGTCTCTGTCATGAAAGTAAGACTTGTTGTATTTTCCCAAAGTACACCCCTTGCATGTATCAACTTGCTCAAGCATACCTTTGGGAAGATCGGTAGAGATCTATTGCACTATCTTCAAAAGCCCCATGATGCAAGCAGACAAATCGCCAGTGCCACAACTTGCCAACGTCTCGACTCTTCACCCTTTCCACTTTTGTGCTCAAAGAAACACTCTCCTCTACCTCCAGCTTATAGATATTCTTCACCCGAATCTTTATCCTCTTTGCTTGACCCGTGGCTATGTGTCGAAGGAACGCCTTTCCTTTCGAGAAGACCACATCATAGCCTCTATCTTCAAGCATGGAAACGGATACCAAGTTCTTCTTCATCCCAGGAACATACATAACATTCTTCAAGGTGAGTGGATCCCCATGCTCCCTCTGAAAATTAATCATGCCCAATCCAGTAACACTATACTTCCCATCATCACCCATCTCCATATGCATATGGAGATCTTTCTCCTCCAGGTCACTGAATAAATCTTTATCACCAATTATGTGGAATGAAGCTCCACCATCTAAGTACCATACAATTTCCATCATTGATGACACCATGCATGCAATGAGGGAAAAGTCCAAGTTGAATTGAGAGGCCAAAGCCTGACCCGCCACTCCTCCTAAGGACTTCTTCTTGGACTTCTTAAGTGGAAAATTTGTAGAAAAATGGCCCAGCTCATGACAATAAAATCACTTAAATTTCATCATGTCTTTATTCTTACCTCCATGATAATATTATGATTTGGAATGGGAAGCTTTCCCTTTCCCCTTCTTCACCTTAATCGCTAAGGCACAGTTCTCTTCATCATCAGTCTTTGATGAAGAGTCATCCCTGGTGTTCCTCCTGATCTCCTCTTGCATCAAATCTGACCATAGTCGTTCCAAATCCTTCAACTTCTCTCGGCCATTAATAAACTACTGATAACTATGCCAACTCTTTGGGATTCCTAGAAAAGTAAGACTCACCGTATCATCCTCAACAGTCATGATTCCAACACTACCAAGTTCATCATGACATTTAGTGAACTTGGTTAAGTATTTTGGTATAGTCTTGCCTTTCTCCATTTTGATTTTTCAGAGTTTGTCCTTCAGTGCCAATTTCCTTTGGTCAGTGTTGTTCTGATACAATTCCGTCAATGTTTTCCACATAACGTACTGAGTTTCCTTTCCATAGAGACTCGAAACAATTTTGTCTCTAACTCCCTCAAGGAATATTCGCCTCGCCTTCATCGTACACTTCTTCCATTCGGCCAAATTATATGCATCTGATGTTTTTGGCTTAGGAATTTCTTGATCAATGAATTCCTTCAAGCCACTATCCTCTAGCATAATCTCCATTCTGTCCCTCCAGGTTATAAAATTTGAGCTACCTTCCAAGGCATACTCAAGCCGCAAAACGTAGAATGCCATCTACCGATCCTAAAGTATGTATTGGAAATTTTAATGTCACATGTAACCCAAAACTCAAAACTTCGAAATATCCTCTAGTATATTGTTCTCAGCTCCAATTCCATGTAGAAAATCCTGTAGATTCACAAGCTCATGCAATGTACTAAAGTACAGGACAAGAATCTACTTCTACTTTCAACCAACGGACTCCAATAGATCGATGAAAATAATAAGAACATGAAGAAGACAAATCAATGGCACATAACACAAGATGTATCTGGGGAAATCCACTGCTCAAAATCCTGCTATTTGTATTGCATTCATCAGAAATATGAGTGAAGATACAAATCTTGTTCTCACTAGAACAATTCCGCACAAGTATGCTCAACTCTCTCAGCTCACAAGCTAGATCAAGCTAAATCCTTAGCCTATTCAGTAGCTCTCCAAGCCCCTAATTTCTTATGTAATTCCTAGGATAAATAGCATGTATTTAAAGGGAATTCACACTTCCAAAACTACACAATCCAAACATAGGATCAATCTGTGATGCATGCATGATATTTACACTCTAGTAAATAATACCACTGATAGTACATTGTCCCTACACTCTAGTCTCAACTGGGTCTTTCTCTGAACTGACATGCATGAGTTTCTCATGAGGGAATATTCAGTTAAATGGAGTAGCACTAGTGGAGGCATTAGTGCACCAACTGACTATAAGTCCTCTATTAGTTCCAAAAACAATTTAGAACTAATTTAATTGAACTTAACTCAATAAACCCAGTGAACTAATTTCCAACTCATTTTAAACTCATACTGGACCCCTAAAACTTAGGGGGACCATATACACGACTACAGAAAGATTTCCAACTCAAAATTCCAATGCTAATTAAGTTAATTAAACTTAATTAACTATTTACAAGTTGATATGAGAACAGAATTCGATTTTAATTCTCAATTTAATTCAAGGACAAATTAAACTGGAATTTCTTGTTTCCATTTCTCAACAATCCTCTGCATTCAATGCGCTTTTGAATTATCCTTGTGATGATTGTAAGGATTTCTGAGTTAACCTCTAGCTGAATAGCTCTCATAAAATATCTATGTTTATGTGGTGTGGAAGTGTTGGAATGTTGGTTAAAATATTGTGCAGTGGACCTGCAAACAATCAGTGAGACCATTGAAGATGATGAGATTGGTTGAAACTTGAAGGTGTTTCATTCGATGGTAATTCTACATTGTTCATTATGCATCGAAGGCGTTTGGTAAGTCCTTTTTCACGACTCGAATACATTAACATTGAAGAAGCTTGATGCTCTATGGAATATATCGTCAATGCATAAAGTATTTTGATAGTTGATTGAATGGCATGTATACTAGAGTGACTATGTTTGTGTCAATTTTTTTTATGAAAACCCGTGTTTTATTACCCGTGGATCAGATTTAAAGTTTGTACATCTTCGGTCCTGCCTGGAGGCATCATTCCAGTCTTTGAAAATTGGTTATGGATAGGCAGTCTAGCTACACATTTTAATTACATAATTATAAAATTCCAAACTGTATAATTACCACCGTAAATTGAACTGCATGTTGTTCTCACTTTCAAGTTTTGACAAAAATCACTCTCAATAAATACGTATCACTATACTACTCCCAGTGCACGAAATCTTGTGTACAAGAATACTCTCAAGTAAGTGTATGAAAGCCTCCTCATTAGCACATATAAATAAATCAGTCGCATTTGAAAATTCGTTAATGAACTGACAGGCTAGTTCTAAATGGTATGTTGACTCCTTTTTTAAAGAGTGTATGTACATGTTGACTGAGTTGTTGATATATATATTGCATGACATAAGCAATATGAAAGTGTTGTATGGTTAGTCTTATATAGTGCATGATGCAGTGAGCATATTATAATATTTATATGGTGCGATGAGTGGTTAATTTTAATGTTGAGCACATGAAGGCTTGATATATCATATGAAAGAAGGTTGAAAATGCGATGGTATGTCACATAATATGAATAGTGAGTGGTAATATTATAGGAGTGGTGATAGAATCAATATAGCTTTTCTCTTTGTATATTAAATCAATTTATTACCTAATCAAGAAGGCAAAATAAGGCTGCATTATTTTGAAGCACATAATCTTTTTTTTAAGAATGCATTCACTCATATCTATTGTGGGAGTGGTTCTCACTGGCAAGGAGAACTATCATGAGTGGTCCCAGAAGATAAAACACACTCTCATTTTCAATGAGTTGTGGAAAGGAGTCTGTGAAGGTGTAGGAGACAATGCACATGAAAATCCCACTTTAGATAAGGAGCTTGACATTTGGGAAAAGAAGAAATGAAAGGCCTATGCCTTGATTGCAGCATCAGTAAATGAAGAGGTGAGTCGACATATTTCACCATTTTCAAATTCCTTTAAAGCTTTAAATAAGTTGAAAGAATTGTATGACTCACACTCTAAAATTGAAGTTGTTCAATTGATGATTAAGTTGTTCAGTCTTAAATTGAAAAATGATGACCCTCTTGCCTTAGCATCAGAAGTAAGATCCATTATGCATGATATAAAACACACTGGTGTTGAGATAGATATTCCTCTCATAGTTTATGTCAAGGCACTATATCCCACCTATTCCATTATATTGAGTCATGGCAAGCAAGTGGAAACCTTAAGGATATTACCTTTGACTCCCTTTAGAATAAGTTTGTTGAGAGAGAGAAGGCTTTTGGGAAGAAGAAAACTCCTCAGTATACTGAAGAAGTTGTATGCATTTCACAAAAGGAGAGAAATCATGCAAAATATTATTCTAGAGGAAGAGGAAGGAGGAATTTTAGAGGTGGGGGGGCAAACAGTTTCAAGGAGAAAATTTTGATCTTCATTACATACGATGCAATAGAGATGGACATGATTCTTCCACTTGTAAGCTGCCTAGAGACAAAATTGAGTAGGAAAGAAATGAAGGGAAAGGTAAAACGAATGACAAAGGGAAAGGTAAAGCACCTGAGTCTACTCATTATGTTGTGGCACATTGCAACATTGGAGTAATTGAAGACTTATTCAATGCTTCACTTGCTTCATGGAAAGATGATTAGTTTCTTGATTCGGGAGCAACTTGCCACATGACTTTCATGAGATATTTATTTGAATAATTCACTAATAATTTTGATGGAGCAATATACTTTGTAGACGAGTGAAAACTCAAGCCATTGAGGCTTGGAACCATTAGGCTCAAACTTCTCGGTCTTCCAGACTTTCTTTTGCATGATGTTCTGTATCTCCTGGAGTTGAGTAGAAACTTATTGTCTTTGGTCCACATCCTCCAACAAGGAAAATGCATTCATATGCTTGATGGCAAGGTTGAGGTCAGAAAAGCATTAGATCCCTCACTTGTCATGATGGGGATAGAAGAAAAAGGACTTATAAAGATGCAAGGACCCTCTGCTCATGCACAAAAATTCTCATACAGTTCTCACTATGATGAAGGTACACTTCCATCAAGTCTTTTATGGCATTCTAGATTTGGACACTTGAACTATGACAACCTTTGTTTGTTGAAAAAAAATGGTGTTACTAGTTTTCCTAAAATTCCTATGAAACTTAAGCAATGTGATGCTTGTATCTTAGGAAACCACAACAAACAGTCTTTTCATGATTCTCATTCCAGAGCACATAGAAAAATTGAACTCACTCATTCAAATTTATGTGGCCCAATGCCTATTCCTTCTACAAATGGTAATAAATATATGATGAAATTTATTGATGACCACCAAAATGTGTTGGGTTTATTTATTGAAGAAAAAATCTGAAGGTTTTGAAACATTCAAGAACTTTCATGCATGGATTTAGAATGATGCACAATCTCATATTGGCTTTATTCGTACTTATAATGGAAAATAATAAACTTCAAATGAATTTTAAAACTATCTTCAACAACATGAGATCAAACATCAAACAATTATGCCTTATAATCCCCAACATAATGGAGTATCTGAAATAATGAATAGGACAATCTTAAATATGGTATGTTCCATGATGTTTTTCAAGAATGTTAAACTGATTTTTTGGGCTAATGTAGTTCTATGTGTTGTGTATATAAAGAATAGGTTTCCATCTAATGCTATAAAAAACAAGACTCCCTATGAAATGTGGTATTGCCACATTCCTTCGGTGACACATATCAAGGTCTTTGGCTCCACCTATTATGCCTTGATACCCAAGGAACAGAGGAAAAACTCAGTGCAAGGAGTTGTAAGTGTGTATCCTTGAGGTACCCAAATACCTCCAAAGCATACCCTCTCTATGATGAAGTCAATAAGAAGTTTATAATATCTAGAGATGTGATATTTCTTGAATCTTCCAAGGCTGACAATGCTGTTGAGCAACAACTTGATTGCTTGGATAGATTTAGACACGCAAAGTATTTTCAATAATTTGATAATGAGATTCCTCATCTTGAAGGGGGGATTCTTATACTAGATCAATCTGTGGAATCCTCTTTTGAAGCACTCTCTCCCTTGCATGAAGATCCAGCCACTGATGATACTTTGAGTGATGTGATTGACAGAATTGGGAGACTAAATCTTGATTGAACCCCAACTCAGTCAACTAAGTAGAATGGGCCATCTCATAAAGATCCTCCAAAATGGCTGACAAAGACACTTGAAAGTGTTTGTCTTGATGACGTTAGAAATACATGAACAAGAAGATCAACCAGACATAATGGAGGTGATGTAGATGATTTTGATTCACCTATTGATATGGATGTTTCTTATGATTGTGAACTAAATCTATCTAGAAATTTTGAACCAACTTCCTTCAAAGAAGCCACTTCTCATGATGAATGGAAAGAAGCGATGCAGAAATAATATGATGTCTTGATTGCAACACCCTCCTCACACATCTACCCAAGTAACCAGCCAACCAGGGTAAACATGCGACGAGAGGCTACTATGATTGGATTCAACCTCCTATGTGACCTTAAGGAAGTGGAATCGACAAAACACATCAACCAACTTATCCACATCAACAACATAAACCCCAGGAGACATGTCAGCTACTCAGACATCTTGTCCATGGGTCCCAATGATGTTCTGGACATCTTAGGCCCCATTTGCTCCCATGCTATAGGCAAGAGAGCATCCAAAAACTCAAATTCACTCTCACAGGCTTGCCTGTCAGTGACCAGAGACTAAATTTTTCAATGTTATGCCAAGGATTCTAGGATTTGAGCCACTTTTTTAGGCCTGGAGCCCAGGTCACTACCTAGAATGGAATGATAACTCAGGAATAGTAAAAGAATAGGGAAACAATGATGCAAAAGTAATAAGTTGAATAAGCCCTTAATTATACCCCTACTATCCATGCCATACATTTCGTCAAACATATCATCAACAATTAACGTAAAGGTGTAAATAATAGAATTAAGTGTAGGGATCTCATACTTATCTGAGAATCACTATGAACCATTGTTCCCTCATGTAATTCGCTACATTATCATCTATTAGGCCATAGATATATTATCTATTCATTTACAAGTAAAAACATGTTGAGAGCCATACGTAGCAGCTATCATAAAAAATACATATAACCAAAATAATAGGGGCATAAATATCATAAGCATATCAACCATAAAATCTACATATACATTAGTACATTTACATGTGAAAATCAAGGGAATGAATTTCTCATTAATTAATGCAATAAACCAACCGGAGATGGGACTACCATGTTCCACTCGACCATAGAATGACTGAGCCAAATCTCTCTTTAGCCATTCACCCCCGTGCCATATTCCAAGCATGAATGTGGGACTCAAACCAAAAGAACCAACGAGGGCATACTAAGGCTAAACCACCTGACCCTCATCAATAGAAACCAAGCTTTACTGTAATCCATCCCAGGTCACTAGGCCAACACAACGAACACATTATAATAAGATTTACCATGATCTCCACTTGATCACTAAGCCAAACAAGCATGGATGCCACTGGATTTCTCCACCTACATCGTGATGAATTTTTCTATCTCCTAGCCTCTTAGGCTTTACTGCAATCCAAACTCAGATCACTAGGCCTAAACCGAGACCCACTCTCCAAGCTTTACCGCATGTCCCAAAATTAGGATTACTATGCCTAATGGAGAGAAAACCACCTCTTGGCTTTACCATATATCTTTCCATTCACTAGAAATGATTCCTAGGCCAACCGAGGAAACACAATCTTGGCTTTACCACAACCCACAGTCTAGCTCAAGGGTCACTATGCTAGTGGCTTTACCATGATCCATAGTCTAGTTCAGGGACCACTAGGCCATGTGCTCTATCATTAGGAGATCCACCCCACTCCTCTTTGAATCCATGGGACAATCTAGCTCAACCAAAACATGAGAACCCCTTCACACCATGGCTATGCGGAAATGGGAAGTCTAGGCTAAAAATATTGTTACACCTGGCAAAACTCATGCCATGATAGAAAAGAACCACATGCAATACCATGCATGCCAAATATAGCAAGGAAAATAAACATGCAAATCGATACCTGCAAAGAATCCTATTGTAGTTTCTTGATCCTGCTTTTCCTTTCTTAATCTTTGCTTCCTCTTGCCTTCTTTGCCTTGTTGGAAATAATACTGAGAGGGGGGGTGAATCAGTATTATCAAATCTATAACTTTTTCATTTCCATAGTCAGATTTATATACGCTACTTCATTGAAGGTAACTCGCGTGTACATGCCACTGTATTTAAGGCAACCGGTGTATATCCAACAAACTTATGATTAAGTTAATTCATCATATGTTGATCTTTAATTAGTGCATCACTACTTCATTAACCATATAAACAGTAACCATGTGTAGTAATAATAAAACAAACCATCACACATAAGAAACACATATGAACACCAAGATTTAAGGTGGAAACCTAATGCGGGACAAAAACCACCTGATGCTGTCTTCTTTTAATATAAAAGAAAAAATTGTTTACAATCTTGTATTGGTGCAGACTCATACCAGTACGCATGCACCCACCTGCAAAAGGCTACAATCTTCTCTCATTCTCCAGCTTCTACTGGAAGGGAGCTACAACCCCTTAGCTCTTGTACTAGATGATCCGTTTACTAGTACGTAGGGGCCGACCTACAGAAGGCTCCAACCTTCACTCATTTTCTAGCTATTACTAGAAGGGAGCTCCAACCCCCTGGCTCTGGTACTAGCCGATCCATTTACTAGTACATAGGTGCCAACCTACAGAAGGCTTCAACCTTCACTTGTTTTCCAGTTGCTACTAAAAGGGAGCTCCAACCCCCTGGCTCTTGTATTGGCCGATATGTTTACCAGTACGTAGGTGCCGGCCTATAGAAGGCTACGACCTTCTCTCTTCCTCCAGGGACCATGTTTCATAAATTTTCAGACTAGATACTCCTGGAACACATCACCACAATCTGAAGGCCACGTTTCATCAAATTTTCACACTGGACCCATTAGTAACATTGAAGCTCAAAGTCAATCACCACTGCAATACATTCATCAAATACATCTGCATCAACCAAACACTAAAACTCAATCATCAATGTCTGATATAACTGAAACAATCAATCATTGAAACCTATGAACCTCTGACACAACTGAATCGAAATCATTGAACCTCTGACACAATTGAATCAACCATTCATTCAAACTTAATCAAATTCAACCACTCAACTAGAACAGACAAATCATTATAACCAGTACACAGATCTGAACCCAGAACACTGCATCAATAACCAGAACTAACTGTAACCTCAAAAATCATGTGTCAAAATGTATACGCTCCTTTAATGAAGCAAACTTACATGTATACACTATTTCCTTTTGCCCAAACTGTGTATACCTCTAAAGATATTGAATCATAAAACCTCTGAACCACAAATTGTGGCAATCAGTGAAATTCTCAAGATCTATTGCCATATTACAAATTTCTAAACATATAGCAACAAGGATCATCGTTCTTTCTCAATCAATTAATCAATGAGATGCAAGATCTTTATGCATTTAGTTTTTACTTTCAGATCTAAGAAGACTTCATTGATAGACAACAGTAAAATAGTAGCACTGATCTGATAGACCAGTCATCCTTGAACATCAACCTTTTCTTTTGCATACACTACTTGGAAGAACCGAACCAGCATGTATACGATTAATGAGACACAAACTCATTATGCATTCAGTTTTAATTTTAGATCTAAGAATACTTCATTGACAGACAGCAATAAAACAATAGCACTGATCTGATAGACCAATCATCCTTGAACATCAAGCTTTTCTTTTGCCTATGCTACTTGGAAGAGTCGAACCATCATGTATACGTACCTTCGCCAAAGCGAACCAGCATATAGATATGTAAATAATTACTTATAACTTCATTGTAATTCCCAACTTCAGACATACCCAGATCATCACATATAAAGGATAAAACATGTGTTAGTAATCATATCTAGCCCATCCATTATCAGATCACATAATGATAAGTCATTACAATATTGATCCATCATTAGATCTCATCCATCATCAAACGCTCAGGTGCATATTTAGTCTAGATCAGGCAAAGCATCAGAAACCCATAACATGCATATTTGCTTTTGATCTAACACTTCATAAGATATTCATTACTTCTGCACTTATCCCTTTGATATTGTCCTCCTTATATAGTTTTAGGCCTTTCTCAATACCTTGGACCAAAAGCACTTAGGACCAATACTTCGGACCAAATACCTTAGACCAATACCTTGGACCAAATACCTTGGACCAATACCTTGGAACAAATACCTCAGACCAATACCTCAGACCAAAACCTTGATTTTCCATCCCATACGCGCTTTTCCTTCTATGAAAGTGCGTGCATACGTATACGCTTCTTCTGTTCCATGAGCCCACGTGTATACGCTAGTTGGACAAGGTGAACCAATGTATACTTCTTAAACCACTCTCTTTCTTTAATTTCTTGATTCTGATCTATAGTCCTTTGTTCCCTAATCCTAATTTTTTTTTTTGTACCATTACTTTGTTCCATCTGAATAGACTTGTTATAATGTGATTTTCCATATTACTTATGAATTGATTCCTTTGAACTTCCCTACGTTTTTTCACATCTGTAAACACAACTGCCATGCATTCTATCACATCTGATATCTCTCCTGTAGATTCATCTAGTTACATAGATTCATCTAGTTACCATATACAAGTGAGTTGTTCTGCTACAAGTGGGTTGCCATCAAGTACAACACATGTATCATAATGCCAACAATCTCCCCCTTTGGACTTGATGGAAACCATGTTGGTGTTGATTACTGCAAGCTGTAGAAACTGTTAGAGATAACAAGCAACACCAAAATACTCTCCCCCTTTGACATCAAGGGAAAAGGGTGGACCAAGATACTCTCCCCCTTTGATATCAAGGGTAAAGGGCTAACAAAAATGAAGACTTTCATATCTGAACAACTGAATATGAACATTGATCATGCTCCCCCTAGGCACATGCTGAATTCTCTGATTAAACTCCCCTTTTGTACATGCTGAGATGCACTATACCATCCATGCTCCCCCTGAGCACATGCAGAGTCTGCAAATATATTTTCTAAAAAAAATGACTCTATAACTCAACTATGTGAGTATGACCTTCCTATCACCAATGACTCATACATACATCAATCTCCCAACCAAGTGGGGATATACCAAATTTTTATACATGACTGAAATATAGAAATTGTTACATCATCCTTCCCATGCATAGTGCGGGTATAAATTACATTATATGACCAAAAGGACTCATTAAAAGACTATGACAGAAAAAGATATATTATTACATCATTGGCCTTTATATGACCTTTTCATCAAGTGATATACATGACATTTATAACAAAGACCAAAGATCTAAACAAGACCATGATAGTCATCAGCAACTATCATACACCATATATGATCTGCACCATAAGCATCTGTTAGCAACATCTAGACCCGCAACCTGTATATGTCCATCATCAGTTCCAAAGATATGACAAAGTAAATATCATCAACCTGTGACGAAGTATGCCATATATAGATATCAACTCATCTTCTTGATCTCATCAAGACCAACTTGCTTCGTTTCCTTAGTAGGAAGAGCCTTATCATAACCTTCCATGAATCAACTAAGCATATTTCATATCTCCAAGCAGTAACACAAAACCATTCACATCATATCATATGTATGTGAAAACACCATAGTCATCATCTATGATCATAACATCATCATCAAGAAATCGCATGATCTTTCCACAAGAACCCTCAATATATCAACCATGTATCATCACTAGGGAGCATCCCACATCTGATAAGCATTAACCATGATAATCAACATATGTTTGTATCAAACCTATCATCATAAAGTAAGAAGGCATCATCATTATGTGACTAAGTAAGCCATGTCTCTGAATATCCATGTATTCAAATAGCTATGTCTTCATGAGACCTGTAATAACACCATTCTCTTGGCCAACCAACAATATTTATCAATATGCAACTTAAGTAATCATCCATGTATCCAGCATAATGTGTATCCATCAAAGAGATAACAATATGTAGCTAGAAAACCATGAGCTCATAGTCATTTGTCAAGCTTTATTGATACTATCAACAACAACAATCCTCAACCATGTGACAACCAAGAACTATAGTAATCCTGCATCATAACTGCACCATATGAACTTTATGCATATTTGAAGGAATGATGACAACAACATAAAAAAATGAGTGACTCATCATCAAATAATGAAGTTGTGTACTCAAGCTTTGTACTTCTCCTTTTCCTTATGAAGGTCACCATGCAAGCAACATATATGTATTGTATGCATCATCAAAAATTCATCCATAATCATCCATAAATCTGATCTGAATAACAACTATGTAACCCCAAGCAATACAAGTATCATCATCATAGGCAACTTATAACCGCAACATAGCATGATGTATCAAAACACTTTAGCCACATAAGCATCATCACCATTGATAAGAATCATTCGGTACCAAAGACTTCTAAACATAATGCCAACAATGCAATATTAGAAGCCTAGCATATTCTCCCCCTGAACCTGTGCCACCTGTTCACTGTCAAATCTGATCATTGCATATATCAGTAAGAAATATCAAGGCATCATCATCAATCAGATATACATCAAGTTATCAACAACTTATGAGGATCAAAAGCACTTCTAAATAACATCCACAGACTATAGTCATCTATCATCAAGACAGAAAAGATAATTGATAATTGTCTGAATCATATCAGATCATTTTTTTGAGTCTATCCCACTGCTTCTTCATTAAACCAACATATACGCAACTGTGCAGCTTCTAACTCGCGTATATACGTGATTTGTCTTCATGATAACTGCGTATGAGAATTAGGACACTGAAATTTCATACTTTCAGTTCCTTTTGAGTCTGTTCTGTCTGTATACTGAGCTATGCCACATCTTTTTTACTATAATTCCTTCTTCTTCCATACCTTGGAGTGTGATGATGTTTTTTCCTTTTGGTATGTTGGCCGAGATTTTCTCCTACATTCTTTTGCTATATGCCCAAACTTGTTATAAGCATAACATATTATGTGTTTCATATTCCTTTTATAGCAATCAATGGCTTTGTGACCAAACATATTGCAATAAAAACAATATCCCTTGAAGTACCTGGAAGCTGATGATATTTCTGTGTGACGGTTATTAGCTTGAACCATTCTACTTCTGCATCTTGCTGCAACATGTCCAAAATTATGACATATAAAACATTCAACATTATTCATCAGAGGAAAGAATCGATTAACACTTCCATAGTTAGGAGTGAATGATTTTCTTTGAAGACTTTCTTTCCTTGGTTGTTGATGGGGTTGACCTTTTATCTCCTTGTTGAGTGTTTCAGATTTTGCACTAGAGTTCCTTGCTTCAGTTTGTGAGCTAGATTCACCTTTAACAATTTCATGAAAACCAAGACCAGATTTGATGGTAGGAGACCTTTGACTACTAAGAATATCATCCAAAATCTTAGTACTATCTTGAAATTGTAAAAGTTTATCCTTTTCTTCTAATTTACCTTTTAGGATATTTACCTCAACCTGATATTGCTCTTCCTTTTCAAGATACTGCTTCTTCATGATTTCTTCAACTTTTCTTCCTTCTTCCACTTGTTGCCTTAATTCGAGAACTTCATTTTCTTGTTCTTCAAATGCTTGGAGTAGTTCTTCATTCTTCTTATTTGAATTTTTGAGATCTTCTTTTAGAGAAACGACCACAGCTTCAAGACCTTCACAGTAGTTGGTTCTTTCTATAAGTTCCTTGGTTGTTGTGTCTTTTCCATTCACTTCATTTCTCAATGAAGTCACTTCATCCTGTAGCCTTTGACTTTGATCTTCCTTTTCCTCGTATTGTTTCCTTACTTTGTTTCCTTCCTCTAACTGAGCCTTTAACCTTGTAATCTCTTCTTTGTAGGTACACTCCCTTTTTCCAATAGATCTTGTTGATCTCTAATTGTGTCTGTGAGATTTTTAAATTCTGCCTCTATTTGATTTCTTTCTCTTTCACCCATAAGAAAAAATTCTGTTGTTTCGCTATCACATTCATTATCTTCAAATGAATAGAGAAATGTATCACCAAAGGAAAACAAATTCATACCTGTTAGTTCTTTTGCTTGTTCATCTTCATTCTAAGGTGATTCTAAATCTGAAGAGTTTCTTCCACATAATGGCCAATCGTCTCTCCCACTGTCACAGTTATTTTGAGATACCTTCTTCTTTTCAGGTGCTTTCTTCTTTAGCTTCTTTCCCATTGTTTCTATGGATCTCCTTCAAGCGATCAAGCTTCTGCCAAAGGACCTACTCTGATACCAATTATTTGAAATAATACTCAGGGGGGTGAATCAGTGTTATCAAATCTATAACTTTTTCATTCCCATAGTCATATTTATATACACTACTTCATTGAAGGTAACTCGCATGTACACGCCACTATATTTAAGGGAACCAGCGTATATCCAACAAACTTATGATTCATTTAATTCATCTTATGTTGATCTTTAATCAGTGCATAAGTACTTCATTAACGATATAAACAATAACCATGTGCAGTAATAACACAACAAACCATCACACAAAACAAACACACATGAACACCAAGATTTAAGGTGGAAACCCAACGCGAGACAAAAACCACATGCTATCGTCTTCTTTTAATATAAGAAAAACCTATTTACAATCTTGTATTGGTACAGACTCATACCAGTACACAGGAACCCACCTACAAAAGGCTAAAACCTTCTCTCATTCTCCAACTTCTACTGGAAGGGAGCTACAGCCCCCTAGCTCTTGTACTAGCTAATCTATTTACTAGTACGTAGGGGCCAACCTACAAAAGGCTCTAACCTTCACTCATTTTCCAGCTACTACTGGAAGGGAGCTCCAACCCCCTGGCTCTTGTACTAGCCGATCCATTTACTAGTACGTAGGTGCCAACCTACAGAAGGCTCCAACCTTCACTCATTTTCCAGTTACTACTAGAAGGGAGCTCCAACCCCCTAGTTCTTGTACTGGCCGATATGTTTACCAGTACATAGGCATCGGCCTACAAAAGGCTACGACCTTCTCTCTTCCTCCACAGACCACGTTTCATAAATTTTCAGACTGGATACTCCTGGAACACATCACCACAATCTGAAGGCCACGTTTCATCAAATTTTCACACTGGACCCATTAGTAACATTGAAGCTCAAATTCAATCACCACTACAATACATCCATCAAATACATCTGCATCAACCAATCACTGAAACTCAATCATCAATCTCTGATATAACTGAAACCCAATCATCAATATCTGATATAACTGAAACAATCAATCACTGAACCTCTGACACAACTGAATCAACCATTCATTCAAACTTAATCAAATTCAACCATTCAACTAGAACAGACAGATCACTATAACTAGTACACAGATATGAACCCAGAACACTGCATCAACAACAGAACTAATTGTAACCTCAAAAGTTATGCATCAGAATGTATACACTCATTTAATGAAGCAAACTTGTGTGTATACGCTACTTCCTTTTTCCCAACCTACGTATACCTCTAAAGATACTAAATCATAAAACCTCTGAACCACAAACTATAGCAATCAATGACATTCTAAAGATCTAATGTCATATTACAGAGTTCTAAATAGATAACAACAACGATCACCCTTCTTTCTCAATCAATTAATCAATGAGACACAAACTCTTTATGCATTCAATTTTTACTTTTAGATCTAAGAACACTTCATTGACAGACAACAGTAAAATAGCAGCACCGATCTGATAGACTAGTCATCCTTGAATATCAAGCTTTTCTTTTTCATATGGTACTTGGAAAAACCGAACCATTGTGTATACGATCAATGAGACACAAACTCTTTATGCATTCCATTTTACTTTCAGATCTAAGAATACTTCATTGATAGACAGCAATAAAACAGCAGCACTGATCTGATAGACCAGTCATCCTTGAACATCAAGCTTTTCTTTTGCATACGCTACTTGGAAGAGACGAACCAGCATGTATATGCACCTTCGCCAAAGAGAACCAGTGTATAGATCTACAAATACTTACTTATAAATTCGCTGCGGTTCCCGACTTCAAACATACCTAGATCATCACATATAAAGGATAAAACATGTGTTAGTAATCAGATCTAGCCCATCCATTATCAGATCACATAATGATAAGTCATTATGATCCTGATCCATCATTAGATCTCATCCATCATCAAACGCTAAGGTGCATATTTAGTCTAGATCAAACAAAGCATCAGAAACCCATAACATGCATATTTACTTTTGATTTAACACGTCATAAGATATTCATTACTTCTACACTTATCCCTTTGATCTTCTCCTCCTTATATAGTTTTAGGTCTTTCTCAATACCTTGGACCAAAAACACTTAGGACCAATACCTCAGACCAAATACCTCAAACCAATACCTCGGACCAAATACCTCAAACCAATACCTTGGACCAAATACCTCGGACCAATACCTTGGACCAAAACCTTGATTTTCCATCCCATACGCGCTTTTCCTTCTGTGAAAGTGCGTGCATACGTATACGCTTCTTCTGTTCCATGAGCCCGTGTGTATACGCTAGTTGGACAAGGTGAACCAGCATATACTTCTTAAACCATTCTCTTTCTTCAATTTCTTGATTCTGATCTGTAGTCCTTTGTTCCTTCATCCTATTTTTTTGTACCATTACTTTGTTCCCTCTGAATAGACTTGTTATAATGTGATTTTCCATATTACTTCTAAATTGATTCCTTTGAACTGCCCTGCATTTTGTCACATCTGTAAACACAACTGCCATGCATTCTGTCACACCTGATATCTCTCCTGTAGATTCATCTAGTTACGTAGATTCATCTAGTTACCATATACAAGTGAGTTGTTCTGCTACAAGTGGGTTTCCATCAAGTACAACACATGTATCATAATGCCAACATGTCTTTCCTGATCCAATGCCAAAATTTCTCCAAGAAAACTCTAAGTTTCCAAGAGTGAGAGAGAGAGAGAGAATAATGAGAGAGCTCCAAAACTCAATTGACAAAAGGTTACCCACTAATCCTCAAAAGCCTTTTTATGAATGAGGCCTATATTTTCTTCTTTTTTTATTATTTCCTTCAATTTCCTCCTCAAATGCAACTTGTGACCTTTCACCTCCCTTTTCTCCTAATTTTCATTATTTTCATAAATAAATGTGCCAAAAATGCCATTTTTTCTTTCTAAATCTTTAACCATTTCCTTTGCCAATTTCCTTATCCATAAACAACCAAATGAACACCCCCTAGGATGTCTTTCCCAACATTCAGCTTGGAATAAGTGTCCCATCAACCATGGTTATTATTTTTTCCTTTATTATCTTTTATTACATGGAATTTTCACCAGGGCTATTACAAAATCCCCTCCCCTTGGGGAACACCGTCCTCGGTGTTAGACCACACCAAGACCTATGCCAAAACTATTGAAAAGCAAACATACTACCCATGAATCTTTATAACATAGCTCGATGCAGTATTTACAATGATGACCCTGCTAAAAAGAAAACCCACATCATAACAACATAATAACGTGAAATAATAATAACATGACACACATACCTCTTATTGGAGATTTATAACTTAGCTCATGGTGTTATTTACATATATATATACATATGTACATATAGAAAAATCATCAAAACATATATCGGAACATATATCAAAGCATAGACCAAAATCACACCAAATCACCAAGCCAAAATTGCTTTGCCTCAACCGGCAAATAAGGAAGGATACATAGCCCGCATATCCCATGTAGCTTCATCGAGCCCAAAGTGCTTCCACTATACTTAACTTGATCGATTTGGTTCCAAAGCATGGTCACCTTTTTCTGCAATATACACTGAGGCTCTGGCTAGAATTCTCCATCTGGTTCCACCTGCAATGCAAATCAGTCAATCACATGATCAACATCCTTAACATACTTCTTAAGCAATGATACATGGAAAACATCATGGACTTTCACTGTCGGAGGCAATGCAAGTCGATAGGCTACTAGCCCAATCTACTCAATGATACTGAAGGTTCCACAAAATCATGGTTCCATTTTGGCACAAGATCCAATCCGCAAGGAGCTCTTCTTCAGTGTGCAAGTACACCTATTCCCTAACTTAGAAATCCTTGAACAACCTATTCCTATCTGCATAACTTTTCTTCCTATCATCTATTGCCTTTAGATTTTCCTTTATAACCTAAATTTCTTGTTCCATATCTACCACCATCTCTGGTCCAACCAACACCCTATTAACCAGATCCCTCCAACTTATGGGAGTACTACAACTCCACCATACAATGCCTCAAAAGGGCTCAATGACTCTTGATAACCATTTTTGTATGCGAAGTCTACCAAGGGGAGATACTCTTCCCACTTCCATAGCTGATGCATCACATACATCCTCAACATGTCCTCCAATTTCCTGCTGATCTTCTCTATTTGTCCATTTATCTGCGAATGATAAGTATACTGAAGGCCAATTATGTTCCCAAACTTGCAAATAACTCCTTCCAAAACTTGGAGTGAACTTTGCATCGCTGTCTGACACAATCTTCTTCAAAACACCATGCAACTTGACCACATCTTTGATGAATACCTGTGCTACATTGTTAGCTGAGAATGTAGACTTCACTGGAAGGAAATGTGCAACCTTTGTCAACATGTCCATGATAACCATGATGGAATCATGTTGTCTCACTATCTTTGGCAACCCTGTAATGAAGTCCATGGAGATAGCCTCTCATTTCCATTCTGGAATCGCGATCAGTTATAGCACTCCACCTAGATGTTTACACTCTGCCTTCACTCATTGATAATCAAAGCATCTAGCCACAAAATCTACTACATCCCTCTTCAGATTTGGCCAATAATAAAATTTCTTCACTGGAGTCAATGTCTTCTGATAACCCGGGTGACCTGAATAATGTTTCGCATGAAACTCTCTCAAGGTCACCTTCTTGAGATCACTGTTATCCAGCACATATATCCTGTCTCTGAATCTGACCAATCCATCCACTATAAGACAATAATCCATACCCTGTGCACCTGCACCTGTACCTGTACATGTACCTATTCCTATACCTTTACCACTACTTGTACATGTACCTACACCTGTACTATGTACTACCATCTGTACATGTACTTATACTATTTTCTTGTTGCAACTTGTGCAGAATATCCATATACCTCACATCCTATTGATCTGCCTACAAGATCCTATCATGTAGATCGGTCCCATAGGAGCTTATAACTACCAAGTGATTTACCTATACCCGTCTGCTCAAAGCATCTACCACCCTGTTCTCTTTACCTTTGATGTACCTGACCTCAAAATCAAACTCATTGAGCGTATCCAACCATATAGCTTGCCTGACATTCAGATACAACTGGTCAAACATATACCTCAACACAATATTATCACTCATAAGTTCAAACCACCTGCCAAGAAGATAATGTCTCCACATCTTCAATGCATGTATGATCATTGCTAACTCAAGACCATGTGTCGAGTAGTTCTTCTCATGCTCGTTTAGTTTCCATGACTCATAACATACCACCTGTCCATCCTGTATAAGGACTCCACCAAGTCCTCTATTGCAATCATATGTGCATACTACAAACTCGTTGTCTGGATCTCCAATCTGTAGCACTAGTGCATGTGTCAATAACTACTTAAGCTACTCAAATCTAACCTCACACTCCTCTGTCCATTTGAACTTCTTACCTTTACTTTGTAATGATGTGATAGGATAAGCCATCTGTGAGAAGTTCCTTATGAACCTCCTGTAGTAGCCTGCCAAACCCATGAAGGATCTCACCTCATCCACATTCTTAGGAGCTACCCACTCCATGATGGCTCTTATCTTTTCTAGATCTACTGCAATGCCTTCCTTGGAGACAACATGCCCCAAGTAGTGCACCTTAGTCTGAAAGAAACTACACTTGTTGAGCTTAGCATACAACTAATGCTCTCTAAACAACCTCAACACTGCTGTTAATTTATCGGCATGCTCTTCCTCATTTTTAGAATATACCAGTATATCATCAATGAACACAATAACAAACTTATCAAAATATGAATGCAACAAACTATTAATCAAGAACATAAATGTAGCTGGAGCATTAGTTAAGCCAAATGGAACAATAACAAACTCATAATGCCCATACCTGGTTATGAACCCAGTCTTGTAAATATCCTCCTCTTTGATGTGTACATGATAGTATCTGGATCTCAAGTCGATCTTGGAGAACATTGTTGCTCCCTTCAGTAGATTGAACAAGTCATCAATCCTCAGCAAAGGGTACATGTTTTTTATGGTCACTTTATTCAACTGAGTCAATGCATAATCTAAGAGTACCATCTTTCTTCTTTACAAACAATATTGGTGCACCACAAGATGATACACTTGGCCTAATGTATCCCTTTTCCAACATTTCCTTCAACTGTAGCTTTAACTCAACTAACTCAGTTGTGCTCATCCTCTAAGGTTCTTTTGATTTTGGCACTGCCTCTGGCACTAACTCAATAGAAACATCTACCTCCCTGTGAAGTGTAAACTTTGTAATGTCCTATTCTAGCAGCTACAACCACCCTCCAAAATTTTGCCTTAGCTTTGTTTCGAAGCCTCCCTACCAACCATCCTCAGTAGCATGTCTTGCATTGTCAAGCACATCAGGTTCAACTGTTTCATAGAGTCTTGTTAGCATGTGGCTGCAAGTTTGTTCCACCTCCTTCACAGGCTACTTCCCAGACTTAGTGTCAATTGTTGGTTGAGCAGCTCCCTCTAGGAATTGCGCAATTCTGGAGGGGAACTAGCCTTCCCTCCAGAAATTATGCAAACCCAATTGGACACCCAGCTGGGCTCCAGAATTGCGCAATTCTTCCTGACAATATTCCTCCCAAAAATTGCACAATTCATCCCAGGACAACTGCTCAGCCCAAAATTGCGCAATTCTAGGCAGCAGTCACCTGCTGCTCCTAGAAATTGCATAATCCCTCTGGGACAGCTAGCCCAACAACTAGCAGAAATTGCACAAATCATCCAACCAACCTGCTGGGCTCAAATATTGCACAATGCAGTCAGACAGGATTACTTGAGAAAATTGCGCAATCTGACCCTGGACAATTGCTCAGCCCAGAAATTGTACAATCTTGGAAGACAATCACCTATTCCTCCTAGAAATTGTGCAATCCTAGGATAAAATCACCTATTCCTCCCAGAAATTGCGCAATCCCCCTGGGACAACCATCTTTGCTCAGCCCAGAAACTGCGCAAATCCCTCTCCCGGGCTTGCAAACCGATGCATATGCCTTCAGGTTGACCGGTTCCCTCTGAGATTGAGAAAAACTATTTTTCATGCATGGACTGCTTTTCCCAAGGCAGCATGCAAAGGAATCCCTTGATTTAGGGATCTATTTTTAGCAACTAGAGGTTACATGTAAGGATCAAATTTTCAAAACCTCCCGCTAAGTGTCACTTTTCCTAGATTTGTGGCATGTGCGTCATAACATCGATTTTATCAAAACTCATCAACCGGACATTGCAGAGATCATTCCTCACATCAACCATGTAGCTTTGACATCCCACATTGAATCTAGGAGTCGTCAGCACTTTCAACTTAGATGTTTCAGGTAAGCCCGCTTTTCATGTCTTGCGCTGTGTTTCTATCGCTTTTGTGTTTTGATTTGTGTGAGTGTTGTCTGCTTGATTCAATGAGCGCTTGTTTTTGTTTTGATATATGTTAACTTGTAGAAGCACCATTTCAGTTTTCATTGGCATATCACTATTGTAGCATGCATGACACTGTTTTTGCACCAACGATTGCCACTGCGGCAACTCGCTTCACGCACATGCTTGTTTTCCCATTTTCTAAATCCTGCACTCACTATTTGCATGCATGATCATTCACTCTTGTTTACACTCAGTTTCACCATGCATTCAGACTTCTCATGTTTTCAGTTGCCCATCAGCGGGTCTAGGTTGCCTTGGCTCGGATCGTGCCTTACCCAGCTAGCACTACACATTTCCGAAAGAAAAGGCTATGCCTTCCCTCTAGAAATTGCACAAGTCTAGCCCAACACTAACCTCTAGCCTTGCATTGCACAATTCTTGGAGGCAGTGGCCTGTTGGCCCCAGAAACTATGAAATGTAGTTTGCTGGTTGCATGTCACTGCTAACTGAAATTACGTATTGCATAGTTTCAATCCTTAGCAAGCCAGGATGGATTGTCCATTGTGCAGTTCCAACAATCAATCAGCCTCCTAATAGCCCAGACTGTACCTTGCGCAGTTTTGGCAGTCGTCTCCCAGGCTCCCGGTGAAAATTGCGTAATCTTCATGGACAGTCACACAGGTATGTTGCATGTCATTTCTTCAGTTTGTTTTGGTTTTCAACTGACATATTTCTTGCCACCAATGTTGTTATGTCTCCAGGTATCATGGGTGTTCGTCTGACTCTCAGCAGCACAGATACAATGGCTTACAACGGAGCAGAGTCGAAGACAATGTTTAGAGCACAACTAGGGAAGCAATCGACCAATTATCTGTGAACTTTCCTATCTATGAAGACATCAAGTTGTTCATGGACAAGCATATCAAGATGAAATGGCAGCATTTTCACAACGAGCAGCACTATCAGCAGTAGCAGAAGGCAACAAACCCGCACGCGACGAATGCAAGAGGAACATTTTTGACAACACAGAGGCGGAGCAAAGCTACGAGTTCAAGGCAAATCCACTCGTGATAAAAGCATATTTGGAGATTGAAGCTATGAGGTGATGGCGTGACACAAAGATCGTGTGAAGGAAGAGAGAGAAACAGAGAAGGAGTTGCATGTTTTGAAGCGAAAACTTAAGGAAGCACATGAGCTGCACATATGAGAGAACGAGTTGCAGTAGGAGCATGTACAACAAGGGACGCAACATACACAGACTGATGAAACTGTGCCCATACAGGTTATGGACCCATCCAGCAGCTGGCATGGAGCAGACAGGGTGAGCAGTGTTGTTGATGACATGCAAGGGTATTCAGGAGCATGGATGTCATTGTGCACACACATGCAATCTGATGCAGGAGCAGGAGGCTTGAAGACAAAAGCCTTTGAATTTATTCCAAAAATACAAAAAATGTTTAGAAGAATAGGAGTGGGATCCTTTAGCTGTCAATTTACAAGTTTTCTAGATAGGATTTGAGCTAGGATTTAGGGATTGAGTGACTTTATAATTACTTCAAGTTGTTTAGATTCAATTGATATTCTCAAGGAAAATATCAACCAAATTAGGTATTGTCTAAGATTAGATAGATTCGATCCACGAATTAAGGATCTAATTGTTAGAATGAAATGGTATTTATGTAAGTTCTGAATGATTGTAAAGGGATTTTGACTAATTTGGCTTGGTTTGGCCATATAAGATTAAGTTATAGAATTGTATCTCTGTGTATTTTTGTATATAATTGGTCAATCCCTGAGATTTTGCATCCCTCCGAAATATCTCTAAGTTTTGTTGAATTGCAGTTGGCTTTTGAATTAGAGTGTGTAAATTCTATATTATATGATAAATCTTGTGTTTTCGTGTTTGGAGATAATTGGTTATGTTTATAAACATTGGAGAATAAGGGTTGAGACAAATTAAATGTGGCGGAAGTGTTCAGTTTGACAGAACAGAGAACTGAAAACCCTGATAAAATTGTGTTAACCTAAAGGAGTCTTGAACCGTCCGATCTACAAATCCAATAGATCTAACGGTCATCGCGCACCAATAAGCTCATGTGATAGTCAAGGAAGAAAGACAATTTTATCAGCAAAATTGTTTATCGAGCGAAGAAAAGGTGGTAAGCGGTCTTTCAAAATTCCAAGCAATTCCATTTATCGACTGACACGTAGCACTTGGTGGAGAGAAAAAACCACTTTAACGGGTGGGTAAAAATTGCACAAGATTCCCGTCTGATATCATTGTTAACCGTTGGATCAAATGTGATTTGATCAATGGTGGAGGATCACTGATTACTTTTGATGATCGGGGGAACCAACAACTGTCGGATTGAAAGGTAAGATCAACGGCAAAGAGTTAGTGCGATAATATTTGTGGAAAAGCCGAACGCGATAAGGAATTAACTAAAATTTAAACTCCTTTTTAATTACGTGTAAATTAAAAGGTTAGCATATTTCGGTTAAAATAAAAACAATTCTGTTAATTTAGCAAAGGAGCCAAGTTTGGAAGTAGATGATTGATACTCCAAAGGAAAACCAAGAAGAAGTTCCACCTAAACTTGCAGAAATCATTACTGGATTTGAACGATTGTCCATTACACCTAGACCCAGGCCAACATTTGTGGTATCAAAGCAGCCTACTGACACTGAACAGGATCTCAAGGATCAAAAAAGGAAATCCAACATGGCTTTCAGAGTTGGATGAAGAGGTGGTGGTCGAAGAAGAGGACGACCAGTTGCAAATGCTGAAGTGTTGGAAGTTATGCAACAGATGCAAGCTAGATTGGAAGCAATGGAAATGGGAAGAGATGCAGATGCTAGAGATGTCAGTGAACCTAAAGTTGGAGCTGCAAAAGATGAGGAACCTGCAGATGTAACTCTTGAAATGAGATTCTTTAAGTCAGTATTGAGATCCACATCCAAGCCTAGACTTGAAGTTTAAGTCTACACAGGAAGCTTAATCCCTGAGGAATTGATAGAATGGATAAATGATATGGAGAAATTCTTCAATTATGAAGAAACAGAAGAAGGAAAGAAGGTGAATTTTTCTACCACAGAACTGAAGGGACACGCAGCACTTTAGTGGGATGGAGTGTAGGTAGAAAGAAGAAGACTTGGCAAACAACCAATTAAGAATTGGAACAGGATGGTGGCAAAACTGAAAAGTAAGTTTTTTCCAAGTGACTATCAGCAAACATTATTTAGACAGATGCAGAATCTTAGATAGAGGTCTATGACAGTAAAGGAATACACAGAGGAATTCTACAAAGTGAGTATAAGAGTAGGACAAATCCAAGATACAGATGAGAAGGTTGCAAGATATGTGAATGGTCTCAGAATGGAGATCCAAGATGAGATAAGTGTACTGTCTCCTAAAACAATAGAAGAGGCTTATCAGATGGTATTGAAGGCTGAAGAAAAACTCATGAGGAAGCAGTCTGCCAGAAATAGAGGTACTTTCCGAGGAAGGGGAAGTCAAGGTGTTAGAGGAAGATCTATAGCACCTAGAGATCAGCATGCACCCATAGGAGGTGATGCAAGTGGTAGAGGAAGTTTTTCCATAGGAAGAGGAGGCAGAGGTAGAGGAAGATAAATCAGAGATTACAGATGTAACAAGCTGGGACATAGAGCTTATGAGTGCCCAGAAAATATAGGAATGAATTAGAGGAATGCAATTGTTGTAAAAAGTGAAGAGGGAGCAACAAAGGTAATAGACGAAGAGAATGTACCAAAGAAAGGGGAATCTTTGGTAGTCAACAAAAATTTGTTAAAACCAACTTAGGAAATTGTTGAACCAGCACATAGAAAAACCTTGTTCAGGACTGTGTGTAAGGTTCAAGGGAAGTGTTGTCAGATGATAATAGACAGTGGTAATACAAATAATTTGGTCTCAAAAGAAGTCGTGGAAAAGTTGAAGTTGAAAACAAAGAAACATCCAACACCTTATAAGTTGTCATGGCTTCAAAATGGATATCAGTTGGTAGTGAATGAGCAATGTGAAGTTGAGTTGCAGTTGGGTAAACACAGAGACACAATTCTGTGTGATGTGATGCCTATGGATGTGTGTCATATATTTTCGGGTAGACCTTGGCAGTATGATAGGGGAGCTATGCATGATGGAAAGAAGAACACATACAAATTTAACAAATATGGTGCCAATCATACATTGTTGCCAATAGAAGAAGAGGGTGCATCAAAGAAACTTGATCCAAAGACCCTTTTGCTGAGTGGAAAGGAGTACTTGCAACAGATGGAAGAAGATGTGTAATTTTTGCATTGGTTTGCAAATCCAAGGTAATAATTACTTCCACAAAAGTTTCTGATTTACCAATTGAAATTCAAGAGATGCTGGATAATTATTGTGATATCATTGTAGATGATTTTCCTGATGAGTTACCACCCATTAGAAAAATCAGTCATCACATAGATTTGATTCCAGGAGAAAATCTACCTAATAAAGCAGCTTACAGGATGACTCCCATAGATAATGAAGAGATCAGGAAACAGGTTTAGGAACTATTAAACAAGGGACTAATTAGAGAGAGTTTAAGTCCTTGTGCAGTGCCAACAGTGTTGAGCCCAAAGAAAGATGGAGGCTGGAGAATGTGCACTGATTCAAGAGCAATCAATAAGATAACAATCAGGTACAGATTTCCTTTACCTAGAATCGAAGATTTGATGGATTGTTTGAGTGGAGCTAGATATTTTACAAAGTTAGATTTAAAAAGTGGTTATCATCAAATCATAATTAGAGAGGGAGATGAGTGGAAAACTGCTTTTAAAACCAATGAAGGATTGTATGAATGGATGGTAATGCCTTTTGGATTGTCGAATGCCCCTAGTACATTTATGAGACTTATGAATGAAGTTTTGAAGGAATTTATTGGTAAATTTGTAATAGTATATCTGGATGATATATTAGTTTACAACAAATCTAAGGAGGAGCATATGAGACATCTGAATTATGTCTTACAGAGACTACAACAAGAAAAGTTACTAATAAAATTAAAGAAATGTTCATTCATGAAGGAGGAGTTGGTATATTTGGGCTTTGTTATTTCTGCTGAGGGATTAAAGATGGATCCAGAGAAGATAAAAGCAATCATAGAGTGGCCTTCACCAAGAAGTGTCTTTGAGGTAAGAATTTTTCACGGTCTTGCTAGTTTTTACAGGAAATTCATAAGGAATTTTAGTAAGATTAATGCTTCAATTATTGAAACAATAAAGAATGACAGACAACTGTTTAAATGGATTGCTGAAGTAGAAAAGAACTTCCAGCTGTTGAAGAGAAAGATTATTGAGAAGCCCATTTTGATTTTTCCTGATTTTAATAAACCTTTTCAAGTGAAGTGTGATGCCAGTGGAGAAGCCATTGGAGCTTTTTTGAGTCCGGAGGATAGGCCTGTAGCTTATTTTAGTGAAAAGTTGAATGAGTCAAAGAAATATTCTTCTTATGACAAGGAGTTTTATGCAGTGGTGCAATCTTTGAAGAAGTGGAGACATTACTTGATGTACAAGGAGTTCATACTGTATTCAGATAACCATGCATGACAATACATTATGCGATAGCCGAAGCTTAACCAGAAGCATGCAAAATGGGTAGAATACCTTCAAAGTTTTAATTTTGTGTTAAAACATATAACTGGTCAATCAAACAAAGTAGCAGATGCCTTAAGTAGAAAAAGAATTTTAGTTCAAGAAAGTCAAATTCAAGTGTTGGGTTTTGATTTTCTTAAAGAGTTATATGAGAAAGATCTAGATTTTAAAGAGGCATTTGAAGCTTGTAGAAATCTTGTTTTGTTAGACAGAAGCAAGTGGCTGGATTATTTCCTGCAAGAGGGACTGTTGTTTAAAAGAAATCAGTTGTGCATACCAAATTGTTCTATGAGAGAAAATTTGATTAAGGAGAAACATAGTGGTGGACTGGGAGGACATTTTGGTGCAGACAAGACTTATGAGCAGTTGAACCAGTTTTACTTTTGGCCAAAGATGAGAGCTGAAGTGGAAAAGTATGTGAAAAATTGTAAAATCTGTCAGTATGCAAAGGGAAGGATCCAAAACACGGGGTTGTATGTTCCATTACCTATTCCAAATAGGCCTTGGGATATGGTAAGTATGGACTTTGTTTTGGGTTTACCAAAAACTCAAAGGGGACATGATTCAATTTATGTAGTAGTTGATAGATTTTCAAAAATGGCACATTTTATTCCATGTTATAAAACCAGTGATGCTACTCACATTGCTAATCTATTTTTTAAGGAGATTGTAATATTACATGGGTTACCTAAGAGCATTGTTTTAGATTGAAACACCAGATTTGTTGGAAATTTCTGAAGGACGAAGAAGCTTGGAACTAAACTGAGTGTCAGTTCTTCTTATCATCCTCAGACTAATGGATAGACTGAAGTTGTAAATAGAAGCTTGGGTAATCTTCTGAGAAGTATTTCAGGTGAACATTCAAAACAATGGGATCAAGTATTAGCACAAGTAGAATATGCATATAATGATTCTATTAATAGGAGTACAGGGCATAGTCCATTCTGTATAGTTTATGGAATGCACCCAAGGGGAGTGTCTGAATTGAGAGACTTGGGAAGAGATGAAATGGGAAGTGCTAAAGGAGAAGATTTTTCTACAGAATCTAAAGAAATACATGAACAAGTAAAACAACAATTACATGGCACCAACATAAAATACAAGAGCAGAGCAGATTTGAAGAATAGAGAAGTTAATTTTGAAGTTGGAGATTTGGTTTTGGCACACCTGAGGAAGGAAATTTTTCCAAAAAGGAAGTATAACAAACTAAATTTTAAGAAAATTGGACCATGCAGAGTCTTGAGGAAATTTTTTACAAAAGCATATGAAATTGAATTACCCCCTGATATTGGAATATCTCCAATTTTCAACGTTGCTGATTTATATAGGTATGAAAAGGGACAGGAAGATGACATAGTGAAGGATCAAGAAGAACAAGAGATTGATTGGGTAAAACAGTTACCTATAGCAAAGGAATTAAAGCCAGAGAGGATTTTGGACAAGAAATTGTTGAAGAAGACAAGAGGATAAGAGTGTTTTCAGAATTTGGTCAAATGGAAGGATCAACCAATTGTTGAAGCTACTTTGATGACAGATGCCATGCTACAGAAGTTGGGCAGTTCTGTAGAAGAGCACATGGATAGGAGCCCATGAAGAATTTTGTCCTCATGAGTCTGATGCAGGAGCATGAGGCTTGAAGACAAAAGGCTTCAAATTTATTCCAAAAATACAAAAAAAAATTACAAGCAAAGGAGTGGAATCCTTTCGATGTCAATTTACAAGGTTTCTAGATAGGATTTGAGCTAGGATTTAGGGATTGAGTGATTTTATAATTAATTCAATATGTTTAGATTCAGTTGAGATTCTCGAGGAGAATATCAACCAAATTAGGTATTATCTAAGATTAGACATATTCGATCCATGGATTAAGGATCTGACTGTTAGAAGGAAATGGTATTTATGTAATTTCTGAATGATTGTAAAGGGATTTTGACTGATTTGGCTTGGTTTGGCCATATAATATTAAGTTACAGGAATCGTATCTCTGTGTATTTTTGTATATAATTGGTCAATTCGAGAGGTGTTGCATCCCTTCGAAATATCTCTAAGTTCTGTTGAATTGCAATTGGCTTTTGAATTAGAGTGTGTAAAGTCTGTATTATATGATAAATCTTGCGTTTTTGTGTTTGGAGATAATTGGCTATGTTCTAAAAACATTGGATAATAAGGGTTGAGACAAGTTAAATAAGGTGGAAGTGTTTAGTTTGACAGAACAGAGAACAGAAAACCCTGACAAAATTGTGTTAACCTAAAGGAATCTTGAACCGTTTGATCTACATATCCAATAGATCTAACGATCATCGTGCGCCAATAAGCTCGTGCGATAGTCAAGGAAGAAAGGCAGTTTTATCAGCGAAGCTGTTTATCGAGTGAAGAAAAAGTGGTAAGCGGTCTTTCGAAATTCCAAGCGATTCCATTTATTGACCGACACATAGCACTCGGTGGAGAGAAAAAACCACTTTATCTCTTTTGAGATGCCACATTCTCTTTCTCATCTGCATGTTGAGGCCTTGTCCTCTTAGGCTTCCATTTACCTTTACCTTTGTATTTTCCCTTCCATCCTTGTTGAGATTCATTCTTATGCTTTGATTGTTCATAGAAATGCTTCAATTTCCCAATAACTTCCTCAAGTGACCGAGGCTCATCATACTCAATCCAATCTCTAAATGCTAATGGAAAACCATTGACAAATCTCTGAACTTTAGCCTTCTCATCAATAAGATATGGTACATACCTCAATAGGTCCAGAAACTTGGTCATGTACTCTTCATCCATCATTGATCCCATCTTTAGTTCATAGAATTCTTTGGCCTTACTACCATAGTACATTTTTGATAATTATTTCTTCCTGAAAAGCCTCTTGAACTCTCGCCAACTCAACTCATCTATCCTGATGTCTCTAACCCGCTTAACATCTTCACACCAAATCTATGCTTTACCTTTCAAGCTGAATATCTCTACTATGGCCTTCATGTTATCTATGAACTCATGCAACTCAAAAAAAAAATTCATCCCAAGTATCCAAGCCTCTGCATCTTCCAACCTCTTCACATCTCCATCAAAAGTAGGTGGATTCAATTTCTTAAACTCATATGGCAAATATCACCTATCATTCCTCCTGTAAGGATGACAGCGATGACAATCATGATGTCTATCAGAACCATAACTAGAATAATACCTGTTCTCATCACCCCTTTTATTTGAAGTGTCCAACAACCTACCATCTCTCACCATGTCAGATCTATCTGACCTATGTCTACTGGGAGACCTAATGCCATGTACCCCATTAGTTCTATCCTCATGTCCATGGCTGATCCAAAGTGGCCCTTGTCGCTACAAGTATGACAAATTCTGAAGGAGTATTGCATTAACCTCTTCTTTTTTCTCTTGTTCTTGTATGATCTGGTCATTATCTTCCTTACAACTCCTTATCTCTTCCTTCAAGCTTCTCAGTGTATCTACAAAATCATAAGAGTTCCCCACACCACGCTGCTAATATGATGCATAGGGAGATTCTATGTAGTCTACCACCTTGCTAGCCATTTGGTCTCCTTCCTGCAATGCATAATATGTCAGATAAACCAAATCACAATAAATCAATGTACCTTAGCATAATTCGGGGGGATACCTCATTTGCAAGATCATCAAATCAACGTGATACATGTATAGCATAATCATAACAGCATATAGACATATAACAAGTAAGTGCATTAACGCATAAACATCATTCTAGGGGTGGTCTAGTCATCAATGCAAGGCCATATCAACAATGCATGCTATGACCTCATGCATGACAAAAACCAATACTCTATTATACACATTGCCAAATGCAACCATCAACAAGCATAAGCAACACCAAATCAACTACACATATGCATAAATGCATGTAGTCGAGCATAAGTGATAAATTCTTGTAATCAACCTACAAGACTAATACATGTAATCAAACCTACAAGAATGTAGCCTAAGATACAAGGATGTAAGTAGGAAGCATAAAATTAACATGTAAGTGACATATAACCATGTGCAACCAGTCATATACTCATGATGATTCATTCCACAAAGTCAACATCAAATTCTCCATGACAACCTTACTTCAACCATAATCAACATCAAGAAAATGTAACAAGAACATGGAATGAAAGTGTAAGTGACACACATGCAACTGACATGCATGCATGACCAACATACACTGTCTATCTAGTCTGAGGGGTGAACCATGCTCTGATACCACTTTTTAATACCCTCCTCACACATCTACCCAAGTAACCAGTCAACTGAGGTAAACATGCGATGAGAGGATACTATGATTGGATTCAACCTCCTATGTGACCTTAAGGAAGTGGAATTGATGGAACACATCAACCAACCTATTCACATCAACAATAGAAATCTCAAGAGACATGTCAACCACTCAAACATCCTATCCCTGGCTCCCACTGATGTTATGGACATCTTAGACCTTAGTTTCTCCCATGCTATAGGAAAGAGAGTATCCAAAAACCCAAATTCGCTCTCACAAGCTTGCCTGCGAGCGACTAGAGTAAATTTATCAGTGCTATGCAAGTGACTTCAGGATTTAAGCCACTTTTTCGGGCCCAAAGCCTAGGTCACTGCCAAAAGTGGAATGATAACTCAAGAACAGTAAGAGAACAAGGAAACAATGATGTAAAATCAATAAGTTGAATAAGCCCTTAATTAGACCCCTACTAATCATGCCAAGAATTTCATCAAACATATCATCAACATGTAACCTACATGTGTAAATAATAGAATTAAGTGTAGGAATCTCATATTTATCTGAGAATCGCTATGAACCATTGTTCCCTCATGTCATTTGTTGCATTATCATCTATTAGGCCATAGATACATCATCCATTCATTTACAAGTAAAGACATGTTGAGAGCCATACATAGTTGATGTTATAAAACTTACATATAACCATCATAATAGGGACAGAAATATCATAAGCATATCAGCCATAAAATCCACATATACATCAGTACATTTACACTTGAAAATAAAGGGAATGAATTTCTCATTAATGAATGCAATAAACCAACTAGAGATCAGACTACCACATTCCACCCAACCATAGAATGGCAGAGCCAAATCTCTCTTCATCCATTCACCCACATGCCATATTCCAAGCATTAATGTGGGAATCAAAACAAAAGAACCAATGAGGGAATACCAAGGCTAAATCACCTCACCCTCATCAATAGAAATTGTAATCCATCTAGGTCATTAGGCCAATACAATGAACAAATCATAACAACCTTTACCGTGACCTCCACCTGATCATTAGGCCAAACAAGCATGGATGCCACCGGATTTCTCCACCTACACCATGAGGAATTTTCCAATCTCTTAGTCTCTCAAGCTTTACCACAATCCAAACCGGGATCACTAGGCCCTAAACTGAGACCCAATCTCCAGGCTTTAGCACATATCCAAAACCTGGGATTACTAGACCCAATGGAGAGAAAACCACCTCTTGTCTTTACCGTATATCCTTCCATTCACCGGCAAGGATTCCTAGGACCATTGAGGCAACACAATCCTAGATTTACCGTGATCCACAATCTGGTTCAGGGACCACTAGGCCATGTCCTCTATCATTCGAAGATCCACCCCACTCAGCTTCGAATTCATTTGACAATCCAGCTCAACCAAAACATGAGAACCCCATCACACCATGGCAATCCGAAAATGGCAAGGCTAGGCTAAAAACACTGTTAAACCTGGGAAAACCCATTCCATGATAGAAAAGAACCAAATGCAATACCATGCATGCCAAATCTAGCGAGGAAAATACACATGCAAATATATACCTGCAAAGAATCTTGTTGTAGCTGCTTGATCCTGCCTTTCCTTGCTTGAACTTTGCTTCCTCTCGCCTTCGTTTCCTTTCTTGATGTAATGCCAAAATTGCTCCAAGAAAACTCTAAGTTTCCAAGAGTGAGATAGAGATAGAGAATAATGAGAGAGCTCCAAAAATCAATTGACAAAATGTTACCCACTAGTCCTCAAAAGCCTTTTTATGAATGAGGCCTCTATTTTCTTCATTTTCCATTATTTTCCTTCAATTTCCTCCTCGCATGCAACCTGTGACCTTTCACCTCCCTTTTCTCCTAGTTTCCATTATTTTCATAAATAAATGTGCCAAAATGCCATTTTTCATTTCCAAATCCATGGTCATTTCCTTCGCAAATTTCCCGAGCCATAAACATCCAAATGAACACCCCCTAGGATGTTTTTCCCATCATTCAGCTTAGAATAAGTTTCCCATCAACCGTGGTTATTATTTTTTCCTTTATTAAATTTTGTTACATGGAATTTTCATGAGCGTTGTTAAATTGATAAAGAATGGCACCTGGAAGTTGGTTGATCCTCCATTGGGAACCAAGCCAATAGGCTGCAAGTGGGTCTACAAGAACAACTATAAAGTAGATGGCTCACTTGAGAATCACAAAGCTAGGCTTGTGGCAAAAGGTTTTGCACAAAAGGAAGGGGTGGAATCTGAGGAGACCTTTTCCCCCACAACAAAATGGGCTACCATCTAGACACTTTTTGCCTTGGAAGCATAGAATGGTTAGAAAGTCCATCAAATGGATGTAAAAAATTATTTCTTAAATGGAAATTTGAAAGAGAATGTTTTTATGTCCCAGCCAGAAGAATTTGTTGTGAAGGGTCAGGAACATAAAATATGAAAGCTTGTAAAATCCTTGTATGTCCTCAATCAGGCTCTGAGACGCTGGTACGAGAAGTTAACTGAGCATCTTCTGAAACTCAAATTCAAACATTATGATCTAGATGATGCAACTTTGTTTGTCAAGAAAGTTGTAAAAACAATTGTATATCTTGTGGTATATGTACATGATCTTTTTATGAGAGGGAACAATGAGAGCTATATTGAATCCATAAAGAAGTAATTGAGGAAAGGTTTTGAAATCAAAAACTTGGGCTACGCTCACTACTATCTTGGTATTGAAGTAACTCAACATATGAAGTTTATATTCCTCTCTCATCAGAATTACATTGGAGATCTATTGAACAGGTTTGCAATGAATGAGTGTAATCCTTTAACCACTCCAATGGAACAAAATTTAAAGCTCACATCCACTGAAGGAAAATAATTTTAGGATGCAATAAAGTATAGACAACTCGTAGGAATGACTGAATACTACCTGACGAGACATTTCATTTGTTGTTGAAATCCTCTCTAGGTTTATGTAAAAGCCTTATGAAGGAAATTGATCTGCTACAAAAAGAGTTCTAAATTACTTGAAAGGAACTCAAGACTTTGGAATTAAGTATACACAGTTGGGTGACTTCAGCTTGATTAGATACTCTGATTGAGACTTCGAATGAGATAGAGAAACTGGGATATCTACTTCAGGTTATGTTATGAGTCTTGGATTAGGATTTTTCTCCTAGAGTTCAGACAAACAATCAGTTCCAGTGGATTCCACAATTGAGGCGAAATATGTGGCAGCAGTTGAAGCAACAAAGGAAATTGTGTGGCTCAGGAAAATTCTGGAAGATTTGTAGGAGAAACAAGTGCATTCTACTCGTCTCATGATTGACAACACTTCCATAATAAAGTTGGCCATACCCAAAGTTCCATGATCAAACAAAGCACATCAATACAAAATACCATCTGGTTCGACATCGTGTTTAGGCCAAGACAATCCACCTACACCATTTTTCCACAAATGAGCAAATTGCAGACATCTTCACTAAAGCGCTTCGAAAAGAAAAGTTTGAAATATTTAGAAGGATGCTTGGACTCACCAACATCCCTTCAGATTAAGGGGGGTAATTTTGACACCTAATCTTTGGGATTAGGTAAATCCATGTAAATAGAAAATAAGGAGAATTAGAAGACAAAGAGACACTGGGAGATGAAGCAAAAGAGTCTCTCTCTCCATGTATATATCTATGATCCATCTTAATGCAACAACATAATTCGATTTGTGGAGTTGGCTCTTGGCCTGACATAATTTAATATTAATATGATATTTATTGTAATTAATTAAACCCAATGTAAAGTGGTCCTATATTAGGTGTTGTCAATGGAAAAAAAATGTTAATGTTGGAATTAAGCATTATATAATGGTTCATTGTCATTTTTTTTATATTGGACAACACGTTAGACATTTGATATTGGACAAAATGTCGAATATTCAACGATAAAAGAACTCCCATTGGATATTCAATGACCAGAGAAATCCTGTCAGAATTTTGACGGTAAAAGAAATCCAATTGGATATTCGAGGGTCAATGATATGGATCTTGGGGGCAGGTCCCCAAGATATACAAAATTGAAATGATTAAAAAATATGAGACACATAGTAAAAAAACCACAATTTTTTTTTATTAAAACATAGAATAATTGCAAAAGCTACATTGTGGTGGACAATTTGTCCTTTTACAAAATGTGACTTGTTACTTATAGATATTTTTTTATTACAATACCACAAGTAAATTCCATGTGTGGGTAAATACCATGGGTAGATGTCAGTTAAAATACCATGGGTAAATTCCATAAGTGTATAAATACCATGGGAGGATGAATACCATAGGTAGATGTCACTTACAATACCATGGATAGATACCATTGGTGAATGAGTACCATGGGTGGATGTCACTTATGATACCATGGGTAAATTCCATGGGTGGATAAATACCATGGGTGGATGAATGCCCCGAGTAAATTCCATGGGTGGATTCCATTTTCCATTCGGATCAGTCAAAGAACTCTCATCGGATGTTCGACGACTGTCGAGATTTTAAAAAAAATACATTTAACTTCCAATAATTTTTCCGATTTTATCTATTCCGTCAATTTCTACCATCGAAATTTCCACCCATGTGTATTAGTGGTTAGGTAAGTGGGTGGGACTACCCAAAAGTTTTGAATTAATGACCTTAATATCAAGAAGTTCCCTAATAAGACACCCAATTGTTTTCTATTCAAAGACCCATGGGGAACATAATATAAATACATTAAATATATTTATATTGTTTTTAATGTTTCCAAAAATAGTATGAGTGTATTTCTCCACCATGTATTTTTAAAAATTTAATAAATCGAGCAAATAATATAAAAGGTTTATTGTAGTAAACAAATCTGGTAAAATAAAGATTATTATGATCATAATTAGCAAGAAATATTAATATCATGATGATAACTATAAATAATAATTACGTATAAGCATGTTCTATTTCATAATAGGGCTTTTAGAATTACTATTAAGTTGGTGCTTAATCTAACCCCAATTTGAAATTGGCTCTTTTTGTGGGTTTCGCTTTCCACCTCCCTTGTCTTATGACTTTCTCTCATGTTCTATTATCAAAAAATATCTTGCTTGCATCATCATGTCAAAATTTATGTCCATCCTACACTAAACATTATAGCTTTAAAAAATTATTATTGCTCTAAATGAAAAACTTACAATCATAATCTTAAATTAATATTCACATAAAAAGTTTATAAACCACAATTAATATTTTAATATTGTAAATTAAAATTTTAAATTAAATAAAATAAATTAGATTAAATTTAAATGATAAAAGTTAATTAAATTAAAATAATAAATAAAATTAAATAACTAAAATATTAACTATCAAATTAAAAAAACAAATTAAAAATTAAAAAAAAAAACACATACAAAGTATGTAAGCATACAAATCCTAAACCTAACCTACCTCCCCTCATATTTTATTTTATGCATAAGTGTTTCATTGAATGAAAGGAATGAAGTATGTTATATTAAAAATCCAAACAACTTGACTTCCCATGATTACGAAACATAACATGCCAAACGACCCATCTGGGCTGACCAAATAGATAGATCGATCATCGAATTTTGACTCGAAAACCCACAGCCCCATGGACACGACATAGGTATTAGTTGTGTTTAAGAAAGATTTGGAATAAAGTTCATAGGGATAGTATATGTATTATATTAAAGTTTATATATTATTATTTTTTTGGTAGGTAAGTACCTACGGGGATTTGAACCAGTGACCTATCGCAAGGAGTGCCTTAACAGTGCACCTATTCACTGTCAATCCAGAGCCCTGTGGGCAAAGTTCATATATTAAATATATGTACTATTTAAAATTAAAATATATATATATATAGATATATATAGAGAGAGAGAGATATATAGATATCTATATATATATATATATATATATATATATATATATATATATTTGAGACTAATAGTGATAATATCACCTGGACAAATTGTCTACCATTTCCATAACTAAAAATCCAGTGTTTCAAAAAACATAAGGGCTGCCAGTATCTAGGAGTCTCCATGGACTATTGCTAGGTCACGCGCCGCGCTACTGCTGAGCCTGCGCTCTCCAGTGCTTGCGGCCTTCGGCCCTTCGCTTGCCATGGCCCCTCCGGATGCAACCCTAGAGGCAGCCGCTACCCAGCTGGCCTTCTCTGCCCTAGTCAAATCTTTGCCACCTCAGCGCCCTCGCCCAGCAATCTCAAAATTTGTTAAGAAGTTAGATGTTTTGCAATAAGTGATTCTTCTCCCTTCTCTCCCTCACATGGCAGCACTTTCTCTGGCAGAACGAGGTCTCATCGGGCAATTCATTGGTCTCTGGCCCTCTCCGAAGATGGTGCAAAGGTGGGTCAAGTGAAACTGGTCCGATAAAATAAACGGAAAAATTTCCATCCGCTTCTGTGGGAAAGGGTACTTCACCTTCCACTTCGAATCAAGAGAAGACAAGGATCTAATATTTAGGAACGAACCATATTTCATGGACTCCAAAGGCTTGTACCTCAACAAATGGACCCCAGATTTTGATCCTGAATTGGATGTTCCTAGCGCGGTCCCGATCTGGGTTCGACTCCCTCATCTCCCTCTCCATTGTTGGGGAGATGAATCGGTTCAAGCCATTGGAAATGTTGTTGGAAAGTTTATAGATCGCAGTGAGCCAAAGAACAACATGTAAGCTTGCACTGCATATGTGTTGAAGTTGATCTCGGCAAAAGCCTCCCGAAGGCCATCAAGCTCAAAGTGGATGACTGGACTCACATCCAATAGTTGGACTACGAATAGATCTTGTTTAAATGCAAGGTATGTCACGAATATGGCCATTTTTCCAATCACTGCTCTAAATTAGTTGATGTTGAAAACGTTTCACAAGATGAGCAATGGGAAACTGTTAAAAAAAAGAAGACTGCTTCCATCCCTAAGGCAAACCCTGAAGCTGCTCCTCCCAAGGCTAATCACACAGCCTCCCCCTCCACCTCCTCACTGGATCCTCCTCTCCTCAACTCTTCCACCCCCGCCCCTCCACCTCCCCACCAAAGACTTCCTTAGAATCATCCAACCCCTTTTCTGCCATTTCCCCCCCTGAAGATAACCCCCCCCCCCCCTCTCCATGCCTCTATCCCAAGCTGATACTAATGCTCCTCTGCTAAATTCTTCTTCCTTCTCCCAAGATCCTCCCTTCACTAGATCAACCAGGATTTCTTCTAAAGAGCACGGTGTAAATCTGGACACACAAAAAAAACAAGGGCCAGGAAGGAAGTCTACAAAGTAGCAGAGAGATGAAAATTCTCAAAAAGACATTGCCATGGGTATGCAGAACCCCATAGAAACTTACATTATGGGGCAAAATAGTAAATAGGTAGCACATAAGGAATAAGGAGGGCAAGCAACTCTCCATAACCCTCACATTCAATGATGAAAGCCCTATCTTGGAATGGCAGGGGACTAGGGAACCCCTCCAAAATTGTTGCTCTAAATGATCTGATAATCCATGAGAAACCAGAAATCTTAATGCTACAAGAAACAAAACAAGGACACCAAGAAATGAAAGGAATCATTGCTCAGCTCAAGCAGTATGAAGGTCGCACATGTGAGTCAAGGGGTGCCTCCGGGGAATTGCAACCCTTTGGAACCACAGCATTTGGAAACACACAACAAATACAATCAATCAGTATTGGATTAAATTCACTCTAGAGAGCCTAACAAATAGCAAAAGAATTGTTATCTACAATATCTATGCGCCAAGTCACTACAGAGACAAAGAACAATGTTAGACTTCCCTCAAAGCAGACATAGATGAAGAAGAAAATAGCAATATTATCCTTGGTGGAGATCTCAATCTCATACTCCACTCTAACGAGAAAAGAGGAGGCTGTTTTACACATGACCCCTGCAGAACATGGTTGGAAACCATCATGCAGGACCATGATCTAGTTGATGTTGCACCAAAAAATCGCATATTTACTTGGAATAATCGCAGACTGGGCAAAGACAATATCATGGAGCGGCTAGACAGGATTTTGGTGAATGTTTCGCTCCTCTCATCTTACTCCACCGCATACACTATTGTACTCCCCTATTCAGCGTCTGATCATTATCCCACAACTCCTGTTCTCGAAGCCCACTGTCCCTTAGGGCCCATTCCATTTATATACTATCCACTATGGAGCAACGTTCCTATTGTCGATCAGATTATCAAATTCACATGGAGTCAGCACATAGAAGGGTCGTTGGGATACATATGGGAAAGCAAGCTAAAAAGGACCAAAAGTGCCTTGAAGGAATGGGAAAAAAATTATTACAAGGAACTTGAGAAGGTTAAAACTGAAATAAAAAGCAAATTGGAGAAATTTCAAAGCATGATAGAGGAACAAGGGCTCTCCCAGGAATACAAATCACTCGAAGGTGACCTTTACTTCCAACTATATCGTGCCAATAGAGCGGAGGAGCAAAAATGGAGAATAAAATCAAGACAACTATGGCTGCAAGGAGGTGACAAAAACTCTGCCTTCTTCCATAAGCAGGCCACTATCAGGAAAATAAAAAATAATGTTACCTCCATCACCAATGCTGAAGGCAATCTCCAAACCACACAAGATGCTATTAAAAAAGCTTCCTCAGAACACTACAACATCCTCTTAACTGAGATAAAAGAAGTTGAAGATTACTCAGACCTTCTACAACACCTCCCCACGAAGATCAATGATGAAATCAATGAAAATATAACCAAGGAAATTGAAGAAGAAGAAATACAAAGAGCTATCTGGATGCTTCAGCCAGACAAGGCTCCTGGCCCAGATGGTTTCCACATCTGCTTCTATAGAACTTACTGGGGAATAATAAAAAAAGACCTTGTTAAGATGATAAAATGGGCCCAACGCAAGTGCAAAATCAGATGTTTCACCAACACCACCCATCTTGCCCTCCTCCCTAAAGAGAATCGACCTTCATCTTTCTCCCGATTTTGGCCCATTTCACTTTGCAATTCCTCATATAAAATTCTGACCAAAATCCTCGCTTCTCATCTTAAACCTCTTCTCCCCTCGCTCATCTCTGAGAATCAAGGAGGCTTCTTGGCCAATAGAAAAATCTCTGACTCCATTCTTCTTGTCCAAGAGGCTATACACTCCAGCCAAACCAGGAACGAAAAAGGTTCATTTTAAAATTGGACTTAGCCATTACCTTCGACCAAGTTAGGCACTCATTCCT
This sequence comes from Pinus tabuliformis, assembly GCA_031772625.1. Classification (NCBI taxonomy): domain Eukaryota; kingdom Viridiplantae; phylum Streptophyta; class Pinopsida; order Pinales; family Pinaceae; genus Pinus; species Pinus tabuliformis. Next base: position 540,444,092 of record CM062813.1, read on the forward strand.
CTTTGTTGTTCTAAAGAAAATGGGATTTGCTGCGCCCTTCCTCAACCTTGTCAAAGCATGCATTTTAGGTCCTTGGATCTCTCCTCTCATCAATGGTAGACCAGGGCCTTCCTTTCAATCCTCTTGAGGATTAAGACAAGGTTGTCCCCTTTCTCCTTACCTATTCATCTTGATGGCTGAGTCTTTCAGTAAGGCTTTGGACTATAATCGGTGCATCGGTCTTATCATTGATATTAAATGTGGGAATGGAGTCAAAAAAATAAATCATTCTGAATTTGATGACGACACACTGTTAATGGGAGGAGCCTCCAATATCACAGCTCGTCAATTCAAAACCCTCTTAGACAAATATATGAGCTACTTCAGAGGTATGGTCAACTATCTTAAGAGCTACATCTATGGCTGGAACACATCTGCTCAAACTCTTCATAACATTGCCAGCACATTTGGAGTCCCTTGCAAGTTAGACTAAGGGCATTTCTCTTATCTGGGCATGCCAGTGAGTGCTGGTCCTCTAAAAGCTGAAGTATGGGACACTATCATAGATAAAATGAAAAGGAAAGTGCAGCAATGGGGCTCCTCTTGGCTTAATCCAACAGGACGCCTAATTCTTCTTAAATCAGGTCTTTCTTCTTTACCCTTATATCAATTTATGCTTCTGCAAGCTCCTGCCAATTTTCATCACAAAGTGGAGGCCATCCTCCGTCACTTTCTTTGGCAAGGGGGGGAAAATGAAAGAAATAAATACAACCTTATAAACTAGAAATAGGTTATTCAACCCCAGGAGCATGGAGGTTTAGGAATCAGATCACCAAAGCTCTTAAATCTGGCTTTTGGTGGCAAGATTGTGTGGAGACTCATTAGTGGCCAATCCGCTTAGTGGAAAAATGTGTTGGAAGCCAAATACCTTAATTCTCCAAGGCAACACCTCTTGGATCATTATATCCCTATCAGAGCTTGCTCTAAAATCTGGGGGCTATGTAAGAAAGCAATTCCCTTTCTTGTTCAAAACATTTCCAAGGTTCCCAAGGGTGGCAACAATATCAGAATTGGGGCAAATAGAATAATAAGCCAGCAGCCCATTAGCAGCAAACCTGGAACACATCAGATTCTATCATTTCTCAACAACATGGGGCTCCATTATTTGGACCAGATATCTCAGTGGGACATTCACTCACAGCTTTGGACAAGATGGCTCTTCCCAGAAATGCCCACTGATCTTGAAGCAAGTCTTACTAATCTCCAAACCCATCTCCATGGCATTGCCCCTACCAAAAAAAATAGTGATGATGGCTTCCGTTGGGACCCTTCAAGCTCCAATCACACAGTCAAAGCTAGTTACCAACATAACTATAGCAATGAATATCCCATGCCCATTTGGGCACATTGGAAAATTGCTTGGAAATCAGAGACCCTTCCAAAAATAAAATTCTTCATTTGGGTCCTCCTAAAAGGGAAAGTCCTCACCTCAAACAATCTGCAAAAAGGTGGCATAATTGGCCCATGCCACTACCCAAACTGCCAAGCAGCTGAAGAAACCATCCAGCACCTATTCATTGCTTGCCCCTTTGCTACTACCTATTGGAAAGAATTCTTTTTAAACATCAATCTCCCTTGGGGTTCCAACAACTCCATTGTTGAAGTTTTGCATCTTTGGAAGAGGAACTATCCTTGGCAACAAAAGAAGAAAAATATTGCTAAAAGAGTTTGGAATGCTCTCCCCTGCTCTCTTCTGTGGAACATATGACTGGCACGAAACTATATGGTCTTCAAAGACAAAGAAACCAACATCAGGAAATTATGCAACAAGGCATGGAGCCTTACATTGGAAGCAATATCTGTCAAAAGTCAAGGGAAAATTGACATCGCCGATCTCTGTGTTGAAGAAAGGAATTTCATAGGGTATTTGTTGGATAAAAGTAACAGTGGCCAAAGCAGGAGTGACATTAGCAGTCAACGTAACAACTCTAATTAAAGTTGGAAAATAAGAATGAAAGATGAGGAGTTTTCTATCTGGCTCAGAAACTGTAACACACATTATCTTTTCTTTGATGGGGCCTCCAAATTTAACCCAGGAATGGCTGGGGCTGGCGGAATCATTTGCAATGCCAATGGAGATATTATATCTGCTTATGAATGGGGATTAGGCCCCCTCTCCAATAACAGGGTTGAAGCTCTCGCACTATACCAAGGGCTCATTCAACTTCAAAAACTCGGCATAAGCACTACAATGATCCTTGGAGACTCAACCATCATCATTAGTCTGATGATATATAATCGGAGAGCCTCCAATGTGATCCTGCAACAAACAATAAGTTGATGTCAAGCACTTACCCAACAAATGAAAGAATTTTGTTTTTTCCATATACTTCGCTTCCTCAACAAGGAGGTTGACTCTCGTGCAAGCAGATCCTGTTCCAAATCCATAGGCAATCTCCGATGTAATGCCATCGAATCTCAATGTTACCTGCCATGAACAGAAGCGAAACAATCTTCAGATCGCCTGCAGAGGTATCTAACAACATCGGGTACCCCCTCACTGTCATTCGCAATGTCTTTATGCTAAATTTCACCCTTTTTTCAATAGAAATCTCCTTCGAATCTTATGATGATGATAACTCTATCACAATATCTCTGAATCCAATTCGAAAATCTCACTTTGGTCCCTTCCCCCAAGAAATTTTGATTCTTTCATATCTTACCCATGATCTATCCCTCAAATTCCCCATGACTCCCTCTTCACTCCACCTTATCCCCCTGCCTGAGCCTCCTTACTTATTTCCGTTTTCCTACGTCCTAAATCTCACCTCTATCTCCCCTTTGCTGCGTTCGATCTATCCCCTGTTTACTCCTGACCGATCCCATGCTGCATTACGTTCTTTCTTCAGTATTAACTTCTATTATTCTTCACCAAGCTCCCCTTTCCCCTTTCAGTCTAATCCCCTGCTCTTTGGAACAATGCATTAGCAGCCCTTTGTTTTTGCTACGCACTAGTAAATGAGTCCGGTTATACTCAATGGCAAGAAGCGAAGATTGCTTGCACTATGCTGACCTCTAGGCAGAACTGGAGCAAATCCGAGCACACCAGAAGATCTTGGACACTAAAATCGATACCCATGCTTAGATCACCAAGGAGAAACATGAGGCTGACCTCAATCTCTTTCTTCACAGAGTTTCATCACTTTAGGATCAATTCAATGACCTCTCAAACAGATGCAATCATGTCCAAGAGTCCATTGACATCCTGAAGTACATCCTGGAAAAAAATAATGCTCCTAGCACCAGCTCAACAAATTTAAGGAATGCAGGTGTTGAAGGAAATCCTGAAGAATCCACTGCTTGTCAAATTAGTCATATAAACATTGATTAAGCATGACTTGCAAATTCTGCCTTCTACTGTTTTAGTTTGATAGAATCTACACTAGCTCGGTATTTCAAAAAGTTAAAAATGATAGAAGCAAAAGGGATTTTGTTCCTCCTGTTATATTTTCCTACTCTACTTCTCATGTGTATCGCCTTGTAACAATGGAGCTTAGTCTCCCCAATCTTTTTTGAATACAAACAGCAGCCGATTATATATATATATATATATATATATATATATATATATATATATATTTATTTATTTATTTATTTATTAAAAATTATATATCTTTCAGATTGTCTTTCATTTAAACTCAAAATTTTATCTCTAATGGTTGAATGAATATTATGCAGGTTAAAATTCGTTTGCAATCTAGGAGGAGCATCTAAGGGAATTTATCAATGCCTTTAATAATTTGAAATTGTGTTCATGTTGGATGTTTTAGAAAGCCAATTTACATATTAAATATTTTTTTAACCTAATGTTTCCTTATGGGCAGAAAATTTTCACTATATTCTACCAAAGGTAAAATTTAAATTCATACCCATACTTTATAAAGCTACATGAAATGATTTTCTAGAGAGAAGAGTGAGTTTATACTTAAATTTTATTTATCATTTGAGAACTAATTTACGTTTTTCTCTTTAATGCAAGAAAACTATTTTAAAGACTTTTCAATGTGAATGATTTGAGAAAATCAACTAAATTAAAGGATATGAAGAGAGTTAACAAAGAAGGAGTTGTGGAACTGATTCCAAATTTATTTTTTTTTTCTTTTAATTATAGGAGCAGTTGTGTTTCCATTATCAAACATTTATGTATAAAAAACCCTCGTTCTTCATTTGTGAGGGATTCATAATTGAAGAATTTATGAGAGAGACTTTGGGAGAAAGGACTCACGCTTGGGAAAAGTCTTCCTACACTTGATGTATAGGCTGGATCCATGAGGAGTTTGTGATGTAAAGTGGTACAATTTTTAATAAATAATTCATTTTCATTTTATTTATTTATGTGCACCTTCTTGTTTATGTATTTTCTTTTATTTAAATTTTGAATGTTTTGGTTCAACTGGTGTTTTATGAATCTGACTTGATCAATTCATGTTTCACTTAACATTTACTTGGTTTGTTGCTTTCTAGGATATGAATATTATTGGGAGTAATTAGATTGAGAAATTTCTTTAGTATATTGTAGATTAAATATTATAATGTCTAACATTAAATATTTACTTACAATATTTTATAAACAAATTACATTAAACAAAACATTCATTTTATTTATTTTTACATGTTTTTTTTACCTAGAGCTTTCTAGTTAAATGCATATGATCTCTCACCTAGTTAAATGCATATGATCTCTCACCTAACTTGATTAGAGAGAGAACCTTGTGCACATTAATTGATGTTAATCTTTTTTAATACCTATTATTTAAAAAGACTTTAAATCATCTTTGAATTAAATGTTGCAGGCTGAGGGAATGAAAATACACATTATTACATGTCTCATTTACATATTTAACTTAAATATTTTTCAAACTAAATTTCCTTTAATTTATTTTTTGAGGTTTATCCCTATATTTTGATAATTATTAACAGATTAATAACATGCGTGCACTTTATTAGTCTTTTAAAAATTTTATTGAACTATTTATTTACCAACATATATTGTTGGCAAAATAAATGTGTTAATTATTTATTTCATGCATTATTTATAAAGTAATATAATACTTGATATTAATTACTTTATGTTTACATTTAGATAAATAGCATTATAATCAAATTATAGAGATATTTTATTTTATTTTATTTTTCTCATATATGTTTTCTTTAATATAGTTTAAGTTGTTTATTTTAATTGTACACTTTATTATGTATTCTAACCATGGATATATATTTACACATGTTCCTTTCTTAAATTTAAACCTAAAACCCTTATTTTAATTAAAAAATACTCATTACCATTAATTTGACCTAATTATTTTTCTTTTAAAGAACACTTATTTATTCAACATTACTACCAGGGAGTACCCCCTCTGGCGAAAGGGAGGCCAACCCTTGTCACATAGAGCAGGAAAGTTTCTAACCCTCTATGAATGTCTTCTCGGGTTGTCGCCAATTACTAGGGAAATCTGAGAAACAACATTCTTTTAAAAATAAAAAATTATGGATGGTCTAGATGTAATAATTTGAGAATATTCTTCGTCGTATACACAATACAACAGATGAAATCAAGTGTTTCCAAACCATTTTTTATTTTCGACATCCACTCTTTTATTGGCATTATAAATTCTTATCTTTATAATTTGGCAACAATTAATTATACAAGGTTAAAACCTACAAAAATAAGAGAAATCATCTTACAAGAGTAGTTTTAGTGTCGGGACCTAGTTTGGAGAATTCAGGTCAAAAACTTTTGGGGCTAGTTTGAGGGCTTAAATGATTTTTTTGGGTAAAAATTTGTTTCTTAAGTGCAACAAAAAATGATGTTATTATGCATAGATATATCTTTCCATTAGTTTGTCAAATTTGTCAATAGGAGTTCAGATGCAAAAGTTATGCTTCTTAGAAGTTGACATAATATGATTGACCATTCGTACAATTCAAGAGGATACCACATTAGCCTCCATTACTCATGGAAAATGGGCTATCCATGTGGGGATAATGAATACGACTGTAGAAGGGCTAAGTTGTAACTCATGTTAAGGGTTGATTTGGTCAAATTTAACCCCTAGGTTGTTATCCGGTTGTGTTATAACCAAGCCACTAGGAGAAAAAGGGGTCTCATTCTATTTGTTTGTATTTGGTTCCATAGTAGACCAGAGTAGCTAAGTGTGGATAAAGATAGAGCATAACAAAGGGGGTTTTTGTTCTATAGCATCCCACGAGCCACAAGTCTTGGGAAACTCTATAGATAGTGCCATTTTCTTTGTATTTGCATAATTTCCACTCGATACAAAAGAAATCATAGGAGCCTCACCTTCCAGCTAGGTTTTCTCCCAAAAGGGTTTCCTAGAGCATATTTTGGGGTATATTTTGGTTTGTGAGTGTGTGTATTTCACTATTCTCTATTTTTTACATTCATCCATTGCATGCATAGGCATAAAATAATGACTAATAAATACAAAGATCTAAAAAAAATAACTATCATAATATATATTTGAGATTTCAGTTTATTTTTATCACATCTAAGATAACAAGTTTTCCAATGGAATCCAATGGAATATTCACAACAATTTACAAATCAATTACTTACTGATGTATGTGAACTAACTTTAAATCAATTTTTTATGAATTATATTAATAATAACACAACTTTGTTAATGTTTATGAAAAAAAAATTACTTTTCATTGGTTAATATTGATCCAGATCTTAAAATTACTTAAATACAACTAAAAGCTAATCTCTTTCTTTTTTTTTTAATTATCGTTGGTTTATAATTCCTTATAAACAAATGTTTTTGGATTATCGGTTAGGAGAATGCCTGGAAAAAATATTATGAACGTTTTTCCTCTATATGAATTAATGAAATTATACCAACCTAGATCCATCTTAACCCCGGATCTATCAAGCGCCGAGAGGGATCAAATATCTCAAGGTGCAAACGTCTTTTTTTATTGCAAAACTTGAGGAAAGGTTTGAACCTCGAGATATTTGATCCCTCTCGGTGCTTGATAGATTCAGGGTAAAGATGGATCTAGGCTGGTTATATAATACTATCAAATATCTATATTTGTATCTATGTGTCTCTTTCTTATTCCCTCTCTCTAGCTCACCCCCAAACATACACACTCTCTCTCCATATCTATCTATATCTCTCTCCCTCCCTCTTCATCTCCCTCTCTCTCTTCCCCTTCTCTCCCCCCTCTCTCTCTCTCCTCTCTCTCTTCCCCCTTGCCCTCCTCTCTCCCTCACTCTCTCTCCATCTATCCCTTGTCACTCCCTCTATCTCTCAACCTTTCTCCCTCAATGTCTTTCTTCTTTCCTCCCTCTCTCCCCCTCCAACTCCATCTCTCTCCCTCTCTCTCTCATCACTCTTGAGTCCCCTCTCTCTTCATTTCTCTCCAACTTCCTTCTGTGTCCCCCCCACCATGACTCTCTTCCTATCTCTTCCCTCCAACTTTGTCACTATCTCCCTCTCTCTCCCCTTTCCATCTGTGTCTCCCTCTCTCTCTCTTCCCATTCTCTCTCTATCTCTCTCCTCTCCTCTCCTCTCTCTTCCCTCCTCTCCTCTCTCCCTCACTCCCTTCATCTCTCCCTTGTCACTCCCTCTCTCTCTCCACCTCAATCTCTATATTCCTTTTTTCTTTCCTCCCACTCTCTCCCTCTCTCTCTCTCACCTCCCTCTCTCCTTCTCTCTCTCCCCTCCTATCTATCTTCCTTCCTCTCTTCCCCTCTCTCTCACACCTCTTGCTCTCTTTCTCTTTCTCTCTCTCTCCACCCTCCAACTTTGTCACTATCTACTCTCCTCTCCCCCCTCCCCACCTTTCTCTTTTAAATTTGGTCCCATTGTATTGTGTTTAAGAAAGTATCTAAATTAAAAAAAACTCGATTGGTTGTAAAATATTAAACTCATATTTTGGATCAATCATGTCAAAGAAAATACAATAAGGAAAAACTTAAAAGAATCACACTATCTTGCCTCTATTATTGTTAGCCACTTTGCTTGCTCTAATTGTTTGGATCCTTAGTTAAGATGGATCTATGCTCGTTCTTAATAATATTATTTATATTATATAAATTTCACATATTTATATATAATGTATTCTTTTTTTTAATTTTATTAAAACCTTGATTTAATTTTTATGGGAATGTTTTTAGTAGTTGTGAGGATAAAGGCATGTGGTATTGATAAGTCATAATATTGGCCCATGGTATTGTAACAAAGTCTATTTACAAGTTAAGAATATCCATGGTAAAGTGGGGTGAATATCCATGGTAAAGAATCTTGTCATATTGTTATAAAATATTTTGATTGTGAAATAAGTTATGATTTTTGGGCATGTGGTATTGATAAGCCATGGTATTGGCCCATGGTATTGTAACAAAGCCTATTTACAAGTTCATAATATTAATGGCAAAGTGGGAGTGAATATCTGTGGTTAAAAATCTTATCATATTGTTCTAAAATGTTTCGATTGTAAAATAAATTATTTTTGAGCATGTGGTATTGATAAGCCATAATATTGGCCCATGGTATTATAACAAAGCATGTTCACGAATTAATAACAAAATAAAAATATAACAAATTAAATTTTATTATTTTTATTACTTTAAATTTTTATTATTAATTGAGTCAGTGTTAATATTATTTTTTAATTTGTTATGAATAGATATGATTTATTGTATAGGATATATTATAACATATAAATTTAATTAGGATATGATTTTTTTTATAGTGAGGTTACCTCACGGCACTATTCCAGATTCATCGTCACCTAAGCATGCCATTAACGTATTCATACAGCTCTCAGCCTTCAGCGTTTCTTTTAATAAGATATTTGTTAGAGTAATAATTTTTTATTTCACTTTTTATATTAATTAGTATAATTTATATTAAGTAGTATAATTTAAATTGATATTAATTTTAATATATTGAATTTTATTTAAGTGGTTGAGTAGAATAATTGTTATTTTTATTTAAATTTAAATTTTATAAAATTATATATTAAAGTAATTTCAAATATGGTTTGAATAGACCTAAATTTTAAAAACATATATTTGTTTTTAAAAAATTAAAAATCAAATTTCAAAAAAATTAAAATATACTTTTCTAAAAAAAAATTAACTTAATTATAATTATTAGTAAAAATAAAGAAATTGATAAAAAAAATATTTTAATATTTATTCTTTATCATTCATAATATATTATATATTTTTTATATAATATACATTCAAAATTATTATAGAACTTTAAATATAGATGAAAATTTTGTAACGTAAGTTTGATTTGATAATGTCTTAAAAGTTATCTAATAGAAAATATAAAAACAAATTTATATATATTTTTTTATTTTTAAATTCATCTTTTTTGGTATCAAAAGAATCCATGTTTAAAAGAATAATATCAAAGTGTTAGAGAAAAGGTTAATATGTAATAGAGCATATAAAGAAGTCTATGAAGTAAAATTTAAATTTTTTTATTTATCTTATATAAAAAAATCATATTTATAAATAAAGGGAAGAAGTCTATTTTGTAAACTTTAAGTATATATTATTCAAATTTATTGTATTTATAAATAAATATTTATTATTCATGTTTATTTTCCCAAATATGTTATTATGCAATAATAAAGTAGAAATTTATATGTGCATTATTCACGTTGGAATTTGGTTAGATTGATATGATAAAATATAGAAAGTGATAATGAGAATATATAATATTTAGGTTATAAAGAAAAAAAATTGTGTTAGACTTTAAAAACTTGTATTTATCTCATATAATAACTTAAGTTTAATTAAAAAACCAAAAAAACAAAAACAAAAAAAACTAAACTATTTATATAGTTAATATCAAAGTTTAATTTAATAATTTTTTCACATAAAAAAAGATTTGGAAACTTATTTTCTTAGAATGCTAACATAAATAACGCAATGTTGAAATTTGTTTTTTTTTTCCAATTTATATCAATATTATTATCTTTTCATAAACTAATCAAGTTGAATATAAATAATATAAATTATTGTTAAAAATAATTAAGTTATAAATAAATAAATTAAATTATGCTTAAAAAATAATAAATTTCTATCTACCATCTTAAACTATAGAAAAAAAATGCAAAAAAAATTAGTCAAACCAAAGTTGGACCAAAATCCAACAAATTATTTACCATAGAGATAATCAACTTAACTTATTATATATCTTAAATAATTAAAAAAACCATTTACTAATATCAACTCAAATGCCCAAATATTTTTTAATTGAAATTGATACCATTTACTAATATCAACTCAAATGCCCAACTATTCTTTAATTGAAATTGGTGTTCACAAATCATGTGTCCACTCATCATGATTTGTGGTGAAACATGCTTCCTCGGATAATTACTTTCCATAATTTGCGAGTCAACTAAACTTTATAAAAGTATTTCAACTTCATCTCAAAACTCCTTTAGAATTTCTCCGCGACATAATGATTTTGAAGACGCTCTTATTCAACTAATTTATAATACACCACCAAATTTAATTTGATGGTTGGTTTTATTTGTTTAATAATTCATTCATGCATATCTATAACTCATGAAGGTTTTATTTGTTTATTGATATCTGAGATTTTGTTTTGATTTTTTTTTAAATTAATAAATGAATAGAAAATTACAATTTCAAATTAAATATTTAAATAGTTAATTGATATAAAATCAGATTTATAATATATAAAATATAGACTTTTTTTTAGTAAATATATAAAAATTAAGGTAAATGTGAGTATAACATTTTATCTTCAAATCTCTAGTTATTTACTTTTAACGTGTAAAAAATTAAGAGTTTTTCAACAAATACATAAAAATCAAGGTAAATGTGAGTATAAGATTTTATTTTCAAATCTCCAAATACTTACTAAGTATCTATTGAGGTGTCCTGCCATCAAAATCAACCTTATTAAAAACATGAGATTGGCTTAATTAATAATTTTTCTAGATACTATAAAAAAATAAATTTACAATTAATTTTCAAATTTAATTTAGTAATTGTGATTACAATTTTATAAATTAAATTATATTGCAAATATCAATGTAGGTAGATTTAGTATTATTGTAACAAAAAGTCTCTAAACAAAATGGATTTTTTGAGTGAATACATAAAAATTAAGATAAATGTGAGTATAAGATTTTATCTTCAAATCTCGAGTTACTTACTCTTAATGGATCAAAATCAACTTTATTAAAAGTATGAGACTGCCTTAATTAATAATTCCTATAGTATAAAGAAATAAATTTACAATCAATTTTCAAAATTAATTTAATAATTTTGATTACAATTTTATAAATTAAATTATATTACAAATATCAATGCTACATTGATTTAGTATTATTGCAACAAAAAGTCTTTAATCAAAAATGGATTGCCTTTGTAATTTTGTTTAAGTTCTATAAATCACAATTTTTTAAAAACAATTTATCAGTCAATTTTGTTATTCATTTTTAGTTTAAGTTTTATAAATCACAATTTTTTAAAGAAATTTATTGGTCAATTTTGTTATTCATTTTTAATTTAATTATCATTCAATTATTCCTAAATTTTATAATTTTATTAAGATAAAATATATATAAATTTAATTTTATATATATATATATAATCCATATCCTAAAATCTTAATCATTTATCAAAATCTAAATAAATTTTAAAATAATGATGAATCTCCATTAAAAAAAAATTATTAATTTTTAAAACTTTATAATCCATTTAAAAACATACCCCACTTTTATGAGACAATATTCAACTAAATGGTATTTTGAATAATCAAATTCTCTAATTTTTAATTATGGTTCTTCCCAAATGTTGGGAGTATCATGAACGCCACCATCATCACTCTAATAATAATCATTAGGTTAACTAATCAAGCGTTTGAGAGAAGAAGCCCATTCCTTTACTCTAGTGTTGTTGAAAAGTCTTGTAGGGCATAGTGGAGAGGAGATGGATGAGGGAATTTGAAGTTTAAATCCTACCAACTATAGACACAATAATAAATTGTAGGACCTGCTCAACGGATTTTAGGCGATTATTGGCCCAAGTTGCTTCCCATTTCATATGCTTTTTTTCAAAAGGCCACGTCACTTTCATATTACAACTATGGTCAACACAAAGTCTACGTGGCCGCAGAGAAATGGTCTCCCATTAATGAAGGATAAATATTTAAATAATTTGTCGTTGTTAATATAAAATAATGTTGGCCCTACTTTTAATACAACCTAAAGAAATTTCAACCCAAAATAATTTTCCATCTTCAAATTTTCTTCGTAATTATTGGTACCTTGACTATTGCAAGGATTCTTTAAGATGAGATAGTGGTGGATACATTGGACTCTACGACCAAGTCCCATACCAGGGCTCTCACTCCTCTTTAGTAAAGGGTGATGTGTTCATGGCATTGAAGGAAGAGAACACTCATTTATTTGTATTTGAAGTAAAGAACACTTCATCTTTAAATAGTGTACAATTAGTTTCTTGGTCAGTGCTTAATATCAATAATAACAATAGCAATGAGATTTGGGATTAGAGGTGGAAGGAAATATACCAAATTCTTTATCAATTAAAGATACATTTCTCAAACTCTCTGATAGTGGCATTTTACTCTTCATGCCTTTTCTATTTACCTCACACCAGGAATTCACATACTTCAAGTGTGGAGTGGAAGAAGAATTTGGAAACTTACCCTTACATATGTATCATCGTTTTTTATTTTTTATTTTTGATTTTATATCATCCTTGTTAATTTTTTCTTTTATATCATCATGTCTTCCTCCTAAGTCAAATTTATGGAAAATGTCATTAAAATCAAGTTTTCAAGTGTATTTTGTATCCATCACATAAACTATCTTCCAAGTTTCAATAAACATCTCATAGATGTGAAGTAACTTACTCTCAATAATAAAAACAAGTTTTAAATAAGTGTTTATTTTTCACCATATTTTTCGAGTTTTCTAATTAGATCTTTCTCTTTATTTATAAGAAGAACTTCGGCGTAAATCACATAAAGAGAGACATTTGTCAACGCGTTTTGAACCAACCAGTGTGGCTCATCGTCAGGACAAGTTGAAGAAACAGATCCAGCTATGCATGTTAAATAGTCTGAGCAGAGCTTCCAACGGCTATCTTGATCAACGGCTATTTCTTACTAAAGGCCTAAAAAGTCAAAATGATCAATTAATGGGAGTTAATTAGAATATAAAAGAAATAATTATAGATGTTGATTCTGTTAATAGTTTAATAAGAATTGGTTAGATTAAGGACCTGATATATATATATATATATATATATATATATATATATCAGGTCCTTAATCTAACCAATTCTTATTAAACTATTAACAGAATCAACATCTATAATTATTTCTTTTATATTCTAATTAACTCCCATTAATTGATCATTTTGACTTTTTAGGCCTTTAGTAAGAAATAGCCGTTGATCAAGATAGCCGTTGGAAGCTCTGCTCAGACTATTTAACATGCATAGCTGGATCTGTTTCTTCAACTTGTCCTGACGATGAGCCACACTGGTTGGTTCGAAACGCGTTGACAAATGTCTCTCTTTATGTGATTTACGCCGAAGTTCTTCATATAAATAATATGGATCACAGAAACCTCAATTCAACAATAGATCTTTCTCTTTATCCTAATTTCTTTGACTATCTCAATATTCATTTAGATTTTTCTCTTTATCTTAATTTCTATAACTATCTTAATATTCATTTAGATTTTTTTCTTTATCCTAATTTCTTTAACTATTTTAATATCTTAGAGATAAATGTATTTACTCCTCTATCAAATTTATAGAATTTATTTATTCTTTATTATTATATTTCTTTTCTATAGATATTCTTATATTGGTTGGAGAATCTTCATCAATAATGTTTTTTAAAATATTTTTATTTAAGTCCTTACCTATTATACGTAAAGGTTTTTTATTTTTTATTTTCAATATTTTCTTCCAGGTTATATATAAGTTATTTCACCTCTTTTTGGACCAAACTCCAAAAAAATTAATATCTTTAGTTTTCAATGTAATTATCTCTCTCATTAGTATATTGTTTGCTGCAAAAATTAACACATTTTTATACACAATTTTCAAGGTAGTAAAAAATATGTCAAAATGTGACTTTCAAATTTTCTAAAATAAATGAAAAATCAAAATGCAACACCAATCAATTTTAACTTTAATTCTGGTTCATATGAAAAATATATTGCTCTTTAAAATTATAGTATCATAAAACCGCAACAATTAATTAAAAACTTAAAAACATTTAATCAATAAATATTTTTTTTAATTCTATCTAAATCACCATTTAAGATTTGAAATGTGTCTATTAATTTTTTTTTAGTTTGAGGTGAGGAGAAATAGATTTGGTGAGTTTTGATATCAAATATGGGCTTTTAAGCCTTGTCAACGTCTTGCATGTGTTAAGGAGATCTTTGAGCACTTTTTCGTTTGTGAATACCCAAGGACATCTCAACACCTATATTACACATATCAGCTATGTATCAACAAACATTGTTCTTAAATCCATGTACCTCTTTTCTCTTGATTTCAATGGTTGTTATGGGTTTCTTGGACTATGCAAATTGCTTTATTTATGTGATCATCATTAATTTCTTTATTCTTGAAGACTCCTTTTAAGTGAAGTAATTATTGTTTCAAGTAGCTTGTGTTAGATACTTAGATCGTTTTGGTAGCCCATGTGCAAATAACCCTAGCCTTTTGAGTAAGATGATGGTGTGAGTTTGCATGTAAGTATTTATATATGTGAATTTCTTTCTGTATACTTGAAACCCCAACCTTATGTCATGTTTTGATTAGAAAAATATTCATAGACAATATCTTTGAAAATGGGGATATGGAAAAGAGACACAAGAAGCGTTAAGACCCTTTAACTGCTATATTAAATCTCTAATAAATATTCATTATTAGTTTATTTGTTATATTGAGAGGCCATCTAGAATTTTTAATTGTAATGTACCATATGTCTCCTATATATACACCAAGGAGAGCTAGTGTTAGGATTGTCATGACTTGTATTATGTATTTAATTCATTGCAAAAGGGGGTTTCACCTCAAAGTTGATGCGGGAGAGTCATTTAAATTTTTGTTTCCCTAAATATAATAAGGTTGATACTCATGGTTCAGGAAATTACTCATTATTTATATCAATATTATTGTTGTGAATTAAATGGGCATGCATAATTGAAAGATTGAATTATGTAATTATTTGGTTTTGCATCAAAAGTGGACTACCGCCATTAACTTCTTTAGGAGACCTATCAAAGTACATTAGATACAAAATTTAGAATCATATTTGAAATATTGGATGTGTCACATGCTTTACAAGTTCGTTCTTGGGAAGAGGTCAAAAACCAACATTTTTTGGCAATTACCATAACTTTTAGTTGATACATCAATTTTTGGCAAGAGCTATGGAATTGCAGAGAAGACATATCAAAGTACTACAAGATGAATTTTAGATTCAGGATGACTCAAATTTAAAAGATATATCAAGACAAAGGTAAGCCATCTAGATAGCCTACAAATTAGGGTTTTGAAAAGTACATAAATTAAAATTGTCATAACTTTTGATTGGAAGATCTATTTATGGTGATTTAAAATCGGTGATAAAGTGGAAATAGAAGAGAATTATTATTTAATCACATGACTCCTAAGGTCCCTTCAAAATTTACTTCACCACTTAAAACTCCAGATAGCTCATCCATGACTCATCGATGACTCATGAAGGAGTAGAAGACATGCAGTACTGTTTATCCAAGTTGGATACTCAAGTTAAGGAAATAAGTAATATTATGAATACTTATTTGTCATAGATGCAAGAATAAGTTAGAAGGGGTATGGATTAAATCAAGTAAGAAATGGATAAGAATATGAAAGAGTTCGAACAAAAGATTATAGAAGTCACAAATGGGAGGATCCTTAAAAATGATAATGTGTTTGAAGGGAACTCATGAAAATGAAGGTAGTATTCAAGTTGAACAACATGCCAATTATTGGTTCACTGATTTATCATCATTTTCACTTATAATTTTCATTCATTAAACCATTACTTCCAACCATCCATTGCATTATCTATTCACTTTCCACCATTTTACTAGAATTCTTCACAAAACATCATAATGAGCTTCTATATCTATAGGTGATTAATTAACATTGATTTTCCTTTATTTTTAATGAATTGAAAAGAAGTATGCTTGGTTTTACTAATGATAGCTTTTCAGTTCAGTTTACGTAGATTAGTCCAAGTTTCAGTAGCCATCTCTATGATCGAGCTATTAGCATCATTTTATAAGGAAATAGAGCACATGGAATTTGTTTCTAAAAAATCCAATATGGATTTTTTTAGTCAAATTTCACCTACCTTGCACATGTGAAACTTTAGCATGAGATCAAAGCAAACATGAAATATTTTTTACCAGTCAACTTCGGATGTAGTTTCTGAGAAAATGAAAACAAATTTAAAAAAAAAAAAACATGGGTTTTTTTGTAGAACAAGCCAATTTAGGCTCTCCACAAGCAGTTTTATCAAATTTTGAAGGATCTGAGAGATTTTAATGGTTCTTTGGACCCCTATTTTTCAGATTGCATGAATGAATGGACTATTGATGTGTCATTCAAAATTGCAGTCTACAAAGAGGCAAGAATGAGTTATCTTTTAGAAAATTCATGGTAGCAAGATAAGTTTGTTAAGATATGAACTCATCTTTGATCCCAAAATCTAATAAATTATATTTGATTCTCAAGATCTCATGGTCATATTCAAGCAATCAAACTTTGAGGTTATTGTTACTTTAGTGCTCTATAAAACAATACAAACTCTATGAGGAAGGAGGAAGGAAAATGTTGTGTAATTTTTAATGATGTATTCTTTGTTTATTTTTCTTTAATATAACTCATATTAATCCTCTGATTTCCATTGCACCATCATGAGTGATTCATATCTGTTGGAGAAAAGTTATTTGTTTTTCTTGACCTTGTGCTCACCTAGATGGCCCCTTATGGCACACGAGATTGTAGTTTATTGTTCCTTTCAGTTATTTCATTTATGCACTTTGTATTCACATTATGTTTGGTTAATGGCGATATTTCCTTGCATTACATAATGGATAAAGCACTTGAAAATAATAAAAATACAAAAATATTTATTTTTCTATCAACTTTAGACAAAATCTTTATCAGGTTATTTTCATGCATGGTTTGTTTCAGGCTTTGGTAATTGTTTCCTAGATAATTTCTTACATTCATTGCTTCATTTAGATTACAATTGTCATCATATTCATACAAGAATAGGAATTTATTTGCAATCATGGAGAATAGTTTGTTTTCATAGAAATCTTGTAGACTGTTTTCATAGAATTATATTTCATTATGCTCATAGACTAGTTTGATTATTGTTTAGAGATTTGTTTGTTTACAAATCTCTATGCTTTCCTAAAATATAATCTGTATGTTTTTTAAGATTAAAATCTTTATGCTTTTAGAGGTTAAATTTGCATGCTTTCTTAGATCAATAATCTTCATGTTTTTCTAGTTTAATTTGATTTCTTTTCAAAGAACTTAGTATTCATCCCATAGTTTATAATTTAGAATCTAATTTCCTTTTGAAGTTTCCAATTCATTTCAGTTGTGCATAAATATTGAAAGTTGATCTCCTAGCACAGACGGTGTAGTGTACTTCACAAGTATACGAACCTAGATTGACATATAAATGCAAATAATTTAAGAGTCATTTAAATTACCCAACAGTTTTGGTGTCGTTGCCGGGGAAGTATACATTGGCATTAGATTTCAATTTCGAGTGTCTTTTTATGTACACAACTTTGGCTAGGAAGAGAAGTAAGACAAGAAGTAAGAACCTGTGCATCGCGATTTTTGGATTCTTCTTTACCAGAGTTGTTGAATTGCATATCACTTTTAGCTGCATTCATTCTTAGATGCATAAAAGTTTAATTTCATTCATTTTAGAGTGCATTCTAGAGGTAGATTCATTAGAGAACAAACTTCAAAAACTTCAATCACCTACCACCCCCACTAGATCATGTGGTGCAGTAAGAGCCACATCACCTTCCACATCATGAATTTCTATTTTTGTATGTAGAAGAAGAGGTGGCAAGGGAGGTAGAAGAAATGGATAGATATGATGACAACGAAGGAGATTCTCGTGGATTTCCCATTCATGATACTCATATAAATGTTAAAATTAATAACATATGTCCAATCATACTTCCCAACTTCCATGGTATGAGTTCATAAGACTCGTAAACCTTTATTTTTTAATTCAAAATACTTTTTATATTTTATAATTAATTACTAGATGTTCAAAACTTGAAATTTTTTTTGGAAACATAAAAGGATAGAGCTCTTAAATGGTTCATGGGTTTAGGAACTAATTCTATAAGGACATGGATGACATGAAGAGATTATTCTTAGAGAAATATAAGGATTCGTGTATACATCATGACATTAGAGAAGAAATTTTTAAAATGACTAAAAAAGAGGATGAGAGCCTTGAGGATCTAGTAAAGAGATTTATGTATAATGTTAAGAGGGAAAATTTGCATAATTTAGGACATGGTACTTAAAAAAATATCTTACATAGAGCTATAGTGGATGGATGGATTGATCTTATTAACCTCATGGGTAAAGGAGATGTTTCTCAATTATCATTTGCATATATTTATGAATCATGTAAGCACATGTCAAGAGGAAAAGCAAAGTATGGTAGATCCCCTCGAGATATAGTTATGGCAAGAGTAAGTAATTCGACATCAGGGTTGGCAAGTTAAGTTGAACTTGGAAATTTGGTATACATTCTTGGAAATTTAAGTGAACATATTGATGTGCTAAACAAGAAAAAGTTGAGAATGTTGCTTCATTTATGTTTTTCACTAAATGTAGAAAGAAACATACTTTGCATGAATTTCCACTTGATAACATTGAAATTTGTGTTACCTATGCATAAAACATGCTACTAAATATTTCCCATCATTACTAGGGTTGAAGGAAGTTCACCAGGGAGCAAATCAAGCACTAGGACAAGCTTATTATGTAGATCCAAGAAGACCATGGTAGCCTCATCAACCTGGTATGATGAAAGATCCTAATTCACAATCTCAAGGTTATGCACAACAATCTCAAAGTAATTGGAACACATCCTTGCCTTGGAAACCTTATACAATTAGTCCTAACCTGAAAAATGTTGAGTGCGGGAATTACACTTAAGCAAACTCCTCAAGACTTAATTTGTCAACCTAGGGGATCCGTAAACTTAGAGATGAAGCATAGGCAATGCCAGAGATGGTATGAATCTTCCTAATATAAATCCCTACTTTCTTTAAAGGAAAGATTGTAGAATCAAATTAAAAAGAGAAAAAGGCAACTTGAACCATCAAAATAATCTAAGACTGGAACAAGGAAGAAAGTATTTGCAAGAGGGAATTAAAGATAAAGGGAAATCACTCTAGCTAATTATTGTTTAACTACTGAGTGTGTGTTTTTCTTTAGCAGAGACACTTAGCAGTCTCATTAGATGGGCCCTTAAGCCTTCTCCTTTAGAGATTTCTTTCTTTCACTAATCTGTCCTATACTATCACAGTCTACTTGCACTAGTGCAGGAACAGAGATTTATTCAGAAGGTATAAATAGTGTCTTTACTAAAGGCTTTTGCTTCCTACAAGGGCTTGAACTTTTCTAGGTTCAAAGCACTCAGATCCCATGGCAAGAAACTAGTTCTTGCATCGGATCAGAGCTTCCTGCACTTAGCATTTAATTCTTAAAATGAGTGCTTACAAGTGCTATTATATTGTTAAATCAAATTGCACACATAAAAAGTGAATTTTTCTGATCTTGAAAGAGTGCAGGAATAAATAAACAATCAAGATACATTTATCTTGTCATAAGCATTTAATGAAAGAAAGAAGATTGCGGGAAGTAGACTAAGAAGGCTTGCTGCATCACACCAACGTGCACTGGTGTAGGTTCATTTCTCCTGCTTGGACCAGGCAGGGAAAACCAATCAAACAGAATTGTAGAAAAGGAGATATCACACCAACGTGCACTGGTGCAGGGTTATTTCTCCTGCTTGGACCAGGTAAAGGAAAACCAATCTGAAATCAAGTGCAGGAAAGGGAATTTATCTACTTCACACAACGGATCCGCTTTCACTCAGACAGGAATGCATGTGCTTAAAATTAAATCACACTTGACAATGTAAACACAAATTACAGGAAAACGGGAAATGGGGTAAACGTGTTGGGTTGGCTAGGCCCTAGCCAACCAGTGTGTTTCCCCTTTAAATAAAAACGTTGCTCAGTACCTTAATCAATTCATCAGCTCAAATACAGAAACGAAATTTGTGAAACATGAGGCAGAGCTCCCTTTTATTAATTCACTGAGGCAAGTACATACATTAATACATCGTCCAGCCCAGATTTGGGCGATAACAAAATACAGCACCCTATTACCGCCTCTCTGGCTGTGTCTTTGTTCTCTTCTACTATCAAAAACTTCCCCTTAGTCCTATTTACATTTTACATTATATAATTCTTTGGCCAAAGGCCAAAATAGATCATTCAACCGATTACATAACCAAATGCAGAATTTAGCTTTTCGGCCTTCAAAATTAGACAATTAGCAAAACTAGCCGTAGCCAATCTCCAGCTTTCATCCTTCACAGATTCGATCTCGACTGCCTTTGGATTGATCTTGCTATCGTGGTTGAAGTTGCTCAAAACGAGGCAGTGATCAAGGAGGTCTGGATCTGCTGCAAGGATTTGTTGTCCTGGCAATGGTGCAAGATTTGATCCTGCACTAGGATCAGCGGTCACGATAACTACTCTAACTACCAAATAAACATTGGAGATATCGATAAGTTACAAAGAGTGATTAAAAGTAAGAAATCATGTAATAAATGATTAATTAATGCTAAGTTAAATTAAAAGTATGAAAAATAAAGTTTATACCAAATATGTCACCGTGCTTGGACTGGTGCAAGATGAGGGTGTATAAAAGAGGTAAAAAAGCGGTAAATGGTTATGATTTATGAAGGGGAAAATGGAAAAAAGAGAGAAAATTAGGGGGCTAACATCCTCCCATCCCTAGGCTATTGTGTGTCCTCACACAACTCTTTACCTTTGCAAAAAACTTCAAAATTTTAAGCATTCCAGCTCAATCCTACTCTGACATACTGACACCAGCCTGCAATGTTTCAGACTTTTTCTTTCTGATGTTCTTTAATTTCTTTGTGACCTTTCTAATTTGCTTGAAACATCGCGCAACTCGGTACTTCCAAACTCTAACTTCTCCTTTCTTTTTATGGATCTCTGCAGTTAATTATTCTTTACTCTATTCCTTATCCTACTATGCTTTAGCTATGAGCTATTCTAAGTTCTGCACTTGAAGCTCTAGTTCAACTATCCGAGCAACATGAGTTACTAAATCTTCTTCTTCTTCTATCTCGACAGGGGCTGTGTCTTCCTCAGGGACCTCAGTATCCCTCATGGTTACATTAAGAAATTCTTCTTCTTCTGGTTCTTCTTCTTGCACTGGTGCAGAAAGGGATTCAACGTCCTGTGGGAACTGTGGTTATTTTCCTGCACCAGCTTCTTCATTCTTTTTCTGGGACCTTTTAATGAAATCGGCCAACAGAGTGTCATCTTTGACCTCTACAAATTTTGTTGTGTCTGCAAGGACTGACAAGTTGTCTTCTTCGAGGGTTTGTGCCTGTACTAGTGGCGTAGAAGGAGTCTCTTCAACATGTGCACTAGTTGTCTTCTTATTTGGAGATGGGGCCCTTTCTTCTATTGATTTTTCAGGTCATTTCCTTTTTGCACAAGTGCAAGAAGAACTCCCCTTTACATTCTTACTCAGACCCTTGCTTGTGCTGGAGGGGTCCTCTGTCTCCTTTCTAGCCACTGTCTTTTTACGTAGCTGTTTTAATAGCGCCTCCCAAGTCATGCCTTTAACTTATAATTGTTTCTAGACCAAAATATTTATCAGGCCGTGGTGATATAACTTCTTGTTGGCCTAGTCTACCCATCCGTCCCACACACCCTTGGCCATTTTTTCCAAACTCTTAAGAAAAAAATGGGGGAAATTAAGCCTCCACCGGACGTGCCAGGCGGCTTCGAAATGTTGCAACATCCTAAAATGGTACACAAAAGTGAGGGAGTACCTTCCCTCATAGGTTACGAATTTCTGTAGGATGAAAAGGAGGTCTCGCCATTGTCCTAGCAGGGCACTGCGCTTAATTCCTTCCTTCCAATCTACCTTCATCTTCTTGTTGATGACGAAACGCTGCCATCGCTTCCTTTATAGTTTTTTATTTTTAAAACACTGCTCACCAGTATTTTCCAAGCATGTCGCTACTGCTATAAACTTTTCCGTAACCTCAAATTTTAGAGGCCCAATTTTTACTCGGCCATTTTTAAAACTTCTGGCAAGCTGTAAGGCCACTTCATTGTTGTTCCCGTCAAACATTTGCAAGAATTGAAGAAAGCCCGAGTCTCACAATAGTGCAAGACTATTGCGATACTCAGAAGTCTGTTCTACCCTATTAAGAGACGAAGGTTCGCTTCGAACAGGCAGCATCACTACTTAACAGTTATGAACAGTCAAGAATTTACATGCAACACTGGGAAAATTGGTTCTTATAGATAGGGATCCAACCGTCCACCATCCCTTCCATCTTATCACCCATTCATTCCACTGAAATAGTCATGGATGTGTGGCATCTTTGAGATCATTCCGAACTGGTACTTGCAACGGTGTTTTAACGGCTAGGTGAGGTAATCATTACGAGTGAAGGACATCTAGGATTATGGCAGAAAGGGGCAATTATATCCAAGCAACGGTTAAACACTTCCACACTCCTTCATAATTCAAAAAAGAACTTAGCATTCATTACAAAATGATCATGATTCTTAACTTAAAAACACCTTGTACTTTAAATAATTTTCTCCTAGTTAATATGATAGCACAAGTACTCATCGACTAAGTGAAAGGACTTCTTATAAACTTTCATGATGACCACTTTCCTATGACGTATGCTATGAAAAGAACAAATTGTACTATGTTTCTAACAGGGTGCATGCTTGCACCGGTCTGCTTGCACCGCTTAAACTATGCTATTCTGTTGGTACCATTCTGCTTGCATTATTATATAGGATGACATGCTTGCACTAGTGCAAGCATAATATCTGAAAAAAGAAAGAACATGGAATTTAAGTAAAATATAGGTTGGACTTCCAACATGGCTTCCTCAACTTATACTGGAAATTTGCTTTGCCCTTTCTTGATGCTTCAGAGCATATCCTTTTGCTCTTTGTGCGCAAGATCCTGCAATGAATTCATGAGGGAACAAAGAAGTGGGAAAACCGAAATTTCAGAATGGGAAAGAATTCTGTTACAAGGATTCTAGGAATAGTACCACAAGAGGGGATAAACAAAAGTGGGATAGGAAAACAATTCAAGGGTAAAGTGGGGTTTTTATGAAATGGACAGGGTAAATTCAGAAGAATATGGGAAGGTTAATCATTCTGGGATTGAAGAAGAAAATTGAGGGAATATTACGAAAGTGGAATATGAAGAAAGGCATAAAATTTTCTTGAAGGCTTGCCTGCACTAATGCAAGAAAAATAATTGTAGCAAAAATTAAGTGTTACTTGAACAAAAATATCCATGCTAATTACCTCAATTGTATAAAGGTTGATTCTGTTGAACCTGCTTTTACTTGGTGGTTGCTAGCATATCTAAAGATTAAGCAACATTCTCTTTTTATTAGAATTTTTTTTTATCTTCTTGCCAGTAACCTGGTTTTCAGGTTGATCCTTCTGCAATCATGTTAGCGAACTAATTTTCATAATTATAGGATAATGTTTTTTTCTTTACTTAAAAAAAATTGTATTATTATTATTATTATTATTATTATTATTATTATTTTAAGAAGAAGAAGAATTCATGTTTTCAAAAGGTTGGTATTACCATTCACCACTAACGTCCCGAATTACTGTTGGACTTGCAGTGTAAAATATTTCTTGGCAAGTAGCTGAAAATACTTTTTTAATCTGTGTCCATTTATCAAGAATATTGAATTTTGTCCATCAATAGTTTTAACTTATACTACTCCATTCTCGAATACTCGGATCACTTCATAAGGTCCCATCCAACATGTATGGAATTTCCCTTTAAAAATTTTAAATCTAGAATCATAAAGGAGCACCCAATCACCTGGTTGGAATTGCTTTTTTTGAATAGACTTGTCATGCCACCTTTTGTGTTGCTGCTAAATTAGTATGTTCTGCTGAACAACATCCCTACGAAATTCATCTAACTCATTTAATTGGAGAAGACATTGTTGTTGTGCCTCAGAGAGATCTAGTCCTAACTGAACTACAGTTCTAAAAGTTTTGATCTGGAATTCAATTGGTAACAGAACCTATTTGCCATATACCATCTCATATGGTGTATGTCTCGTGCTATTTCTCCAAGTGGTTCTGTATGCCCACAAAGCTTCTGGTAATATTTCAGCCCAGTCTTTCCGATGCATATTTACTGTCTTTGTAAGAATGGACTCGATCACTTTGTTTGTGGATTCCACCTGGCCATTTGCTTGCGGGTGATACGGCATGGATTTAGCGTGCCGGATCTTGTATTGCTCCATCACACCCTGTACCAGATTAGAAATAAACTGCGGACCATTGTCAGAAAAAATTTCTCTAGGCACACCAAATCTAGTAAAGATTTTAGTAAAAAGAAAATCAACAAACTTTTTCTATAGCAAAGGAAACAACTTTAGCTTCTACGCATTTTGTAACAAAATCTATACAAACCAAAATATGTTTTTTACTTAATGGTGTTGGATTTATTGGCCATATAAAATCAATAACCCATTTTTCAAACAGATCAATCATAACTTGGGGGCATAAAGTCATTTCATTGATTTGATTAGGCTGGCCCACTCATTGACAGCTATCACATCACCTGACATATTGTTTGGCATCCTTAAACAAGGAAGGCCAAAAGTAACCAGTATGCAACTCTTTATATGCAGTCTGCTTATCAGTGAAGTGGCCTCCACAAGGTTCATCATGAGCGGATTTCAATATGTCAAACACTTCCTCCTCTCTTACACACCTACGGATAATCAGGTTTGGACCAGTGTAAAAGAGATCTCCTTGAATCCAGGAGTATGCAGCACTTTTCCGAATAATAATCCGCTTTTCACGAGTGGACAAGTGGGGTGGTGTTTTCCCATTAACCAAGTAATTAGAAATGTCAGAAAACCACGGAGAATCTGTTGACATAGCAAAAAGATGTTCATCTGGAAAATCATCATTAACAGGAGTTGCTTCACCAGGATTATCTAATCTAGAAAGAAAATCTGCTACAACATTAGATTTTCCTGGTCTATCAACAATAGTAATATTAAATTCGTGCAATAATAGTAACCACCTAGTCACTCTTCCGCTAGTCAATGGTTTTTTTCATCAAATATTTAATCGCAGAATGATCAGTATGTAAAAATACTTCATATCCTGTAATATAGTGCCTAAACTTATTAATTGCAAAAATTACAGCTAAAAACTCTTTCTCTGTAATTGTATAATTTAATTCAGTGGAAGACAAATTCTTACTAATATAATAAATAGCATAGGATTGGTTATTTTCCTCTTGTCCTAAATCTGCACCAATAGCCAAATCTGATGCATCAAAGGAAATGTGAAAAGGTAGGGACCAGTTAGGACCTCTCAAAACTAGTGCCTGTACTAACTTTTCCTTCAATGTTTCAAAAGACTGTTGGCAAGCTGTTGTCCAAGAAAATTCACTATCCTTAGCTAGAAGCCGGAAAAGAGGGGCAGCTATCTTATAAAACTTTTCAATGAATCTTCTATAGTAACCAGCATGTCCTAAAAAACCTCTTACTTCCCTTTGAGTTTTGGGTGCAGGAAGATGCAGAATGATTTCAACCTTTGTTGGATCAACCTAGATACCTTTACCAGAAATCAAATGGTCAAGTACCACTCCCGCTTTGCACATTAATATACATTTCTTGTCACTCAAGGCGAGATGGGCTGCCTGACAATGAAGTACTACTTTCTCCAGATTTTTTAGAGCTTCCTGAAAAGAATCACCAAACACAGAAAAGTCATCCATATAAATTTCTACAAATTCTAGATCAGCAAAAATGGCCAGGACTTCCCTTTGAAAGGTAGCCGGGGCATTACATAAACCAAATGGAACCACTTTATAAGCAAATGTATCCCATGGACATGTAAAAGTAGTTTTATCCTGATCTTTAGGTGCAATCTGTATCTGGTTATATCCACTGAAGCCATCCAAAAAGGAAATATTTCTTTCTTGCGAGGGTATCAAGCACCTGGTCAATGAAAGGGAGAGGGAAATAATCTTTGAGAGTGGCTTTGTTTAATTCTCAACAATCAATACAAATACGCCATCTTCCATCTTTCTTAGGTACTAGCACTAATGGAGAGACCCACTGACTGTCGGAAATAGGATAGAAAAACTGGCATCTAAGAGTTTCTGTACTTCTTCCTTCACAATATCTCTTAGAGCTGGATTCATTCGCCTTTGGGGTTGTCGGAGAGGTTGGGTACCTTCCTGAATATAGATATGATGTGTACAAGTTTCAGGAGGAATACCCTTCATATCTTCATATCCCCAAGCAAAGGCACTAAGATTGTTTTGCAACAAATTCACAAGCTGCTCCTGCTGAGATGAGTCCAAATCTAAACTAATATGCAAGGATTTACTAGGGCTAATCTCAAAAAGAGTAGTATTAGGCTCAGGAGTACTCAAGGGAGTGGTCAAATGCAGCGGTACAGAAGAATGAGAATCATGATTATCTTGAAAATCTAGGCTGAAAATCTGGCTCAATGGCTCAAAATTAGGCATAGTGTCTAGATTATTTAGGAAATCTTGAATCTCATCTTCTTGTGAAGACCCAGTATAATGATGGATAAGGGAAATGGGCTGAGTCTCCTCATCACTACTTTGATCCAACCATAAAGTATCTCGAAGGTCCTGAATGGATCTGGCAGGGGGGTATAAGGTAACTTTCTTCCTAGAATCTCCATGTGAAATATACATATCACTGAAATGACATCCAATATATGCATCGGCCATAGCAAGCCATGGTCAACCCAAGATCAAGGGATGTCCTCCTACTGGGTTCTTTGGCTAAAGCACAATGAAATCAGCAGGATATTTCCAAGAATCTAATGGGATGATCACATTATCGACTACTCCTTCTAGCTTAATTTTAGATCTATCTGCTAATTCAAGCATAGTGGGAGTAGGGTGAAGATGAGATAACTGAAGTTGATCCATGGTTTGCTTAGTCATGACATTAATGGCTGCCACCGAGTCTCTAAGAACATTAGAGACAAGGATATTAATCATATGAACTAAGACAACAGGGTTTCCTGGATCAGTATATTTTTCCATAGACACACATCTCGTCATCAACTCTGCTGCCCTACCAACAAACTGAATGGTTTGGGGTTCCAATCTCTTCCTCCCGAGTTTCTTGAGACAAAGTTCCTTAATAATCTTGGTACAAATGGGGATCTCTTTGATGGCTTGAAGCAAAGGTATCTTAATGAAAATATTTCGAAGCTCTGATGCCAAGCTAGTCTCAGAAATAGGCTCACTTCTTTCCATTACTAGCCTCTCTGGGAAGGGAGGCTAGTTGGAAGAAGATGGCAAGGATTCAGAGGGCAAGAGTTGCTTAATGACAGCTTTCGAAGAATGGTTAAGAGTTTCCTCTTCTCCTTTCTTTTCAACAATCACTATAGGTTGCTTCTGATTTTCTGATGTTACAGTCCTTCCTGATCTTAATTGAATATCATGAACCCCAACTGGAATAGACTGGTACTCAAATGGTAAAGGTGGGTTTGTTACATATATCATTTGCATTGCTTTATTATTGTTAGGATTGGTCATAGGTTGAGCAGGCAACTGAGGAAGTCGAAAAGGTGGAGGTAAAGGCAACGGTGGAGTAGACTAACTCGGAAGTTGAGGCATTGAATAAGGTGTATGTGTAGATGGATATGACTGCATAGGTGGCTGGTAGGGATATGGAGAATGAGTTGTCCCTCTCCAACCTTGTTGCCATGGTTGAGAAGGTTACCCATGCTGATATTGATTCCCATACTGCCATTGTTGATCAGTGTTAGGATAAGAATATGCATGTGAATTATAACCAAAATAATGTGGAGAAAATTCAGGAGCCATACCTACACCTACCTGAGGCCAATTCCTCCTTGCTCCCATAGCATACAAGTATTCAACTTCAGGTTGTCCCCCTGTAAATACAGCTTTAAGTCCTGGTATAGAGGGACATTTTTTTGTGACATGGTCTTCTACACAAATAGCACGGTTATTAGTTTCTTTCAAATTAAGAGGACACTCTTTAGGAAGATGCTTATCTCTACATTTAGGACAGAAAATACATAATGACTCTTGTTCCTTCATGAGTTTTTGCTAAAATTTTAAAGAGTCCAACTGTTTGGTAACAGTATTCATTATATCAATTTTCATGTTTTCCATTTTATTTTCTAGTCCAATAATCATAGCATCATTAGATTTAGTTTTTCTATCTCTATTTTGAGTTCCTCTATTGGATCTATACTGATTTCTTGAAAATTTCTTGCATAATTCACAAATTTGTTCAAAAGTTTGCTGAGAAATATCACCTTGTCCTAACAGATTTAAATTATTTCTAGCATTATCAGTAAGTCCTCTTAAGAACAAGGTTCTAATAGTACTGGGATCAAACTTAAGTTTCAACCTTTGTAAAATATACAGAAATCTTTCTAGGTAATCTTCAAGAGTTTCATCATCATCCTGTATGATTGTAAAAATCTCATCCTGCATGTCCCGAGTTTTGCAATATTCTTGATATTTAGACAAAAACACTCTCTTCATCTGATCCCAAGAGGTTATAGTGTTTCCTCCTAACCCCATAAACCAGCGTAGAGCTGAGTCCTTGAGAGTAACAGGAAATAATCTTAACTTTTGAGCATCAGTTGAATAATCATAACTTCTACACAGAATATCAAACTCGAATAGAAAAGAGTCGGGATCTTCATGAACTTTACCATGGAAATGAGGGAGAGCTGATGGTGGAATATTCTTCATTTGCACCACAGTATTAGGGTCCACAATTGGAAACAAAAAATTGGATTGTTCTCCACTTACCTTGTTTTCACCAATCCCTTCGAAATGATCTTCATGGTCCACCATTGTTTCCCTTTTACTTGAACCGCTCTCAACAAGCTAAACCACACCTGAGCTATTGTCACCAAAATCCAGGTGGATTGTTCCTATGTGATGGGTTTGAATTGGATTGGGCTTCCTGCTTACAAAAGGAGACCCAATATGAGAATTTTTTTCAGAATTCTTTCGGCCCTTAGTGGGCTTCGAACCCTTACCTTTTCTAGGCATTCATTTCAAAAAAGAAAGAAAAATAACAAACAACTTCTAATAAAAAATGTTGTCAAAAATCAATTAACACTAGTAAAATTCCTTCAAAGAAGCTTTTCCAAACAATACTGCAAAAATAAAGGAAAAATTACCTCTATTGTATAATCAGAAAATTCTTACCAAATCAAATCGCCTCCCCGACAACGGCGCCAAAATGTTGAGTGCAGGAATTACACTTAAGAAAACTCCTCAACACTTAATTTGTCAACCCGGAGGATCCATAAACTTAGAGACGAAGCACAGGCAATGCCAGAGATGGTATGAATCTTCCTAATATAAATCCCTACTTTCCTTAAAGGAAAGATTGTAGAATCAAATTAAAAAGAGAAAAAGGCAACTTGAACCATCCAAAATAATCTAAGACTGGAACAAGGAAGAATGTACTTGCAAGAGGGAATTAAAGATAAAGGGAAATTACTCTAGTTAATTATTGTTTAACTACTGAGTGTGTGTTTTTCTTTAGCAAAGACACTTAGCAGTCTCATCAGATGGGTCCTTAAACCTGCTCCTTTAGAGATTTCCTTCTTGCACTAATATTTCCTGTACTATCGCAGTCTACTTGCACTAGTGCAAGAACAGAGATTTATGCAGAAGGTATAAATAGTGTCTTTACTAAAGGCTTTTACTTCTTGCAAGGGCTTGAACTCTTCCAATTTCAAAGCACTTAGATCCCATGGCAAGAAACTAGTTCTTGCACCAGATCAAAACTTCCTGCACTTAGCATTTAATTCTTAAAACGAGTGCTTAATTATTGCAAGTGCTATTATACTGTTAAATCAAATTGCACACATAAAAAGTGAATGTTTCTGATCTTAACAGAGTGCATGAATAAAGAAACAATCAATATACATTTATCTTGTCATAAGCATTTAATGAAAGAAAGAATATTGCGGGAAGTAGACTAAGAAGGCTTGTTGCATCACACCAATGTGCACTGGTGTAGGTTCACTTCTCCTTCTTGGACCAGGCGGGGAAAACCAATCAAACAGAATTGTAGAAAAGGAGATATCACACCAACGTGCACTGGTGCAGGGTTATTTCTCTTGCTTGGACCAGGCGGAGGAAAACCAATTTGAAATCAAGTGCAAGAAAGGGAATTTATCTACTTCACACAACAGATCCTCTTTCACTTAGACAGGATTGCATGTGCTTAAAATTAAATCACACTTGACAATGTAAACACAAATTACAGGAAAACAGAAAATGGGGTAAACATGCTGGGTTGGCTGGGCCCTAGCCAACCAGCACATTTCCCCTTTAAATAAAAATGTTGCTTAGTACCTTAATCAATTCATCAGCTCAAATACAAAAACGTAATTTGTGAAACATGAGGCAAAGCTCCCTTTTATTAATTCACTGAGGCAAGTACATAAATTAATACATCATCTGGCCTAGATTCAGGTGATAACAAAATACAGCACCCTGTTACCGCCTCTCTGGTTGTGTCTCTGTTCTCTTCTACTATCAAAAACTTCTCCTTAGTCCTATTTACATTCTACATTATATAGATCTTTGGCCAAAGGCCAAAATAGATCATTCAACCGATTACATAACCAAACGTAGAATTTAGCTTTTTGGCCTTCAAAATTAGACAGTTAGAAAAACTGGCCGTAGCCAATCTCCAACTTTCGTCCTTCACAGATTTGATCTTGGCTGCCTTTGGATCGATCTTGCTGTCGTGGTTGAAGCTGCTCAAAACGAGGCGGTGATCAAGGAGGTTCGAATCTGCTGCAAGGATTTGTTGTGCTAGAAATGGTGCAAGATCCGATCCTGCACTAGGATCAGTGGTCACGGTAAGTACTCTAACTACCAAATAAACATTGGAGATATCGATAAGTTACAAAGAGTGATTAAAGTAAGAAATCATGTAATAAATGATTAATTAATGCTAAGTTAAATTAAAAGTATGAAAAATCAAGTTTATACGAAATATGTCATCGTGCTTGGACTGGTGTAAGATGAGGGTGTATAAAAGAGGTAAAACAGCGGTAAATGGTTATGATTTAGGAAGGGGAAAATGGAAAAAAGAGAGCAAATTAGGCGACTA
This sequence comes from Pinus tabuliformis, assembly GCA_031772625.1. Lineage (NCBI taxonomy): Eukaryota > Viridiplantae > Streptophyta > Pinopsida > Pinales > Pinaceae > Pinus > Pinus tabuliformis. The sequence goes on from CM062813.1 coordinate 540,475,720, forward strand.
ACAAAAACCAATCTTAGCAACGAGCTTGGAAAGGGCCTTACAAAAGAAATCCACCATATCCTCAATCTTTTCCTCACTATCCTCAATACCAATATCAATGTTATCCATACCATTCACCTCTGCCACAACCATATTTTCACCCTCAATTAAACTCAATTCAACCTTTCCCATTACCACCCACACAAGTACCTCAAAGACGCATTCCCACTCAACTTCTTGCATAACCATTTCAGATTCCCAACAATAAAATACCATAGTCCACTTACAATGCTAAGGTACAAAATCTTCAAACAACTCCTCTTGATCTAAATGATATTCATCTTAGATCATGAAGAGTATTGTAAAAAATAATTCTCCATCTGTGATTGAGGAACAAAATCCAGAAGAATAAGATTCGGAGAAAACTAAAGAATCATGAACCACATCTAATGGAGAGCAGTAGTTGGAACCTGAGATCAACAAATTTCTACTACGCCTATCATCAAATCCTCTATGCATACAAGAGATTGACCATCCCATAATAGAATATCTTAATAACACAGAAAAAAAAAAACATACAAAATTATCCAAATGAGCAATTAAACTAAGAGCATCACATCTATATTGAACTTTGGTTCTAGACAATCATTAAGCTGGAGCACCACTCTCTTCTTCAACAGTTCTTGACATCATCTCAATCAAAGCATTTGGTCCCTCATATACTGGTATATCTCAAAGCATATCTTTCCAACCTTCATATGAGTTTATTTTGTCATCATGTTATGCACATGGTTCCATTGTAAGTATTCCTATACTTTAAGGATATTTTCTTTTTCAAGTAGACTAGGATATATAAAAAGAAAAGTAAAGAGAAAAAATAAGTCCTATTATGAAAACCAATTTACTGGCATAATTAGACATAAGCTTTGCTTGAAAACTAGGTAATTGGCGAGCAAAGTTCACAACAAGTTTTTCAATTTCATGATGGTTTCAATATTTTATTATGGTTCTTCAAATCATTTTTGGTTCTATTCTCAAGTTGGATGATGTGGAATTCCTTAAGTCCCACATTCCAATGAATCTTATCCCATCTCCTTCAACACCTTATCTGGTACCAAGATTAGAGATTCTTTTGAGGACCATGGAACTTACATATATTAATAGAAAGCCTCCTCACTGAAAAAAATGGGAATACAAAAGTGTCTTTTGATTATCAGATCTTGCAGGTGACTCGACTTCAACACATTCATGTGTACCTATCAAGATGCACTCAAGTACCTTGACACTCATTTACATTATCAATGAGTTGTCTCGTATTAATTAATGATTTTCATTGGTGATCGATAATCCAATGATTTCTTTCCATGCATGACTTTGACACATTCATTCACATGGTAAGAATTGTACCATATATTTTGGTTTTGATGAAGACTATATGTTTTAATGGAATCAGCAATAGTTTGTAGCAATTCATTTTCTTGTTCTAAAACATTTCTTGTAGCAACATGTTTGTCTTTTGTTCAAATAAAGATTTCCATTTAACAAGTAATATGATGGCACTAACTCTATAACTCTTATTCATTCATTTCCTTTTCTAGCAAACCAATAAAATTAGATGAATTGTAGTCAACATGCATCATATTTCATGATCTCTACTTGAACACTCAGCACACAGTCCAAATCAGTAGTTGAGAATCAAAGAAGAAAAATTCCAGAATAAAAATAGAAACAACTACAAAAAGTGACAATTTATGTAACTGTGGAAAGTTGTTTTAGCTACGGAAAGTTTATATAGCATCCTATTTTATGGTTGTAACAACCTACTCTAGGGCAGTTTTTTCATAGAGATTACAAGAAAATGGAGTAGAAATAAAAAATTATAAGACACGAGTTTTATTGGAGTATGGTAACTTGAGTATATCACAAGCAAAATTCCTCAAAAATACAATTTTGAAGGACATTTTAGAAGCCTTTTAAGACAGATTTTCACTTTTCATTATTGTGCACAAATGAGGCCAAATTTTGATATTTTTGCAAAGCAACCTATTTTCTTCATGAAAATGGGATTCTAAAGGCATATTATGGTGAAAGAGGTAAACATACATTATTTCCCTTTTGAAACACTCAATTTGGCACTAAATTCAGTGTGTGCCATATATTTTTTTGCAACATTGGATGGCATCAAAGTTGCTTGCAAAATTGTCAACAACTCAAGATTAAAGAATTAGTTCACTCGAAAAATGGTTATATTCATTAACATACCAAGCTCTTCCAAAGGTAAACTTGAGGTAAAACTTGTATAATACTTTTTAGTTTATTAAAAATTTAGGAAAATGTGATGAATAGCCACTTCAATTACCATTCATGCATTCCATTATTTCCAACCATATTTTCCATCATTGACCTATCCCTCATACCAAATTTATGCTTTGTCCACAAGCTATGTCATTAAGAAATAGTATGCAACATATTCATTTGTCATCATGCAAATGTTATGAGTATCAAAGTTTGTCATGGCAATGATCCAATTGTAAAAGCCATCATGAATCTCTTACAGTCCCCAAGTTTGAAATCTGATATTAGTGGTGAAATATTAATCTAATATTTTATGATGTGCTTAAGAGTTGGGTCCAAGCCAAATTTTAAGGGTTTGGAGAAAAGGTTAATTGATGACATATGTTTGTGAAGGAATGAAGGCAGTGATTCAAGGCCATCACTTTTTTGTGCATTATATCAATAAATTATAGACCTCAATGCCTTATTTTAAGATGCTTTATCCATTATGTATTGTTGTTGACGAAGATATGTTTCTTTAGTTTTTAATGAAAATAAAATAGGTGCATGCACTCCTTTCTCAAATCATATGTTGAAGAGAATAGAGGTCAAAGAAATTTGCTATGTTTTGACTTCTCTACTAGGCAAGAGATGGATTTAGCCAAGGTATGTGTTGCAATTGTAACTCACAAAGATTTTAACTAAAAAAAAATATTTTCAAAGTACTCTGAAGTCTACACGAACAATATGCCTGCAAAATGAAATATCTTAGAGAAGCAAATGTAAGTTTATTTTTGAAGACAAAAGACAAGGTTGTTTTGGTCAATACCTTTGTATGAATTGTTACACATTTTCTCTTCTACAAGTATGAGATCACAAGGATGTTACCTTGCAAGAATATATGCAGCAAACAAGAACAAGAGCTAAGTACAAAGTGAAAAAAATCGACAGCAAGTTATTTTGACATCATAAAGAAAATGCAACAGTAGTTATTAGCAGCAACACAAATGTTTTCTTTTATTTACATATTCATCACGATTTAGGCAGAGTACATTAATGCCCTATTTCAACATTGATAAAGAAGGCTTTGAGGCACACCTCCAAAAGCATAATTGACATGATCCACATTCCAAAGAGTTGAGTTAAGCCTTGGATGTGGTAAGTTGTTATTCCTTTTTACTAATGCAAATCGGTTTGAGTATTTATGCAATCATGGTCTACTCTATGATTTCTCTTGAGTGGACATCTACCATTTTTTTATGGTTCCTCATTTTCATGTTTTCCACTTTCTTCTACTTCACCTACTTTGGGATGATGTTAGTCGTTATTACTCCAAGCTACCACACTGCTTCAATCATTTCATTAGCCTTTTGTGGGCTCATTGTCCCTCGACCAAAAAATCTTATGGTGGAGATGATTTTATTGGCTCAACCCCATTTCTTGGACACTTTATAGTCTAATTGCAACACAGTTTGGTGACGTGGATTCTGAGATGGATACTATAAAAAGAAAATTCAAAGTAATAAGATTTTGTGAGAAGTTATTCTGGATTATATATAACTTCCTAGGAATTGTTGTGTTTGTTGCGATGTGCATTCCTCTTTTGTTTTCTTTGATGATTTCCTTTTCCATAAAAACATTCAAATTTTAAAAATGATATATTCAACATAAATTTTAGACATCAAATAAGGCTATAATCCAACGACATGGGAAGTTATCTCTATTTCGAAGCAAAATGGAGACTAGATGCTAATGTGTTATATACTGAATCTCATTCGAAGTTCAATTTCAATATCCTTTGGGTAGGAAAATAAGAACAAGTCCATTTGAATTGATAGAAAAAGAGGAGGAATATGAGTTCATTTTTGAAGAATCCATTTGCATGAGGACACGCACAGATCTCAGAGTGGGGGAGATGTTGGGTCACTTATTTGTCATCATTTTCACTTGTATTTTTCATTCATTAAACCATTACTTCCAACCATCCATTTCACTATCTTACTCACTTACCACTATTTTACCGTAATTCTTCACAAAATATCATAATGAGCTTCTATATGTCTAAGTGGTTAATTAACATTTATTTTCCTTTATTTTAATAAATTGAAAAGAATTATACTTGGTTTTAATAATGATAGTTTGAAAATACAATTTCCATAGCTCGGTCCAATTTTCAATATCCATCTTTGTGATCAAGATATTATCACCATTCTATAAAGAAATTGAGCACATGGATTTTGTTTCTAAAAGATTCAATACAGATTTGTGTTAGTTAAATTTCACCCAACTCACATGTGTGAACCTCCAACATGAGATCAAAGGAAAAACATAGTATTTTTGACCAGTCAACTTCAGATGTAGTTTCTGAGCAAATGAAAACAAATTTAAAAAAAAAATAAATAAATAAATAAAAACATTTGTTTTTGGTAGAACGAGCCAATTTAGGCTCTGCATAGTGGTTTTCTCAAATTTTGAAAGATCTCGAAAATTTTTGTGGTTCTTTGGACCCCTATTTTTCAAATTGAGTGAATGAATGAAGTGTTGATGTGTCATTCAAAAGCATGGTCAACAAAGAAGAAAGAAAGAGCTATGTTTTAGAAATTTCATGGAAGGGAGGTAAGTTTGATAATATCTGAGCTCATCTTTGATACTAAAATCGATCAAAATATATTTTATTCTCAATATCTTATGGCCAAATTCAAGCAATGAAATTATAAGGTTATTATTACTTCATAGCTCCATAAAACATTGCAATCTTTGTGATGAAGGAAGAAGGAAATTGTTAAGTAATTTGAAATGATGTATTCTTTGTTTCTTTTGATTTAATATTAGTCATATTAATCCTATTATTTCCATTGCATAGTCATGAGTGATTCATATCATTTAAAGTAAAGTTCTTGTGTTTTTCTTGATCTCATGCTCACCTAGAGGGCCCCCTTGTGGGGTGCGACATTGTAGTTTATTTTTCCTTTCAATTCTTTCATTTGTGAACTATGGATTCACACTTTGTTTTGTTAATGTTGATATTTCCTTACATTACAAAGTAGATCAAGTGCTTGAAAATAATAAAAATACAAAAGTATTTATTTTCTGTATCAGCTTCAGATATAGTCTTTATCAGGTTATTTTCATGCATGGTTTGTTTCAGACTTTAGTAATTCTGTTTCCCAGATAATTTCTTATATCCATTTCTTCATTTGGATTAAAATTGTCATCATATTCAGAATAGAATAGGAATTTATTTGCAGTCCTGGAGAATAGTTTGTTTTCATAGAAGTCTTGAAGAATGTTTTCATAGAATTAGATTTCATTATGCTCATAGACTAGTTTGATTATTGTTTTCTTGATAATTTCCATTTCAACTAGTTTAGAAAGATTTCTTGCTTTTTCTAGAATTCAATATTTCTTGATTTTCTATATTAGAAATCTATATGCTTTCCTATAATAAAAGTTGTATGCTTTTCTAGATTAAAATATCTATGCTTTCATATGTTAATTTTTTGTGCATTCTTAGATCAATAGTCTTCATTTTTTTCTAGTTTAATTCGATTGCTTTTCAAAGAACGTAGTATTAATTCAATAGTTTATAATTTAGAATCTAATTTCCTTTTGAATTTTCCAATTCATTTTAGTTGTGCAAAAAGATTGAAAGTTGATCTCCTAGCATAGACGATGTAGTGCACTTCACAAGTATACAAACCTGGATTGACATATAAATGCAAGTAATTTAAGAGTCAATAAAAGTAACCGACACCAATAATAATAATTTTTCAAGTGGATTTAACTCTAATTGTGGGGCTACTTATGGATTGTTTCCCAATGGGGTGAACCTTCCCAAGGTTGAATTAAAGAGGTTTGATGGAATGGAGGTTTTCACCTAGGTGTACCAAATAGAGCAGTATCTTAGAAACACCTCCAAAATTATTTATGGAGGCATTTCTCAGAAAAGTGTAACCTTAGAATAAATATTTTATATTTAGAAGAAAGTACAAATTGTTTACCAGTTGTGGTACTTGTTTGATAAAGTCCACATCTAAAAAGGCGAGGAATTCATTGCTTCAAGATGTTGCCCTTAATGTCCTACAGATTGAATTATATTCTTCCAATCTAAAAGATAAATAACTACTCCGAGTAAACCACAAATATATTATTGAAAGTACAGGTGAAAATCCAATTAACAATATCAAAAGCAATTCTCACACAGTAGTCCAACTGTTTGACCATGAGAATTTGTTGGAATAATAAGTTTATTTGTGAGTTCTACACAATCTGAATGCCTTGAATGTTATTCTATTTTTATATTAAAAACACATTTTAAATAATAAAAAATACAAACTAACCAAAATTTATTTAACCCAATTCCAATCAAAAAATATGAAAGGTAGAATAATTAAACGTTGCCAATAATCCAAAATTGTTGTCGAAGATTTTGAATAACCAGAAAATGATTATAATCCATAGAATGTTCCTACGTAGACCCATTATATTTTTCAACAATGGTAGGTAATACATGTCTTTCCATGACCAACCTGATGGAACAATTGTTTATTTTACTATATTCATTATATGTATTGTTCATCCATAACATGCCATTGATTGGATGGTGATTGTCCACATTTAGTATGAGATAATATGTACCATACATGTCTATATATACCATAATTTTTTTTTATTTATTTTTTTAATTTAGACACCTGAAAGGCTAGGACTGTGAAGTGATTTCAAGTAATCTGATTCTAGAGAAAAATATGTTGAAGAACTTTCCAAAAATTATAATGGATAGACTATCAATAATTGTGTTGATGTGTATTAAGAGTCTTAGTAATAATTTTCCACTTAGTTTTAAAAACATTAAACCTCCCTCGGTTGAGGCACCACTGAAAATTGGGTTGGAAGCCGTAGAAGGTAAACCCAATAAAGACTTGCATAGACCACCGTAAAGTGCCATGTTGAGCTAGAGGAAAAGAGAACCTGGCCAAAAGTGGTACCTGGTTATTAGTCTCAAGAATCGAACTCGTAATTGATCTCACTAAATGAAATTGAAACTAATAAATGAATAAATGAAATTGAAACCAAGTATTTAAAACCTATTTAAATTATTTTTTTACCAAATTGTGATTAAAAATTTGCTGCACCTATTGTTGGGTGCATGAGATTGAAGCTAATTAGAGTGTTGGCATTTATTTGTCATCTATTTTTGGTGTTTTAATTTTAATGTTATTGGGTTGACTTGTTCTACATTAATTTATCTCGTAGAACAACCTTGATGCTTCTTGGTAATATACTTTCCTTGTTTTTGTTGTTATATGTTCATTTATGTTTCCTTTTTCATTATGTGTAATTCACTTCAAGCTTCCCTATTTGCTTGGAACATGGGTCTTATTAGGTTTCTATGATGAGGCAGAATAGACTTAATTGATGGTTCTTGTAATTTCTCTTTTCAAGTAGTAATTTCTTTTTTAGATACATCTTTTTCATTTCTATTTTGTTGGGTGCATGAGATTGAAGCTAATTAGAGTGTTGACATTGCTTTGTTATCTATTTTTGGTGTTTTAATTTTAATTTTATTGGGTTGACTTGTTCTACATTTATTTATCTCGTAGAACAACCTTGATGCTTCTTGGTAACATACTTCCTTGCTTTTGTTGTTATATGTTCATTTATGTTTCCTTTTTCATTATGTATAATTCACTTTAAGCTTCCCTATTTGCTTGGAACATGGGTCTTATTAGCTTTCTAAGATGAGGCAGAATACACTTAATTGAGGTTCTTGTACTTGCTCTTTTCAAGTAGTAGTTTCTTTTTGAGATACATCTTTTTCATTTCTATTTTGTTGGGTGCATGAGATTGAAGCTAATTAGAGTGTTGGCATTGTTTTGTCATCTATTTTTTGTGTTTTAATTTTAATGTTATTGGGTTTCTAATTAGAGTGTTGGCATTGCTTTTTCATCCATTTTTGGTGTTTTAATTTTAATGTTAATTGGGTTGACTTGTTCTACCTTGATTTATCTTGTAGAACAACCTTGATGCTTCTTGGTAACATACTTTCCTTGCTTCTGTTGTTATATGTTCATTTATGTTTCCTTTTCTATTATGTGTAATTCACTTCAAGATTCCCTATTTTCTTGGAATATGGGTCTTATTAGCTTTCTAAGATGAGGCATAATACACTTAATTGAAGGTTCTTGTAATTTCTCTTTTCAAGTAGTAATTTCTTTTTGAGATACATCTTTTTCATTTCTATTTTTTTGGGTGCATGAGAATGACGCTAATTGCAGTGTTGGTGTTGCTTTGCCATCTATTTTTGTGTTTTAATTTTAATTTTATTGGGTTGCTAATTAGAGTATTGCCATTGCTTTGTCATCTATTTTTGGTGTTTTAATTTTAATGTTATTGGGTTGACTTGTTCTACCTTGATTTATCTCATAGAACTATGGTCCAATCCAAATGCTCCAAAACACTTCAAAGAGAATCCCTACGATTATTAGGAGCCCCTACTCGATCAAAAAGTTCTATGTTGAGAATATGGGCATATGATGTAGTGCCAAAGAACTAGAAATGATGCACCTATCATTAATGCTAGTATCATATCCCCATCTTCTCAGCACATAACATTTTAATCGACAAAATGAAAAAATTGATCAACGAAGAGGACGCCAATGAAAAAGAAGATGATATCATGGCCATTGAACAACCTTGATGCTTCTTGGTAACATATTTTCCATGCTTCTGTTGTTATATGTTCATTTATGTTTCCTTTTTCATTATGTGTAATTCACATTGCTTCCCTATTTGCTTGGAACATGTGTCCTATTAGCTTCCTAAGATGAGACAGAATACACTTAATTGAAGGTTATTGTACTTGCTTTTTTCAAGTAGTAGTTTCTTTTTTAGATACATATTTTAAATTTATATTTTTTTGGGTGAATAAGATTGAAGCGAATTAGAGTGTTGGTATTGCTTTGTCATCTACTTTTTGTGTTTTACTTTTAATATTATTGGGTTTCTAATTAGAGCGTTGACATTGCTTTGTCATCCATTTTTGGTGTTTTAATTTTAATGTTAGTGGGTTGACTTGTTCTACTTTGATTTATCTCATAGAACAACCTTGATGCTTCTTGGTAACATACTTTCCTTGCTTTTGTTGTTATATGTTCATTTATGTTTCCTTTTGCATTATGTGTAATTCACTTTAATTCCCTATTTTCTTGAAACATGGGTTTAATTAGCTTCCTAAGATGATGCAGAATACACTTAATTGAAGGTTCTTGTACTTGCTCTTTTCAAGTAGTAGTTTCTTTTTGAAATGCATCTTTTTCATTTCTATTTTGTTGGGTGCATGAGATTAGAGGTAATTAGAGTGTTGGCATTTCTTTGTCATTTATTTTTGGTGTTTTAATTTTAATGTTATTTGGTTGCTATTTAGAGTGTTGCCATTGCTTTGTCATCTATTTTTGGTGTTTTAATTTTAATGTTATTGGCTTTCTAATTAGAGTGTTTCCATTGCTTTGTCATCGATTTTGGGTGTTTTAATTTTAATGTTATTGAGTTGACTTCTTCCATGTTATGAAACCAGCTCAAGAAAAGATAGAAAAGATAGATCAACGCCTTAGAATTCATCCTCTTCAAGGGGGCAACCTCCTTTACATTACATAAATGAACAATTCTTCGATGATACAAATGACAAAACCTCCTTTCTATATATAGGAGTCTAAGGAGTCACAATATAATCCAGCCGACCTAACAATAATAATATAAAGCCACAAAAATAACAATAGAGGGATTTTATGGGGCACAGAAATAACAACATGCGGGTAATAGGGGCACAACAATATAAATAAGGGGTATAACTACAATAGTAATGGGGTAATCACTAGTATTATAGGGACCCAACATGCCCCTCTCCTTCAAAAAAGTGTTGTCCTCAACGCTTGAGTAGTTCTGGATACTTCTGCATAAAATTCTCATCCTCCCATGTGGAATCTTCAGCGGATAAGTTCTTCCACTTGATAAGATACTCTGAAATTGATCGATTTCGTAGCTGTCGAGTTCTTGTTTCTGTGACTGCTTCCGGTTCCAATATAATTTTTCCTTCCTCATCAAGTTCTGGCAATATTGTTTGAACTGGGAGCTTGTCGCCTATAACCTTCTTTAAACATGAAACATGGAAAACTGGGTGCAATCGAGAAGCTGCAGGAAGCTCCAATTTGTATGCCATAGTACCAATCTTTTGCAACACCTTGTACGGACCATAATACTTTGGTGATAATTTATTATCCTTCTTAGCTTGCTTTAGGGACATTTGCTTATATGGTTGTAGCCGTAGGAATACCCAATCACCTACATCAAAACTTCTTTCACTGCGATGTTGATCTGCCTGTTGTTTCATTCTATTTTGTGCCAACACGAGGTTATCCTTTAAGAGTTGGAGGACTTGTTGTTGATGTTCGATGTGATGTTCCACTGCCTGAACCTTAGAATTTTCTCTTAAATATGATGTGATGGATGGTGGTTGATACCCATAAAGTGCCATAAATGGGGTCATTTTTGTTGCTGTATGGAAGGAAGTGTTATACCACCATTCAGCCAGAGGCAACCATTTGACCCATTGTGTCTGTTTATCAGATACAAAGCAACGAAGATATCCTTCCAAACATTTGTTTACTATCTCAGTTTGCCCATCAGATTGAGGATGATAAGATGAGCTATGAGCTAACTGAGTACCAAGACAAGAAAATAATTTGTCCAAAAATTTCCAGTGAAAATGGGATCTCTGTCACTTACAATAATCTTTGGGTTTCCATGTAGCTTTTGAATTGTTTCCATAAATGCAGTAGAAACTGTACTGGCTTTAAATGGATGTGATAATGCACAAAAGTGTGCATACTTGGTAAGTCTGTCAACTACCACCATGATGACACTCTTTCCCTCAGACTTGGGTAAACCTGTGATAAAATCCATTGAAACCTCCTCCCAACGTTGGCTTGGAATGGATAAAGGTTGTAATAGACCCGGTGTCTTAATTGTTTCAACTTTATTTTGTTGGCAAACCAAACATTCCGCCACAAACTTTTGAATATCTGATTTAAGGCCATCCCAAAAAAATTCCTTCTTAACCCTGTGGTAAGTTTTTAAAAATCCTGAGTGCCCTCCTAAGGGAGAAGTGTGCAATTCCATAAGAATCTTTTGTTTTAGCTGGGAATTCTTACAGAGGTATAAGCGATCTTTGTACCATAACGAATCATTTTGCCAGCTAAATGTATCAGACGTACTGGAATCTTGTTGTAGCTTTCGAATAAGTGCCCACACTTCTTCGTCATTCTTCCATTCCTCCCTTGCTTCGTTTATCCAATCTGGTTGGATAATAGAAATGGCGCACAACAATGCTTCCACATCCTCATCCTTTCTTGAGAGTGCATCTGCCACCACATTTTGCTTCCCTTTTTTGTAGATGATTTCAAAGTCATAACCCAACATCTTTGTGACCCACTTTTGTTGCTCTTCAGAGGATAATCTTTGTTCTAAAAAGTATTTAAGGCTATCATGATCCGTTTTTACCTTGAAGTGTCTTCCCATTAGGTAGGGTCGCCATTTCTTAAGTGCATGGAGTATTGCCAACATTTCCTTCTCATAAATAGCTTTGCTTAAAAACTTTCCCTTGATTGGACGACTTTCAAAAGCAATGGGTCTTTCATCTTGCATTAGAACAGCACCAATTCCATTTCCTGAAGCATCACATTCCACAATAAAGGTTTTTGTGAAGTCCGGTGTAGCTAAGACCGGTGCTTGGCACATTGCCTCTTTAAGATGTTCAAAGGCCTTTGTTGCTTCCGGAGTCCATGAAAATGCATCTTTCTTCAATAATGTTGTTAGAGGTGCTGCTATTCTCCCATAATTCTTAACAAACTTGCGATAATACCCTGTCAACCCAAGAAATCCTCGCAGATGCTTTATGGATGTGGGGATTTTCCATTCCTTAATGGCTTTAATTTTGCTAGGGTCTACCTTAACTCCTTCATGAGATACAATATGACCCAAATATTCCACCTCCTGGACTCCAAAGAAACATTTGGATCTTTTTGCATATAATTGTTTCTCCTCCAATAGTTGTAGCACCCTGTCAACATGTTCAACATGATCCTTCCAAGACTTGCTGTAGATTAGTATATCATCAAAAAATACTAACACAAATTTTCTAAGGAATGGTTTGAAAATTGAATTCATCAAACCTTGAAATGTTGAAGGTGCATTGGTAAGGCCAAAAGGCATGACCAAAAATTCATAATGACCCTCATGAGTTCTAAATGCCGTTTTCGGAATGTCTTCAATCTTCATTCTGATTTGATGATATCCCGAACGAAGATCCAACTTGGTGAAGTAAATTGATCCATGCAATTCATCCAGTAATTCATCAATGACAGGAATGGGGAACTTATCTTTAATAGTGAGCTTGTTGAGCTCCCTATAATCCGGACACATGCGCCATGATCCATCCTTCTTGTGCACCAATACTACTGGAGCAGAGAAAGAACTTTGACTTGGTTGAATTATACCAGCCTCTAGCATTTCTGCAACCATACGTTCAATTTCACTTTTTTGGACATAGGGATATCTGTACGGCCTGATGTTTGGAGGAACACTTCCTGGAATCAGATGAATAGCATGATCATGATCACGCATAGGTGGGAGACCTTTGGGAGTCTCAAATACCTTGGAATGATTGTCCAAGACTTTTTGGAGATCTGGAGAAATAGATGATTCCAATGTGGAAACATCTAGCGAACATAATTGTGCAATTACACCTCTTTGCTCCTTTTTTAGAAGCTTTGTCATACCATTAGAGCTGATTATCTTTCCTGGTTTCCCTGCAATACCCCTTAATTCAACTTCCTTTCCTTCCATAGAAAATTTGATGAAAAGTTCTTGAAAATTAAAAGCTATTGTACCCAAGGATTGTAGCCATTGGACTCCTAGTACAACATCAGCACCTCCCATTGGAATGGAAAGCATTGGGCTAGTCAATACATATTCTCCCATGGATAGCTTGATATTATGGCACTTTCCAGAGCAATTTATTGTTCCTCCATTTGCAATCATCACTTGACACTCTGGTGCTGGATATAGGAAGCAATTCAATTCTTTTGCTACCCTACAATGAATAAAATTGTGGGTGCTTCCTGAATCAATCAACACTATTACCTTTTTCTTCTTGATTTGTCCTTCTATCTTGATGGTTTGAGGAGTGGTAATTCCCGCCAATGCATTACAAGATATGGTCGGATTTATTTGTTCTTCATCTAGGCTTTGTTCCTGGAGTATATCTTCTTCTTTTGACCTTTCTTGCTCCTTTTCTTCTTCCTCTTCACAATCTATGTAGAATAATTTCTTCTCAGCACACTTATGACCTTTAGTGTATTTGCTATCACAACTGTAACAAAGCCCTTTTGCTCTTTTTTCTTCCAATTGTTGTGGTGTCAACCTTATAGGTTGTGGAAGACTAGGGCAACAACACTTCCGTCTTTATAGTTGTGAGTGGTATGCTTCCTGGTTGCCATAATTTTGCTTTCCATTTTTCTTGCTAACCTGAATGCCTTCTCTAATGAATCAGGTTCCCAAAGGCGAACATCATGTTGGATATTATCCTTTAAAGACCCTATGAACACATCAATCCTATGCTCCTCTGGAATATCTTTTACCCTTATGTTCAATTTTTGGAACTCCTCAATGTGCTCCATTACTGAACCCTTTTGTTTGAGACTTATCAATTGGCTAAAAAAAGTGTTGCTTTTTGTATCTTCATAATGTGCTATCAATTCTTCCGTAAAAATTGCCCAAGTGATAAATTTTTACGAGAGCAAAGCCATTGATACCATACAAACTGATTTGGTTCCAAATATACAGTTGCCATACGTACCTTTTGTGTGTTTTGCACATTATTGAGATCGAAGAATTGCTCCATCTGTAATATCCATGTGGCGGGATCCTTGCCATCAAACTTCCTCATATCGATTTTTGGAATATGGTGGGTCTTCGATCCAACATTAGCGTCTATGGAATCATGATTAACATTTCTTTTGTTCACATCATGAGTTTCCTTTACAACCTTTTCACCATTAGTAAGTATTTCTTGTAGAAAATTTATCAAATCTGTCTTCAAATCTACCATGTCTGTCTTCAAATCTGCCATGTCTCTCTTCAAATCTGTCTTCGAATCATCCATCTTAGCTTCCATGCTCTTTATCTTAGATTCCACGCCACTTATCTTAGCTTCTTTTAGCTTTTGTGAGCGTGACATTTGTTGCACTTGTTCTTGTAATTTTGATATATCATGTAGCATTTCTTCCTCTTCTTCATGAGTCATGCTAGAGCTTTCAGGTTCCTTACTAGGTGTTTTCATTTTCTTTCCTCGGGGCATCAGTTACCGATAATAATGCTTTACTATGCCCTTTGAATTCCGTTAAACCAAGCTTACACAAAAATTTAAAAAAAAACTACACACCTTTTTTCACTTTATAGAAGCCTGATATTGAATCTGATGTATCTCTGTAATTTCAGATCATCAAGTTCTAAAATTGTGACCTGTAGTAGCCTTCTACGTCCTCTTTCCAATGCCACAAGTCTGACCCAAATTGGATTCTCCAAGGAAGAGTTATGTGAAATCTCCCACAGTGACTTGTTTTTAGACTAGTTCAGTAGAGTAAACTTGTACGACGTGCCACGAGTCACTGTTTCAACCTTTGAATCTGAAACATGCATACAAAAAACTACAGTCCATCCTCTTTCTGTACCTTCTTACGAAATTTCAATCTGATCCCCAGAGAGAAATTTATGACGATTTTTCCCAGGTCACCTGTTTTGAATGTAATTCAGGAGTCTGCAAAAAGACCAACTTCCTCAGATCATATCTCTGCAAATATCGCAAGAAAAGCTCTGAAATTCGGATCCAAGGTTCAGCGCGATTTCTTCTCAAATGGGTTTTTTTTGTGACTTCTGAAACATCACAGAAAAAAAGTTATAGTGAAAATGCCACGATGACCTGTTTGGAGCAGCGAAACCCTAGAATCCAAAGCTCTGATACCAAATGTTATGAAACCAGCTCAAGAAAAGATAGAAAAGATAGATCAACGCTTTAACCTCCTTTAAATTACATAAATGAACAATTCTTCGATGATACAAATGACAAAACCTCCTTTCTATATATAGGAGTCTAAGGAGTCACAATATAATCCAGCCGACCTAACAATAATAATATAAAGCCACAAAAATAACAATAGAGGGATTTTATAGGGCACAGAAATAACAACATGGGGGTAATAGGGGCACAACAATATAAATAAGGGGTATAACTACAATAGTAATGGGGTAATCACTAGTATTATAGGGACCCAACATTCCACCTTGATTTGTCATAGAGTTCAACTTTTATGCTTGTTGGTAACATACTTTCCTTGACTTTGTTGTTATATGTTCATTTATGTTTCCTTTTTCATTATGTTTAATTCACTTTGCTTTCCTATTTGCTTAGAAAATGGGTACTATTAGCCTCCTAAGATGAGGCATAATACACTTAATTGAATGTTCTTGTACTTTCTCTTTTCACGTAGTAGTTTCCTTTTTAGATACATCTTTTTCATTTCTATTTTGTTGGGTAAATGAGATTGAAGCTAATTAGAGTGTTGGAATTTCTGTCATCTTTTTTTTTTGTGTTTTAATTTTATTGTTATTGGGTTGCTAATTAGAGTGTTGGAATTGCTTTGTCATCCATTTTTGGTGTTTTAATTTTAATTTTAATTGGGTTTAGTTGTCTACCTTGATTTATCTTGTAGAACAACCTTGATGCTCCTTGGTAACATACTTTCCTTGTTTCTGTTGTTAAATGTTCATTTATGTTTCCTTTTTAATTATGTGTAATTCACTTTGCTTCCCTATTTTCTTGGAACATGGGTCTATTAGCTTCCTAAGATGAGGTAGAATACACTCAATTAAAGGTTATTGTACTTTCTCTTTTCAAGTAGTAGTTTCTTTTCGAGATGTACATATTTTTTATTTCTATTTTGTTGGGTGCATGAGATTGAAGCTAATTAGAGTTTTAGCATTGCTTTGTTATCTATTTTTGGTGTTTTAATTTTAATGTTATTGGGTTGACTTGTTTGACCTTGATTTATCTTGTAGAAAAAACTTAAGGCTTCTTGGTAACATACTTTCCTAGTTTCTGTTGTTATATATTCATTTATATTTCTTTTTTCATTATGTGTAATTCACTTTTCTTCCCTATTTGCTTGGAACATGGGTCTACTAGCTTCTTAAGAAATATTTTCAAATTTGGATGATTTGAAGCTAAGTTGAATTAGAAAGATTTGTATATGTGGAATGAACATAAAAATAAATTAATAAATACTTTAAACCTTCAGTTCAGTTGAAGCTAAGTTGAATGAATTAGATATTTGTAGGTGAGTTGAATTAGAGATCTCTAGTTCTTTTCTTCTTGCAATTCTCCAACTATTCAACCAAGTAGAAACAACCTTTCTTGCCACCCAGCCTTCTGACGGATTTGTCTAAACAATAATCTTTTGAACAACCTAACAATTCCTATTTAAATATATTAAATTCATTTTATTGAATTTTTTTTTACAAGGATCAGAAAACCCATTAAACATGGTTGAAAAGTGGACATTATGCATAGAAAGTTTTTGTTATCCCAATCCAAGGAAAACATTGATTACTTATGTGCTATGCAATATTGTGATGAATAAATTCATCCAAAGGAAAAGGAATGTACCTGGAAGAAAAACAAATAATGAAGCATATTATATTGCATTGAGAGAAGGCTTGGGAAAAGCTAGGCAGTACGGATCCAATGGAATTGTAGTCTTCCCCAATTCTGAAATTTTGTGCAACTAGATGAAAGGCGTGTACCAAGTTAAAAATAAGAGGTTAAAACAACTACATGGAGAAGCAAAAAATATTGTCAGTCAATTTCAATCATTTAGCATAAGACATTATGCAAATGTTAATAGGATATCTAGTGATCTATTGTATGGGGCAATTCCATTTCAAGATTTGTGTGTGAAAGATGAATTATTATTAAGAAGTTCTCCATCAATATTTATTGATGGACATTGTGAGATATATTTGATATGTGTGTGTTTCTTAATTATCAATGTGCCATTTTTAATGAACATGTGTTTTTTTCAATTCTATGCGAAGTGTGCCCCCACTATGTAAGCACAACTTGATGAACTTAACTTGTTTTAGAAAATTTTGTATTTAATTTTGAAAATGTGCATGCTTCAACGTTTTTGTTTTTAGTCTTGAGTATATTTTAAATGAAGAGCTTCAGATTGCTACATTAATTTTCTGAATTATTTCAATGTTTTTAAATAGCATTTTTAAAAAGAACTGTAAATCCACGAGGTAACTTTTTAAATGTCATGCATGTCTATATATCTATAGATATCCATATCATGGATGAGCATTTTCCACATGATTCTTCGAGGCAAATATCAATAGAGTCTCATGCATCTACTAGAGTGAGAGGTCGAGGTTGTGGATAAAAGAGAATATCAAATGAATCGGGGGAGGTCCATCGTTCACATTGTGGTGTGTGTGTATATATATATATATATATACATACACTTAAATGATAAATAAGTAGAATCATATGTATGTACACATAAATATTGAAAATTAATTTTCTATTTTTTTAGATGCTTCGCTCACAATGTCATCGTGTGACAGTGGTCAACATTCTTTGAGTGGTCATGAATCTCAGGGTGGTCAACATTTTCCGAGTGGTCATCAATCTCAGGGTGATCAACATTCTCCAAGTGGTCAACATCATTTAGGTAAATTATACATGTCTATATTGCATACATGTATGAATACATTTGTTCACATGTTTTTATATTTATGTAATTTTATATATTGATCCAGAGGGTGAAAATGTTGGTCCAAGTAGACATAAGCGAAGTCAAACAGTTCAAGAAGAAGGAAAAACACCAACTACTTTTTATCCATCTAATATTCTGAATGAGCTTCTTTGGGAGACAAACATCCAACAATGCACGTTACAAAAGTGCAAAACTCATTATTCTAAATTGAGGAAAGATCTTGGGAGTTTGGAGCTCCCTGTAGAGAGTAGAGAAAGCTTAGAAATAGTTATGCACTCTCTAAGCTCATTTGTTGATGTTTACAAGAATCTTGGGCCAACCATAGATTCATTTATAAATATGATGAGGCATAGAAAGGAAGCAGTCATGTGTCCTGATAAATGGGTTGAGGTTAATAAAAGGGTTACAAAAGAATATGCAAAATCTATGTTTAATTTCAAAGAAAAGTCAAAAAGAAATATGCTCAAGGTGAAATATTTCAAGAACCCTAATATACCTTGCCATTTGTATGATAGGTTCCTTGCAGCATATGGAAAGATGCCATGGAATGATGAGGTTCCAGTTTATTTTGCAAAATTATTTTATACAGAATTTTTTTTGGGTATGAAACCTGATTATAATGACCTTCCATCTGAATATTATGGTATTAGGAAAGGTCAGTTATATAATTGTAAGGGTGCATTACGTGATACTAAATTTCCTCCCCCTCAACCACCTTTGGTACACCAACCTTCTCGTCTGGTAACTTTGCGGCTAGAGATAAATGCCACTTCTCAAATTAGTCGAGAAGGAAGGGATGCCATTATAGACAACATACCAAGTGCATAGGCTGGAATTGATATCGGTCTAAATTGGCAAAGAGCATGAGCTAATGCATGTGCTAGTTTTGTATATAAAATAGATGAGGAGATAGATAATATGAATACTGAGGATTTTAAAGCATATGCAAAGGCTTTTCATAATGGTTAGAAAGAACTAATTATTCATGAAGAAGAGGGTGTGGGATCGGTATGTGTCAATGATCAAGGTTGATATTTTAATGTAATTTGTAATGTATACATGTTAATTTCGATTCACATACATTTTGTTATTTTTTTCAAATATAATCTAACGGAAATGTATCATATGTTCACCATTTGCAGTTAACTCATTTGTTGAACCAAAATTTTGATAATGTCACGGTCTCAGGTTCAGGTTCCAATGAAGATATTTTGATAGATCTTAGTTTTTTTGAAGAGTTCATGTTGATACAATTATTATTCTACTTTTATTATATCGGTATATTGTGACCTGAGATACTTTTAAAAGAAATAATTAGGTATATATAATTAAATGTTAACAGATTTTGATTCTGAACGACCTTTTGGACATAGCGCCACCCTCTTCCTCCATATTAGGAGATGTGCCACAAGTATTGAATATTTCACTTATGTGTTGTTATAAAGTGAAGTGCAAGTTTCATTAAAAATTGATTTATAGATTTATCTTATAATTTTGAAATTTTGAAATTTTAGGTTTGGGGAGATGATTTCCATTGTCCAGGGACTTTAGCAATGGATTTGACAATGGGGATAAGATCATCTAAACAATTTTAAAAAGTCGTGTAACGATTTTTTTAATATTGTGAGTTTATTCATTTTCATACATGCAATTTAAAAATACTAATATATACATGTACATGTATTTTACAGGGCATCCAGGAGGGCACAATGCAATACAAACACCAAAAGAGCAGAATGGAGGGTGAACACGATGAGGTATTGCATGGAATTTGAATTTTTTTATAATTTTGTTTTTATGATCTTACATTCTCACTTAATTTTAAAACATTAAAATTTAATTTTAAAGTACATAATCTTATGTATATATGCAATTACACATGTTATGCAGGGCACCCATGATTCAGAGGAGAGCACAAGGAGGTTGATAGATCGTATATTTGAGCGAGATTGTCTAAATTGATGCAACTTTTTATTTGACAGTATTTTAATGTTATATTTATTTTTATCATGATATAAAATTTGGACATATTTAAAGCAAAACTCTTTATTATGAATTGATGCATCTTATTATTTGACAACTTTTTATTATACATTTTAGAATTTTGGACATATTTTAAATATTGAATTATTTATTATGATTTAATACATACTAATTTTGGAGTTTATGTACATCTTGCATGGTACAATTTGCATGATATATGATTTGGTGCTTAAAACTTTTTTTTACATATTTAAGTTCATGAATATGTGGTGCAATGAAAGTAAATATGCATTTAGTTGGTATATTTCGCATATAATCATTCCTATACCTATAATGTTAGTAGATTATTCTTAGGTTTTGTTTAAAGTTGTTTTGTATTTACTCATTTAAAATGAATGTATTAAAATTGCAAATTAAAAAATTTGGTCTACATTTTGTATTTGAATGAATAAAGGATAATTTGATGTAGATGTATAAAACAATGATAACTTAAAATTGCATTATAAAATATGATACATGTACATTTTGCATTCATGTATAGAAAGGCTACTATGGATGTCGGTTGATAGTTAACTTTTAATATAAAATTGTTTGAATGCACATTTACACAAGTTAGATAAAATTTCATTATAAAACATGGCCCACAATTTGCATGATGCATGCATGCTTTGATGCTTTTAAATGTTTTACATATTTGCATTTAGTTGGTACATTTTGCATTCAATCATTCCTATAATGTTAGTATATGATCTTAGGTTTTGTTTAAATTTTTTTCGTCTAGACTTATTTAAATTGAATGTATTAAAATTGCAAATTACAAAATGTGGTCTGCATTTTGCATTTGAATAAATAAAGTATATTTCGATGTAGATTTCTAAAATAATGATAACTTAAAATTGCATTATAAAATATGGTACATGTACATTTTGCATTCATGTATAGAAAGGCTACTATGGATGTCGGTTTATAGTTAACTTTTAATATAAAGTTGTTTGAATGCACATTTACATAAGTTAGAGAAAATTGCATTATAAAACATGGCCCACAATTTTCATGATGCATGCATGGTTTGATGCTTTTAAATGTTTTACGTATTTGCATTTAGTTGGTACATTTTTCATTCAATCATTCCTATAATGTTAGGTTTCATTTAAAGTTGTTTTGTCCTGACTTATTTAAATTGAATCTATTAAAATTGCAAATTACAAAATGTGGTGTACATTTTGCATTTGAATGAATCAAGTATAATTCGATGTAGATGTCTAAAACAATGATAACTTAAAATTACATTATAAAATATGGTACATGTACATTTTGTATTCATGTATAGAAAGGCTACTATGGATGTCGGTTGATAGTTAACTTTTAATATAAAGTTGTTTGAATGCACATTTACATAAGTTAGATAAAATTGCATTATAAAACATGGCCCACAATTTGCATGATGCATGCATGGCTTGATGCTTTTAAATGTTTTACATATTTGCATTTAGTTGGTACATTTTGCATTCAATCAGTCCTACAATGTTAGTTGATGATTCTTAGGTTTTGTTTAAAGGTGTTTTGTCTTGACTTATTTAAAATGAATTTATTAAAATTTTAAATTACAAAATATATATTTTTTTGAATGCACATTTACATAAGTTAGATAAAATTGCATTATAAAACATGGCCCACAATTTGCATGATGCATGCATGGCTTGATGCTTTTAAATGTTTTACATATTTTCATTTAGTTGGTACATTTTGCATTCAATCATTCCTATAATGTTAGTAGATGATTCTTATGTTTTGTTTAAAGTTGTTTTGTCTTGACTTATTTAAAATGAATCTATTAAAATTGAAAATTACAAAATGTGGTCTGCATTTTGCATTTGAATGAATCAAGTATAATTTGATGTAGATGTCTAAAACAATTATAACAATTTTCATGATGCAAGTGCATGGTTTGATTCTTAAAGGTTTTACTTATAATTTAAGTTCATGAATATGTAGAAATGAAAGTAAATTTATATTAGTTGGTACATTTTGCATTCAATCATTCCTATAATGTTAGTAAATGACTCAACCAACCACAATCACAAATTAAAAGAGAAGTAACAGTGCTAGCTCAACCAACCACAATCACAAATTAATAGAGCAATAACAACGCAGCATATATCACAAATTAACAAAGTAGTAAATCCCCAATACAAGTCTACATACCAAGCAGTATACATATAACTGTGTAACTCAATACAAGACCCAATGAGTATTTCTTTCACAACATCACATTCTTAAGAATGTACAACTTAAGAGTGCACAAAAAGAAATGTTGACAATGTACTTGAACTCTAAGTTCTCAAATATGAATCCAATTAGAAGAAATTGTTGGGCAGTTCAATTAAAAAAATTCTAATGGTATGCCATCTTCAATGATTTGTTCATGGTCAACTTTTGACTCTCCATTTTTTAACTTTCAATTGTTCTTTTATTGAACTTCTATCAACTTTATGCATGTTGCACACACCAAGTGACTATATTGACAACTTATAAGGTTGATAGTTGAAGGTAAACATTACTCTCAATTTGGTGAGTTTCTTGGAAAAAATAACCTTTAAGTATAATAGACCCTCTTTCATATATAAAATTGTTATCATCATAGTCTTCCAATAACTTCATCTTTCGTTTAGTGCACTGCATCAAATAATACTTGAAATTTTCTATGTTGTTAGTGGGTGCAACTACATCAAAAACATCTCCCACACAATAAAACAAGTGTAAATTCATATCATAATTTACATGAAATTAACTTTATCAATATGGACATGATTTTGTTATCTATTTCTAGAGCTCTATATTTTAACTATTATCAAGATTCTTATACACATTGATTTTAAAAACATAAAACAGATATATATATATATATATATATATCAATTGAAATGTTACCTTCTCTAACAAGATTAGAAACTCGATCACCTTCAGATGATACTATAGTCTCCTCTGATTCCATCTCTTCGAAGCTTATAACTGACATTTTCCCCTTTGTATTTAGTTCTTTATGTTGCCAAGGTTTTACATACATATTGTTTTCACAAACATCATTGAATTGTGTGTCCTCTATGCAAACATGACAAAAACAAGAATATTTTCTTTTATCAAATGCAAACGCATTTCGGTAATCCTTTGTTTTAATTGAATGCAATTTTTGAGTCCCTTTTACTGTTTCAGCTTCATATGTAATCAATCTATCTACATCTTCGACTCCAATATGCTAAAAAAACCTATTGTAAATTCAAACAAGAATTTATATGTGTTATTTAAAATACAATTTATATATGTTGAAGATAATGATTATCATATTGCTTAAACTATATAATTTATAAATGTTTAAAATTAGAAAATTAATAAAAATTATCATATATTAAAACTATATACAAATTAATGTGTAAATATATGTACATACCTTCGTACCTCCCTTGATGGGTTAGTCTGATAGCTTAGTGCACCATCGCACCATTTAACAACTTGTTCAACTGAGACAAGTCTGTCTACAGAATGATCCATTTGATATCTTTGAATTGCTCTTTTTATACATGCCCTTGCACCATAATGTTCTCCTTTTCTGTGACCAGTCTCAAAGAAATTCCAACGATGTTTAATGTGTGTTTTCTTATGAAGACGACAAAACCAAAAGAATGGTCTTGAAGATTTGAATTGAACTATGCATCCCTCTGACCATATCCAATGTTCATTGAATTTTATTCCACGGCCTTTCAATGAGTCATAAATCTTATCAAAACAATGTAGTACAAAATGTGTATCATGTGTACGATCATCGCTGATATAAAAGTGACATTCTTTAATAACATGTCGATTCTTACTAGTGATTTCTTTATCATCAACATTTTGTTCAACATGTCTATATTGAATATGGACAAGCATTGAGACTTGGTCAAAATCATTATATTCACTATGTATTTCATTTTGTGCAACAAATGTGTAATTCTCTGTAAAATCAACTACTGACAAAATGGTCCCTGATGGAAACATTTCATGAGAGTTTTTGAATTGCAGGTCTCGCCATCGAGATCTATGTGAATGCTTTGTGTACTTATAAATTTCTGTCTAAAATTTCTTCAAAAACTCTATCACATGAATTTCTTCTTCTTGTCATTCAATCCTTTTATCACTTTTACTATTATTTGAACTACTCTATGTATGGATATATTCATATCTCTTCCATTTCACTTTTAGGTTAGACAATGATTGATCATTTATATCAATAGAATATTTGTTGTGAAATAAAGTCAAATTTCCACAATGATCACATTTTTTACCACCAACACATTTCTTTTGGTAAAATAATTCATGAATTTCTCTTTCACATAGAATTTTGGATATGAAACCATGGATAGTGGAAGGAGAAGGTGAATGTTTCCAAAATGTTTTACCAAAATTAAGGAAGGTTTTATAATATAATTGAAATTCCACATGATAATGACAATAACTATTGTCACATACAGTGATAGGTTTAACATACCATGGTTTTTGTTACACAAAAGTACTAATTGAGACATTAATTCCATGATTCTCTTCTATGAACTTATTGAACAACTCTATCTAAGTGGTGTCCAATATATGTTTTGCATGTTCTTCATATTGATTTCATACTATTCTTCATTGCATCACATCCCTTGCTTTTGGTGAAACATGTGAATTTTTCATCCAATATTCATATATTATTTTTTTAACATCTTCTCCAAGTCTATCTTTGTATGGTTGCCTACAAATAACTATCCAACAAGCGAGCTCATCATTTACATCTATTTGTAATCGAAATTTCCTATGTTTATGCAATGTTTTTCATGAGGTCTCTAATATTTTTTCCATAGATTTTACCAAACGATTTTCTTTAGTACTTGATGAAACCACTACCATTTGTATTTCTCTACATGCAACTAGATCGTTTTTCTTTCTAGATCTTCCAATTTTTTGTAGAGAACTATTTATATTATGAATCACATTTTCCTTCACCTTTTTATCTTTCGTTGATTTTCGAATACCCAATAGAGTTGTAGCGTCTTTTAATTTCTTTGATGTTAAGAGACCTCTCAAAATTTGAGCTTGAAATGTCACACTTTCATCTTTGAATAACTTCTCAATAATGACCTTAACACGATATCGTATAATATGGTCAGTTTTTTTATCTCCATATATGTCAGTGTCAACATTTTCTAACATCTCATCATTGATATTGATTTCATTTGTACATATGAAAATTAAATGTAAATGTGTATAAATATTCATTAAAAAATAGAGTTTGAATTAAATTGAAATTAATAAATGTATATAATTTCAATAATACACATGACATATATATATATATATATATATATATATATATATATATATATATATATATATATATATATATATATATATATATACTTGATGGTGATTCAACTTCTTCATTTGAATCTCTTTCAACATCATCAATCATTGGTTCATTATCTTTTTCACTTTGTCTTTCAAAAATTTCAATTGCATCATCAATGTTATGAGGAATATTTCTCTCTATTTACATTGCAAAATAGTTTTCAAATTAGTTCATCAAATAAAAATTAAATTTCACAATAAACTAGTTAAATTTTAAATATCATTTATAATATTTACATTTACATACCTACTTCAACTTCTAGTTGAGATTGATTTTCCCTTTCAATATTTGCGCGCTCTTCCTTCTTTCTTTTGTAATAGTTTCTCCTGTATTCTCTATGAGACTCAATGTCTCTTGTTCGATCATATTTTCTCTTGCAATTTCTTTGATTTCCCATGATAATTCAATCTATGTAAATTTTTAAAATCCAACCAAAAAAAGTCAATTTCAAAAAAATCCTGCAAAAAAAAACTCACTGTCAAAATTTAGACCAAAAAGCTCACTTTAAAAATTCAGCACAAAAGAGTTACTCTAAAAATAACTCACTTTAAAATTTCAGCCAAAAAATTTTGGTTTCAAAAAAGCCCACTTTAAAAATTTAGCGCAAAAAAATCACTTTAAAAATTCAGCCTAAAAGACTTACTTAAAAATTAAGCCCAAAAAACTTACTTTAAAAATTAAGCTAAAAAATCTCAATTTAAAAATTCAGCCCAAAAGACTTACTATAAAAATTAAGTTAAAAAATCTCACTTAAGAAATTCAGCCCAAAAGAATAAAGCTAAAAAATCACACTTAAAAACTTCAGCCCAAAAGATTTACTTTAAAAATTAAGTCCAAAAAATTTCCTCCAAAAATTCAGCCCAAAAAATTTACTTTCAAAATTAATTCCAAAAAAATCAGCCTAGAAAATATACCTTAAAAGTTCACTCCAAATGAGGAAAGTGTGTGAAAATAAAGTTTCGGCTCCATTTATTTATATCATTTCGAGTGAAATGTGTTTTCAGAGGGTCGCATCATTTCATTTTTGCGGGCGACGGAAAATATCAACACATTTTCGACCAAACTTTTAAGAATAATTCAACCGAACTTTTAACGTAATTCGGTTGAGTTATTTTTCCATTTATTTTAACGGGTGTCGAAAATAAACAGAAGTTTGATCGAATGTAATTTTAATTTGGTCGAACTGTTTTAACCTGCAACTCTGCAACAGCTCGACTCTGGTCACCTTTTTTCAACTTCAAAACGCTTAAGCTCCATCAATTTTAGTGAATTTACTATCAGAACGAAAACCAAAATTTGCAGAATTGAATCTACTTTCAGTAAATATAAATTTTATGGAATTTCATAGAAATTTTCTAATTTTAATTAATTTTCTAAAAAATTGTGTGCAAAAAAACTCTGAAGGTCATTATGATTAAGTGAAATAAAAAATTTGTATCTTCCAAAATACACTTTTAAAAATATGAAAAATTTATGGTTCATTAGATTGGTCTACTTTCTATAATGGGTAGTTTTTATATTTTTAGTTTATAAATAATATATCGAGAAATTTGACGCTCTGCTAAACATCTTCAAAATATGTAGTTTTTCCATATTGGTTCAATTCAAAAAAAATTAGTAATTATGATGTGCATCAGTTGGTTTCGTAAATATAATGATATCAAAATAGAGTCTATCCAGATTATTGCAATGCATTTTTTTTTCAAAAAAGCCAAGTTAACAAAGAATACACTAGTGCTCAAGAACATGACGTGTTATGAATCCCTTGATTTTTAAAGAACACATAGTGAAACAATTGCTAAGTTGACATATCAAATGTGAATTAAAAAAAATCCAAAAAATAAGTAATAGAAAGATAATAAAATTTCTAACAAGTTTCCTTTTTATTGTAAAATGAAATTGTAAACAGAAAAAATTGCTTTGGCTTGCCGAAAGTTGAAGAACTTCTAAAAATGACATTTTTTTCTCAAAAGAGGGAAAAAAGTGTAACCCGACTTCACATTTTCACCCAAGACAATGTTAGAAATACTAAGAGGGGGTGAATCAGTATTTCGTACAATTAGTATTTTACTTTTATTTTGCAATGTTAATAATCAACTAAGATAAGTATTTCTAGTTAACATATGTAAAGTGTAATCAATAAAAAAACACATTAATGAATCAAAAGGCACATCATCACAAAGAGACACTTGGTTTTTAGGTGGAAACCCCAACTAGGAAAAATGTTAATTGAGTCAAACAGACATTAAATGGATTTGTTAATTGAGGCAAATAGATGTTAAACATCCTCGTGCACATGAATTCCTTGGGCAGTTTGATGATTTTGCTGCGGTTTTTAAATTTTTTCACCTAAAGTCATTATCGCGACCTTTGTTCTTGGGAGTTGCACTACAAAGTAGGTTTCATACTCATTTGCTTGTGTTATAACATGTTGTTTTAACTTAGGCATCCACATTACCTCATCATTTCGTCAAAGTTTGGTTGGGAAGCTTCTTTTATGGTATCATATTGAGATATAATTGTGACTCTGATGACAGAGTGTTATGAAACCAGCTCACAAAAAGATAGAAAAGATAGATCTACGCCTTAGAATTCAGCCTCTTCGAGGGGGCAACCTCCTTTACATTACACAAATGAATGATTCCTTAATGATTCAAATGACAAAACCTTCTTTCTATATATAGGAGTCTAAGGAGTCACAAAATAACCTAGCCGACCTAACAATAATAATATAAAGGCACAAAAATAACAATAGAGGGATTCTATGGGGCACAGTAATAACAATATGGGCACCATAGGGGCACAACAATATTAATAAGGGATACAACTACAATAGTAATGGGGTAATCACTAGTATTATAGGGACCTAACATGCCCCTCTCCTTCAAAAAAGTGTTGTTCTCAATGCTTGAGTAGTTCTGGATGCTTTTGATAAAATTCTCATCCTCCCATGTGGAACCTTCAACAGATAAGTTCTTCCACTTGATGAGATACTCCGAAATTGATCGATTTCGTAGCTGTCGAGTTCTTGTTTCTGTGACTGCTTCCGGTTCCAATATTATTTTTCCTTCCTCATTAAGTTCTGGCAATATTGGTTGAACTGGGAGCTTGTCACCTATAACCTTCTTTAAACATGAAACATGGAAAACTGGGTGCACTCAAGAAGCCACAAGAAGCTCTAATTTGTATGCCATAGTACCAATATTTTGCAACACCTTGTACGGACCATAATACTTTGGTGATAATTTATTATCCTTCTTAGCTTGCTTGAGGGACATTTGTTTATATGGTTGTAGCCGTAGGAATACCCAATCACCTACATAAAAACTTCTTTCGCTGCGATGTTGATCTGCATGTTGTTTCATTCTATTCTGCGCCAACACGAGGTTATCCTTTAAGAGTTGGAGGACTTGTTGTTGATGCTCGATGTGATGTTCCACTGCTTAAACCTTAGAATTTTCTTTTAAATGTGATGTGATGGATGGTGGTTGATATCCATAAAGTGTCATAAATGGGGTCATTTTTGTTGCTGTATGGAAGGAAGTGTTATACCACCATTCAACCAGAGGCAACCATTTGACCAATTATGTCTGTTTATCATATACAAAGCAACGAAGATATCCTTCCAAACATTTTTTTATTATCTCAGTTTGCCCATCAGATTGAGGATGATAATATGAGCTATGAGCTAACTGAGTACCGAGACAAGAAAATAATTCTGTCCAAAAATTTTCAGTGAAAATGGGATCTCTGTCACTTACAATAATCTTTGGGTTTCCATGTAGCTTTTGAATTGTTTCCATAAATGCAGTAGAAACTATACTGGCTTTAAATGGATGTGATAATGCACAAAAGTGTGCATACTTGGTAAGTCTATCAACTACCACCATGATGACACTCTTTCCCTCAGACTTGGGTAAACCTATGATAAAGTCCATTGAAACCTCCTCCCAACGTTGGCTTGGAATGGATAAAGGTTGTAATAGACCCGAGGTCTTAATTGTTTCAACTTTATTTTGTTGGCAAACCAAACATTCTGCCACAAACTTTTGAATATTCGATTTAAGGCCATCCCAAAAAAAATCCTTCTTAACCCTGTGGTAAGTTTTTAAAAATCCTGAGTGCCCTCCTAAGGGAGAAGTGTACAATTAAATAAGAATCTTTTACTTGAGTTGGGAATTCTTACAGAGGTATAAGCGATCTTTGTACCATAATGAACCATTTTGCTAGCTAAATGTATCAGATGTACAAGAATCTTGTTGTAACTTTCGAATAAGTGCCCACACTTCTTCATCATTCTTCCATTCCTCCCTTGCTTCGTTTATCCAATCTGGTTGGATAATAGAAATGGCGCACAAAAATGCTTCCACATCCTCATCCTTTCTTGAGAGTGCATCTGCCACCACATTTTGCTTCCCTTTTTTGTAGATGATTTCAAAGTCATAACCCAACATCTTTGTGACCCACTTTTGTTGCTTTTCAGAGGATAATCTTTGTTCTAAAAAGTATTTAAGGCTATCATGAGCTGTTTTTACCTTGAAGTGTCTTCCCATTAGGTAGGGTCACCATTTCTTAAGTGCATGTAGTATTGCCAACATTTCCTTCTCATAAATAGCTTTGTGTAAAAACTTTCCCTTGATTGGATGACTTTCAAAAGCAATGGGTCTTTCATCTTGCATTAAAACAGCACCAATTCCATTTCCTGAAGCATCACATTCCACAATAAAGGTTTTTGTGAAGTCTGGTGTAGCTAAGACCGGTGCTTGGCACATTTCCTCTTTAAGATGTTCGAAGGCCTTTGTTGCTTCTGAAGTCCATGAAAATGCATCTTTCTTCAATAATGTTGTTAGAGGTGCTGCTATTCTCCCATAATTCTTAACAAACTTACGATAATACCTTGTCAACCCGAGAAATCCTCGCAGATGCTTTATGGATGTGGGGATTTTCGATTCCTTTAATTTTGCTAGGGTCTACCTTAACTCCTTCATGAGATACAATATGACCCAGATATTCCACCTCCTGTACTCCAAAGAAACATTTGGATCTTTTTGCATATAATTGTTTCTCCTCCAATAGTTGTAGCACCCTGTCAACATGTTCAACATGATCCTTCCAAGACTTGTTGTAGATTAGTATATCATCAAAAAATACTAACACAAATTTTCTAAGGAAGGGTTTGAAAATGGAATTCATCAAACCTTGAAATGTAGAAGGTGCATTGGTAAGGCCAAAAGGCATGACCAAAAATTCATAATGACCCTCATGAGTTCTAAATGTTGTTTTCGGAATGTCCTCAGTCTTCATTCTGATTTGATGATATCCTGAACGAAGATCCAACTTGGTGAAGTAAATTGATCCATGCAATTCATCCAGTAATTCATCAATGACAGGAATGGGAAACTTATCTTTAATAGTGAGCTTGTTGAGCTCCCTATAATTTGGACACATGTGCCATGATCCATCCTTCTTGTGCACCAATACTACTGGAGCAGAGAAAGAACTTTGACTAGGTTGAATTATACCAGTCTCTAGCATTTCTGCAACCATACGTTCAATTTCACTCTTTTGGGCATAAGGATATCTGTGCGGCATGATGTTTGGAGGGACACTTCCTGGAATCAGAAGAATAGCATGATCATGATCACGAATAGGTGGGAGACCTTTGGGAGTCTCAAATACCTTGGAATGATTGTCCAAGACTTTTTGGAGATCTGGAGAAATAGATGATTTTGATGTGGAAACATCTAGGTAACATAATTGTGAAATTACACCTCTTTGTTCCTTTTTTAGAAGCTTTGTCATACCGTTAGAGCTGATTATCTTTCCCGGTTTCCCTGCAATACCCCTTAATTCAACTTCCTTTCCTTCCGCTAAAAATTTCATGAAAATTTCTTGAAAATTAAAAGCTATTGTACCCAAGGATTGTAGCCATTGGACTCCTAGTACAACATCAGCACCTCCCATTGGAATGTAAAGGGCTAGTCAATACATATTCTCCCATGGATAGCTTGATATTATGGCACTTTCCAGAGAAATTTATTGTTCCTCCATTTGCAACCATCACTTGACACTCTGGTACTGGATATAGGAAGCAATTCAATTCTTTTGCTACCTTACAATGAATAAAATTATGGGTACTTCCTGAATCAATCAACACTATTACCTTTTTCTTCTTGATTTGTCCTTCTATCTTGATGGTTTGAGGAGTGTTAATTCCAACCAATGCATTACAAGATATGGTCGGATTCATTTCTTCTTTATCTAGGCTTTGTTCCTGGAGTATATCCTCTTCTTTTGACCTTTCTTGCTCCTTTTCTTCTTCCTCTTCACAATCTATGTAGAATAATTTCTTCTCAGCACACTTATGACCTTTAGTGTATTTTCTATCACAACTGTAACAAAGCCCTTTTGCTCTTTTTTCTTCCAATTGTTGTGGTGTCAACCTTATAGGTTGTGGAAGACTAAGGGCAACAACACTTCCATATTTATAGTTTTGAGTGGTATGCTTCCTGGTTGCCATAATTTTGCTTTCCATTTTTCTTGCTAACCTAAATGCCTTCTCTAATGAATCAAGTTCCCAAAGGCGAACATCATGTTGGATATTATCCTTTAAAGTCCTATGAACACATCAATCCTATGCTCCTCTGGAATATTTTTTACCCTTATGTTCAATTTTTGGAACTCCTCAATGTGCTCCATTATTGAACCCTTTTGTTTGAGACTTATCAATTGGCTAAAAAAAGTGTTGCTTTTTGTATCCTCATAATGTGTTGTCAATTCTTCCATAAAAATTGCCCAAGAGATAATTTTTTTACGAGAGTAAAGCCATTGATACCATGCAAACTGATTTGGTTCCAAATATAAAGTTGCAATACGTACCTTTTGTGTGTTTTGCACATTATTGAGATCAAAAAATTGCTCCATCTGTAATATCCATGTTGCAGGATCCTTGCCATCAAACTTTATCGACTTTTGGAATATGGTGGGTCTTCAATCCAACATTAGAGTCTATGAAATCATTATTAACATTTCTTTTGTTCGCATCATGAGTTTCCTTTACTACCCTTTCACCATTAGTAAGTATTTCATATAGAAGATTTGTCAAATCTGTCTTCAAATCTGTCATGCCTGTCTTCAAATTTGTGTTCAAATCTATCTTCAAATTGTCCATCTTAGCTTCCATGCCATTCATCTTAGCTTCCATGCTATTTATCTTAGCTTCTGTTAGCTTTTGTGAGAGTGGCATTTGTTGCACTTGGTCTTGTAATTTTGATATATCATGTAGCATTTCTTCCTCTTCTTCATGAGTCATGCTAGAGCTTTCAGGTTGCTTACTAGGTGTTTGCATTTTCTTTCCTCAGGGCATCAGTTACCGATAATAATGCTCTACTATGCCCTTTTAATTCCTTCAAAATAAATTTTCAAACCAAGCTTAAGCAAGAATTTAAAAAAATCTGCACACCTTTTTTCACTTTGTAGGAGCTCGATATTGCCTCTAATGTATCTCTATAATTTTGGATCATCCAGTTTTGAAATTTCTACCTACAGTAGTCCTTTGTGTTCTCTTTCCAATGCCACCAGTTTGATCCAAATTGGATTCTCCAAGGAAGAGTTATGCCAAATCTCCCACAGTGACCTGATTATAGACTAGTTGAGTAGAGCGAAATTGTACGACGTACCACGTGTCCCTGTTTCGACCTTTGGCTCTGAAAAATATATACAAGAAACTACAATCCGTCCAATTTCTGTACCTTCTTACAAAATTTCAATCCGATGCTCAGAGATAAAGTTATGACGATTTTCCCTAGGTCACCTTTTTGGAATGTAATTCAGGAGTCTGCAAAAAGACCAACTTCCTCAGATCATATCTCCACAAATATAGTGTGAAAAGATTTGAAATTTGGACCCCAGGTTCATTGCGATTTCATCTCAAATGGGTTTTTTTTTTTCGCTTCTGAAACATCACAGAAAAAAAGTTATAGCGAAAATTCCATGATGACCTATTTGGAGCAGCGAAACCCTAGAATCCAAAAGCTCTGATACCAAATGTTATGAAACCAACTCACAAAAAGTAGAAAAGATAGATCTACGCCTTAGAATTCAGCATCTTCAAGG
The DNA here is from genome assembly GCA_031772625.1 of Pinus tabuliformis. Classification (NCBI taxonomy): domain Eukaryota; kingdom Viridiplantae; phylum Streptophyta; class Pinopsida; order Pinales; family Pinaceae; genus Pinus; species Pinus tabuliformis. Next base: position 540,509,383 of record CM062813.1, read on the forward strand.
GGAAACCTCCTTTACATTACACAAATGAATGATTCCTTGATGATTCAAATAACAAAACCTCCTTTCTATATACGAGTCTAAGGAGTCACAATATAACCCAGCTGACCTAACAATAATAACAATAGAGGGATTCTATGGGGCACAGTAATAACAATAAGGGCACCATAGGGGCACAACAATATTAATAAGGGATACAACTACAATAGTAATGGGGTAATCACTAGTATTATAGGGACCTAACACAGAGGTTGCCTGACACGAGTGGTAGGCCGTGTCTAAGGCTATGTGTAGATAACGGTGATATATGTAGACTTTCTAAGGCTTCATTTAGACATTTTTTTGATAGATATGAAGTAAAATCGAGGCATGTTGACTGATAGCATAAGCAACAAACTTGAGGACCAGTGATACTATTAGATACTTCATGCAAAATCTTGGCCTTGGTAATAGAGGGGTATGATCCCTTAAAAACCAGGTTGACATCAATGCCAACCAACCATTAGTCTTTGGCATCAATTCCAACAAACAACCCTAGCTCAACCTACTCAAATATCACATAAGGAAATGGAGGAAAGAATAGATAAAGGACTATGCTTTGGATGCAACAACAAATGGTCGAAAGGGAATAAATGTTGGGAATCAAAATTATTCACTTATGAAAAAAATGATGAAGAGGAAATGGATGTATCTACACAAAGAAATAAGGAAGCAATTGTCAACCTAAAAGAGCAATAAATGAGATGGAAATTGTGCACTACATTGATTCAGATAGGTGTGAGATATATGTTCATGCATTGATAGGTTTATCATATCCTCAAACCTTGAATATTTTTTGTTGTATTAGGAAGAAAAGGGTCATAGTGCTTATTGACTCAGGTAATACCCATAACTTCATTGTTAAAATATTAGTATAATGCCTTAATTGTTTTGAATATCCAATGACAAATACTCAATTTTTAATTGCCCATGGAGGGAGTATTGATTGTGTGAGAAAATGTTACAACATTAAACGGATCATGAGAAAATATAATTTGGAAAGCATAATGTATGCCATCCCATTTGGAGGTCTAGATGTTGTTGTAAGGATCTAGTGGTTGAGAAAATTGGGTACAATTTCTATAAATTGCAACTAATTATTCATGAGATTTGAATTGAAAGGAACTCAATATAATCTGAGAGGGTTAAAATATGGACCCTCTCAATTCATCAACTCTCATAGAATGGAAATGATCCTAAAAATGGGTAGCAAGGGAGTTGTGGTTAAATTATATTCTATGGAAGTTAAGCACGAAGATGAAAATATTCCCAAGGAATTAAAATTCACCTTGTAAAAGTAGTGTAGGATCTTCCAAGAAATTCCTAAAAGTATACCTCCATCTAGAGATCATGAAAACCAAATTGAATTAATACCAGGAAGTAATCCTCCTAATAAAAGTCCTTTTAGCTATCCTCATCAACAAAAAAGGGAGACTGAGAAAATGGTACAAGACATGCTAGATTCAAGTATTATTCAACATAGTAGGAGTTCATTTTTAGCTCCAAAGGTGATGGTAAGAAAAAAGATAATTCTTTCACGATGTGTCTTAATTATAGAGATATAAACAAAATCACCATTAAGGATAAAGTCTCTATCCAAAACATTGATGAGATATTAGATGAACTTCATGGAGTGGCTTATTTGACAAAGCTTGATCTTAAATCAAGATACCGCCAAATCATATTAAGAAAATAATTTATTCCTAAATCAACTTTTAGAACACATGAAGAGCATTATGAGTTCTTAGTCATGCCCTCTAAATACTCTTTCAACATTGAGGTGGAGAAAGATAATAAATTTCCCTTGATGTGTTATTAATTAAAAACAATAATGGGATAGTAAGGAATCAAGTATAAAAAAAATAAACTCACGCAAATAGATACCAACATGCAAACTCGCACCATAATCCTTCTCAAAATGTTGGGGTTATTCACACATTAACTACAGGAGAATTCAAAGTCTTTGGCACAAAACACTTAGAACATGAATTACGTCACTTGAAGCAAGTGTTCAAAGGTAATGGCTTCAATGATAGTGAAATAATAAAGAAACCCGCATAACCCAAGAAAAACACAACAACGATCAAAATTGGGAGACAAGAGGTCCATGGGTTATGGGTCCAAGTATTATTTGTAATAAATACCTACCGAGACCTATATTATCTCCAATATATCAAGTATCAATAGAGATTAAAAAACAACCATGTGCAAATTTATTGATGCTTAAAAGATTCAATTCTAATATGGATCTATGATGGTTTATTTTATTTATTTACATCTCATGGAAATTCATTTTTTCAAAAAGATATTGGATGGCATTTTGTTTATATTTTCGTTTATGCACATTATGGATATTATATCTCATCCATATTTCATTATGGTACACATCTTGCTTCTCTCGATGCAACAAATTTATGCTACTAAAAGGAAACAAAATTTGAATGTGTCTCAAACTCTAAGAGAAAATTGAACATCAAATTCCAAAAATAAAATAAAGAAACTTGATTATTTTCATTTTAGAATCTTAATATATTAGTTTAAAAACTAGAATATATTGAAAGTATGTAAGAGTTTACCTCCAAAATTAAGGGGATTTAGGCTGAAACTGCCTAAGTCAACTCCCAATTTCCACTAAATTTACCAAAACCAATAAATGCAATAGAGGATCAAAAGGAACTTAGCAAATGGATGCCCTAATAATTGATGTCTTATATCCAAAAGCCTCATAGAAGAGAAGTCACAACTTTGGTACCAAACCTTCCTTAAGGTAAACTTGTAAAACACTATTAAATGAAGTTTCTCAAAAGAATCTTTAGAAACCAATATTAAGGCTAGGGAATAATAATCCTTAGCTCCAATGTGATGTGTTAATTATGACCAAACGATCTACTAAACTATATTTTAACTCCACTAGCATACCAAATAATTTAGGAAAACATAATCAACCCAAAACAAATAGAAGCAAAAGTTTCACAAGATATTGGAGCCAATGCTCCAAGATTTAGCATTAAACTCCAAAATAGCATTTATGCATCCCAAAATACATATGAATATCTCATAATCTCTCATCTACTTATTGTCTTGTGTTATTCTTCCTTTATTGTTATAAATGAGGTATGTGATCCCTCTATTTATACACAACTCATTTTTCTAGTGACATCCACTAAAATGCAATAAAAATGTGGAAACATAATTGAATTCCTTAAATACACCCACCAGGCCATGTTTATGGGATAATAATGACTCACAAAACTCCCCAAATATTTCATTAAGTCTTATGTCAAAAATCACACATCACATAGGTTGTAACTAGGAAATTACATATCCTAACATTCCCATTGACCCAAGTAGAGTCAAGCTTCAAGATTAGCATGATAATGGCCTTCTCCACGCAAAACGATGGAGTAAGTACCCTATAAAGGGTTAAAACAATAATATGTTCACATTTACTTGGATATTTTATTGAATGAGGATAAATTTCCTTAATAGAGGTTTACTTGCATTTATCTACCCCTTCAGAAAGGAAAATTTTCATAACTTCACAACTATAAAATGAGGACCTACGCCTTTTTATGTAGTGCATTCACATAAATGAAGTTTCAAGTCCAAACTTGCAACCTTTAAATGCTATAATCACACACTATGATGTTATTTGTTAACTTTGTGCTAGTAAATAGTAGTATTTGTTGGTAAATAGGAATCCCCTTCCTTAGATAAATATTTTCAATAACAACAACAATCAAATCGATGAAACTTATGTCCAAGTGAGTGTTCTCACAAACAATGAGTTCAAAAAAAAAAAACCTCTTCCTAGAAAAAGTTTTATTAAAAGATGTACCAATGCTATCTTTTATATGGAACCCCAAACGTCTATTAAGAGTTTTGTCAAATAGAGTTTAATTGACATTAAATTGTTTTCATCATCAATTAGGCCAAATATTGTTGAAACAAAATGCCTTAGTTAGTTAAGCTTTTCATTGAATTAATACATCAACCTACTCTATAAAGGCTTGTAGTTGAGATATTAGGAGAAGGATTGAAACTGCCAAATGAAAACCAAAATCCCCTCTAGATTTTGAGTTTTGACACTATCTACTCAACAATAATTACATGAAATGTATTATCTAAAAACTTCATAACAATAATCCCAATAACATCCATGGCTAGAGAGCCCTCACCATCAACTATGAGCATGCCCATGCCCATGCCTTACTAGCAAAAAAAATCCATCCCTTTTAACAAAAAAAATATCTAATACACTAGTATACCTACAATTGGGTGAAATTTATATCAATGCTTCTGAACGTCAATGCATATTGTGTTTACAATTGGGTGAAAGTTGTGTTAACAATAAGGTAGTCAGTCGATATTACTTCAATTATATTCGCTCCTTTCTCTACATAACATTTCCTTGTCCATTTGTTTGATAGCAAGACTCAGACTTTGGATCAAGCAAAAGAATCAATTGTATCCCTCTGTGATTTTTAGGCAAGCACTAAAAAGATATGATAAATATTTTTTATCATATACAATTTTAAAAAAATAATTTACATTGATAATACTGCATTATGCTTACCTATAATTACAAACATAATCCCATATAAATAATTCTAATTAGCATGGCGATTAACAACATACAAAAATTAAATTCAAAACATGTATACTAACAATCCTATTAAATCTTTCAATTTCAATGCCACTTGAACGTTATTAAAATGCCAATGTGAAAGGGCTTCACAAGCATATGAAATGATACTTGAAGCCACTCCATCAACTGGGAACAAAGACAAAAGTTATATTCACTTATCGAGGTCTAATATTACTCCTTACTTCAAACTAATTAATATCCACTTATCCATGCCTGAAATTATTCTCTACTTCAAACCGATTAACACCCACAATCATCTCAAAATGATATTAGAGGATAGCCTGAAACATAACCAAAGCAATAGTATTTCCAACCCCAAATAATTATGGTGTTGGCCAACCCAAGTTCATGAAGTTCACATCTTTGTACATAGTGGAGCAAAGCATGGGAATTAATTTAATGAGCAATTACTTTTCCTCGAAGAGGAGGGATAATGGGATATAAACCATGAGAATTCTTATATTGGAGATGGAATTGATGTCTTGCGAACTCATCACTGAAGGGATTGCACCTAACCACATTTATATAGATTAGTTCTATGCAAAGGTAATTGGTTTGATTCAATATAAGAATGATGATTATTTATCTTCTTAATTATTTAAATTACAATCTAATTATTTAATTATTGAGATAATGGCTTTTATTTTTAATGTTAAGCATAAAATATTGTGATAAATTTAATCAAAATCAAAACATAAAATTTACAAGCATTTTTCACTAAAAAATATTGAGATATTTTAGAACTGGCTATTATTAATAGAACTTACATAAATTACTAAATCTTAAAAGCCATATACTGTAAAACATATCTCTCTTGTAATATCTCTATAAGGGAAGTACACATGGATAAAAGTGACATGGAGGTTTTTTCTGGAGGACACAAGGCTATATATGCACATTCTTAGAGCCTTTTTCACTCTAGAGATCATCTTTCTCCATGTTGGCTAGAGAGCAAGTCACCAATAAAGAGCTTTGGTTTAAAGATGTTAGTTCAATTATATATAAAATAGTGATAGCCTTGTTTAAACTTGTATATTAATTTTTAATAGTGATTCATATGGTAAGGTTATCTAATCCTATATCTAATTCTCTGTTGGAATATTTGGGTTCCGATACTTTAACAATTATTTAGTAAAAAAAATACATTTTTGGTTAAGGAAACTCGTGAGTTTATTTTTACTATCTATGTCAGAATATATGTTTATGTAGATTTACATGAAACTCTTCTTAACTACATTGTGCTAGAAAGTGTTAATTATTAAAATCAAATCATGGCATGTTATGGCTTTCTATTCAAATGAAAATTCATTTTCATTTCCAAAATCCCACTTAAGGGAAGGACCCAAAATTGGATAGCCATTAGGGATATGCCAATAATATTCCACGACTCTAAATATGCCCCTTCTAAAATTGTAACTACTCGAGAATTATGTTAATGGTGAGAAAGTTATTGTTAATTCCATGTATTAAGATATAATTACTATTCCATTGTTTCCCAAACATGAAATTTTCTCTCGAAAAAGGAAGAGGAGACCTGATCATTTTCCTTAGACCCAGGAAAAAATCAAGTATTTGCATCTTAAAGAAATGTAGAAAAGGAATCTAGTTTATCCAAATTTTAGGATCTATCAAGCTAACAACACATATTATATGATTTAACATGTTGTAGTAGAAAAGATGAACCACACAAAAAGGAAATTTGAATGAACACAAAAGAGTATCACAGTGAAAACCAATAATTTTATTCATGAGACATCTATGTATAACCTTGGTAGCAATTTAAACATAATGTTCCATTTAATGAGAATTGTGAACTCAAAATGAGAAATCAAACCTTTAAAACCATTTTTTGAGTCAAAAACACTAAAATCAAACCTCAAATAAAAAAATGGTGCTATAAAGAGCACATTTTTTTAAGGTTAAAATACAACATTTTTCAACGATGGCCTTAAAAACCAACATTGTTGCTAACATAAACCTTTAAATCAACACATAAATCAAAAAGTAGTGCTACGAAGAGAATTTCTTTTTAACAATTAAAATTAGAAACCATAGCCTTAATGTTTGGTATCATTGCAACCAAAATTTAAAATAACCCCTAAATTCAAAAGTAGTGTTACCAATAGCACCCTTTTTTCCCAAACTTAAAATTACTTCATTTTTTAAATATAAGCCCTAATATCCCATACCATTGTAATAGAACCAATTGGAATGAAAAGAAAAATTTAGAAATGAGTGACTAGAAGTAAAAAACATTACTATGTCAAAACAATTATTTAAAAAAATTAAAAACAGCGCTAATGATAATAAAAATTAAAAACAACAATATTTGGGGAATAGTTGGGTTGGGGGGTGGAGGTGGCAAGGGACTCCTAGAATCACTCCCTCTCCCCCTTGCCCCACACCATCACCACAACACTAACATCTACTTTAGGAAGCTCACACTACTACTGGGTAGGGAATGGGTGAATCCATTCTCATCACGCCCTATATATAAGTAAAATTTATTTTTTACGGAAGTGTGGAACATGGGTTATCATAATATCCACTCCCCTCAAGCTCTTTCCCTCCCCTTTCCATAGTTCCCTCAACAACAAAGGTATTTTTAGGCCGGGCCTTAAGGAGAGGGAGGGGAGGGAGTGTTGGCTCCTTCACTCCCCTCCCCTTGAATACCCACAACTATCTTGGGCAGTAAGGGGACAAGAGGGAAGGAGTTGGGGGGTGGGGAGAAGGGAGGGTTCAAGTGGTATTTTTTCATTTGATGAGCCTAAGATAGGTGGAAACTATTAACTAAGCAATGCCAAATAGAAATAAGGTGCAAACCAAGGTAGAGTTGTATATTGAGCTCAAAGGAATTCACTCCCACCTATTTGGTGATGGTATACACTTATATAGGGCTAATGTGATTTTCCTATTTGGCCCTTTTAGTTTTTATTTATATAAGTATAGCCACACCATGTACCTGTACAATACCTAATGTTGATCATGATGTTGCTTGTACCATAAAATTTCATGTACTTACTACTAAATATAATGGATCCACTTAACAAACTTTACTATTTTATTTTCTTATATCTTATTATATCGATAATTCGAATAGTTACATCGGTTGGGGCTAATGGTTGGAGTTCAAGGCACACAAGTAATGGGTTGTGTCCAATAGGACTACAAAGGGATTTATTGTAGCTATGATAAACATATGGTGGAGTCTTGTCTCATGTGTGTGGATACATCAAATTGTGCATCATGAGGAGGTGTAAAAATATTTCACATAGAACTTGCTATAACAATCATTGTACTCACACGAACTAATCCACTGAGTGTTATACGTGTTATCTTCCCTTGTGTGTTGTGATTGCCGCATCCATAGGGACTGTTCCACCGGAAGTTGCATAATTCCTGTTGTGTTGTGTGTTCCTAGCAGAGTTGGGACTTCCCCCAACTGACTTGGGACTCACTCCCACCTTCTCCCTCTACAGTGAAAGAACCATTGACACAAGTGACACTTACACTCACAGGGCACGCAAACCTCACTGCTCAAAGACAAAGCAGACCACTCTCCTATGTTGACAAGCAAGAGTTGAGGAAAATCCTTAAGATAATGGCAATTGGGCCATCGTACCGGATGGGACTCCCACACCAAATGGTGTGAGGTCTAGTTGGGACTTCATACCGGGGTGATCCCATGAATGTTGGTGAATCCAGCACCGTTAACACTTACATTAACGCAAAGTTCCTAGTACTTATTTAATGTTCTTTATTATGGTGTTCATCACATGATTTGTTAAAAATGAGAATGCCATCCAAATAAATGGGCAAAAGGGAGTTGGAAAATGGTTGCAACATATCCTTCTCATTCACATCATAAGTGCATTATTTGGGTCAAACAACATGACTCGGACCATTTGAACATGCCTTCCTTTTTATTAAACATTGTATTCCATAAATCATCTAGCTTTATTGATACTTGATGTTGAACTTGGGTTGAGGTCAATCTTGCTTGATTATTTGGTATGTATGAGCTATTATGGTAGGTCATCAACCAGAGGTTTAAATGATAGATAGTTTTAATAGTAATCTTGGATAGACATCTATAGTTAATATAAAATTGCCATGTCATATGTTTCTCTTGAACTAGCAAAATCAAAATCCTACATGGTAAAAAATTTGATAACATGCAATTTGTAGGATATGATCTTTCTTTATAAGCTCCAAAATTTGTTGTTTGATATCATCATTCTCCAAAACATAATGCATGTACACAAATACATTGAGCATAGGGGTACTTGTTGTCAAAGCTATTAAACACATTATTTGAAAAGGTAAAGGTACTCCTATAAGTGAGGTAAATATGTCTTTACCAATTGATCTACCTATCTCTACTAAATCATGGGAACTCTTGTCGTATCCATTGATATTTTAGTCTCCTTAGGCCATGACCATGAAGAGCAAAAATGTCCTAATTTGAGCAATCATTGTTTTGCACTATATGTCTTTACCAATTGATCTACCTATCTCTACTAAATCATGAGAACTTTTGTAGTATCCATTGATATTTTAGTCTCCTTAGGCCATGACCATGAAGAGAAAAAATGTCCTAATTTGAGCAATCATTGTTTTGCACTATATAACATTAAGTAATGAAATTGTGTCAATAAGGGCTATCAATTATCCTATAGAGTTGGTATCATAGGGTGATGATGACATTATGGGGTCTTGATTGATAGACATCTTATTGGTTCTGCATGTAGGGATGAAAAAAAGACAACATGGACTTTAAGTGGTGCCACATCACAAATTAAAATATCTCTAAAGGTTTAATGATGTATGTAGATGACACTACTTGTTAGCATCTATATACCATACTTAATTCAAACATCAAATCATGTGTCCTTAAGGATGAGGCATGGTAGGAAACTTCAACCTCCTAAGAATGTATATTGAGATCAAACTCTTTTCACTACCACTATCAATAATGAAGTGCAATGTTGTCTCTCTTCAAATATAATTATGATTAGAAAAGTTTCTCTCTCTCATTTGACTCCTTTATTTGTACTTATATGGTGGCAATGGTGTAACCTAGATCTATGTCAATGATCTTCTTTTCTTTAGCTATGGTTTATTGTGGTTTGAATGCTAATGTAGGATTCAAAAGTTTGTAGCTTGTCCAACAATGTTCATGAAGTATGACATTCTTTTGAGTTCCATTTACTCCTATGGATTCCACACCACTTGCTTGTGTCCTTTTGCATCTTTTTTTCTAGATAAACATCTTTGCAAGATGCTTTTGCTAATGATGGCATCCTTAACCTATTATTTGTTATGAAAATTGGGGTCACCAAATACTTGATTTTTTTTCAATCTTAATAACGTATGATAAGATACTCCTAGTGTTTTGATGTATAAGAATTCCATTTCTATTTAGATACACTTATGAAAATTTCTATGGTATTTAAGGACTATTTGTCTTCTAATGCCCTTGATGCCACTTTTTACCAACCATGTATGGAAAGCATTTGTGTAATGGTGGATGGATTGGTCCTAATCCTAGCATCACTATGTGTACTTGTTGTATTGCCATCATAATTTCTTATAGGTAACTAAACTCCCCCCAAGTGGGGTTTGAGTCTTGAAATGGTGCATTTCCCTCCTCTTGTTATTGAGCATGCAAACAATGGGATTCCCACCAATGTTTGACATGGGGAGCCACCTTCAAACATAAACATAACGTTTTTTTTTTTCCTCTGTCAAAAAGTGATTAACGAAGAAATGCCCTTTTAATTTGATATAGTTATTTTTTAATGCACATATTTTTTTATGATTGTTGATTTTCTATCTCTGGATTTGTTTAGGTGAAGTGTCCAACTTTGTAAATATGTGAAGTTAAACATACACAAATCGAAAGTAGGCGTGATGTGACAGGGTATGTCAACTTTCAACCGAACAGACAGCATATATTTTGTACAATTTTGTCACATTATATAACAATGTGCTTTACCAACGGAATGTACTCCAAATTGTATTTTAAGGCATTTATATATAGGTTTAGGTCACTGAGCACTTAGTGTAAACAAGAGTTGAGTTGAATTTTTCAGAAGAAAGCAAACTCGTAAAAATAATATATATTTGAATAAAAAAGTACAAAGCTGACATAGACGGCTTGACCAATTCTATTTAGCCCATTTAATTAAGCATCGGGTAGAGAGCATGGTGCCTCTGGAAGCAACATAAAAGCTGAGTTTCTGGTCAATAAAGTGCAAAGGCGCGAATGTTAATTTAACAAATTCAGCGACAACTCACCTTCTTTTCGTAAAGATGGCAGTTCGGATTTCGAGCATGGTGGGCCTTTTCGTAAAGATGGCAGTTCGGATTTCGAGCACGGCCCGCCCACCGGCCGCTCCCCCCATGTGACCGTAACTGCATGGCTGCAAATTAGGCCCCAGCAACGGCGAGAGCAGCGAAATTCAGTTGTACTCCGACTCCACTGACAAGCTGCTTGTTCTGCAGAATACGCCGTATAAACAGACTGTCATTTCCGTCTATTCACGTAGAACCAGACCTCAAAAATATGCCACGTTCCAACGTCCTTTGACTGGAATATGTTAAGTTTCCGCCCGGTCTAACCGGCGCTAGACGGTAGCCGGCTGGGATTTGGCCGACGGCCCGGAAGGTGATCTGATATGCGATCAGATGACTGTGATCCGTGTGGATTCACGGGCGGCAGAGATTTCTCTCACTCGCCTATAATTCTTGCAGCCTGCTCATCATTCCTCCAAGATTCTGTCTCTTCAATGGTGAAACCCCGGTCTGCGCATTCGGGTAAGTCCAGAGAGAATGACAAAGGAGGATATTGGAGAATCTGCAGGAATTCTGCCTGTTTATTCACATTTTCTTGTAAAAGATATGATCTTTTTGCACTGAATTGAAGAGCAGGCACCGATGCCTGATTGGATTCTTCAATAGTTAGAAAGGGAATTTAGTTCAAGATGGCGACTGGATGGAGAAGGGCTCGGAACGCGTTGAGCCTTAGCGTCTGTGCCTCTGTCCCTCCCGACCTCGATGATTTGCAATCGGCAGGTCCAAGGTTCGAACCTGGAAACCGCCGAAGTGCTGCCTTTCAAATTCAACAAAATCACGCAGAAAGCCCTCGCAGGCAACTGGTTTCAAGTCCTCTAGAGAATTGTCTGCCTCTCGACAGACCGAGTTCAGATGTTCAAAGTCCGCGCTTGCGAACTCTACAAACCGCTGTGTCGCCCGAAGCGGTACCGAAGAGCTCGTCGCCACGCTCACCCTCGCGACTGAATTTGATTCGCAACGGGATTCGGACGCCTAAAGTAAGTTTCCGAAATAAATTAGTCTGTAGCGTAGAAATTGGATTTAATCTTCGGTCTGCGATTATTTAACGCGACCAAAAAGATATTTCTGAAAAGGTTCCGACTCGCAGCAATCCGATTCGACCTTCGTTTCTGTGGATGTTTGAATGCTTTTAAAGACTTCAAATGATAAATGATAGAATCGTGAAAATATTACGCCTCAGTCATCGGATTCGATTTCCGGTTCTCTGATGATTAAATGCGGTTCAAGACTTGAATAAATGGCTGAAAACTGTGAAAATGCATGTCTTCTAGTTGTCGGCTTCGATCTTTTGTATTTTAAAGGTAGCTAAAAGCTTTAAATCGTAACACAAAATCTTGTGCTCTCTGTGTGGATTGGATTAAACATGGATTTTGCGATGTTCGAATGATTTTATAGAATTCAAATCATAACAGCGAATCGTGAAAATAGTACTCCTCTTAGTCATCGGATTCGATTTCCGGTTCTTTGATGATTAAATGCAGTTCAAGATAATGGCCAAAAACTGTGAAAATGCATGTCTCCTAGCCTTCGGCTTTGATCTTTTGTCTTTTAAAGGCGTCTAAAGCTTGAAATGTTAACATAAAATCTTGTGCCCTCTGTGTGGCTTGGATTAAACGCAGATTTTGTTCATATGAGAGGCCATGAATGATGACAATTTTGTTGATGTTTTGTTGTAGGGCTGTTGTGCAATATGCTTGGAGACGATGAAGCCCGGCCACGGACATGCGATTTTTACAGCGGAATGTTCTCATTCTTTCCATTTTCCGTGCATTGCCTCCAATGTCCGTCACGGCAACTTGATCTGTCCTGTTTGCAGAGCAAAATGGAAAGAAGTGCCATGGCAGGTTCCCGTAGTAGAGGCTGATAATACTGATATTGGTACCACTGCAACTACGCCGACGGTTAGAAACGGAAACCTGCAGATTCGAAGACGGCACAATACTCCAAGAGAAGAAGAGGCAGCTTTGAGAACCGCAGAAGAAGAGCAAAGAAGGCTAGATCCGGTGCTGAGAATCCTGGATGATTCAATCGCGAGCTTCAGAGGTCATCGTCAAAGTTGTTCTCAAGAACCGACTGTGTATGACGACGATGAGCCTTTGGATTCGAACTTGCGACCTAATGAAGGGCAAACAAGCTTACTAACCGATGATGATCGGGAGTTCGAATTTAAGGGTTTGTTCGTCGACCACGAAGGAACAAGCGATCGAGCTGGCGGAAATGGAAGGAAAATGAGAATAGCATTGCATCCCGAGGTCGACGCCGTTGCGGCGGGTGAAGCCTGCGAGAATTTCACAGTGCTAGTACATGTCAAGGCTCCATCAGCGGGTGAAGATTCCAAAAAACAAAATTATGAAGACTGCGAGGGAAATATGGTGAAAGATCCAGGCTGCCGTGCGCCGATCGATCTTGTTACGGTTCTCGACGTTAGCGGAAGCATGTCGGGAATGAAGCTGGCGCTCTTGAAACGGGCCATGGCTTTTGTGATATCAAATCTGAGCCCCGAGGACCGGTTATCCGTTGTTGTTTTCTCTTCGACTGCCAAACGAGTTTTCCCCTTGAAGCGCATGAGTCCAGACGGCCAGCGTGCGGCTAACCGCGTCGTCGAGCGCCTGCTCTGCACTGGCGGCACCAATATTGCCGAGGGTTTGAGAAAAGGTGCGAAGGTGCTCGAAGATCGTCGCCAACGGAACCCCGTGGCGAGCATCATGTTGCTCTCTGATGGCCAGGACACTTACAGTCTCAGTTCTGGCGGGGCTGTTTTGTTTCCCAGCGATGAACAGAGGCGGAGCGCCAGACAAAGCACGCGTTATGGCCAAGTTCAAATCCCCGTCCATGCCTTCGGCTTCGGAATAGACCACGATGCAGCCACGATGCACGCTATTTCTGAAGTATCCGGGGGTACGTTTTCGTTCATTCAGGCCGAAAGCCTCGTGCAAGACGCCTTCGCTCAGTGCATCGGCGGCTTACTCAGTGTCGTCGTACAGGACGTCCGAGTAACGGTTTCGGCGTGCACAGGAACGAAGCTGAAAAGTTTCCATGCCGGAAGCTATGAAACCTGCGTTACTGAGGATGGAAGCCACGGGACGGTAAATCTCGGTGACCTCTACGCCGACGAAGAGAGAGATATACTCGTAGAACTCAAGCTTCCAGCCGTAAAATCTGCATCAAACCCTATGAATGTAATCTCTGTCAGTTGCTTCTTCAAAGACCCCGTCTCGCAGCGAAGTTTCCATTCAAGAGAGCAATCTTTTTCAATTTTGCGTCCGGAGACCACGGGCGGAGCTCCAATTGCCCTAAATTTGGAAGTGGAGAAGGAAAGGAACCGTCTCAGAACAGCTCAAGCAATAGCCGAGGCAAGAACGCTGGCCGATCAGGGTGAGATGTCAGGTGCACAGACTGTTCTTCAGAACGCCAAAATTGAATTGCAGCAGACTCGAACCGGCGACCACTCTCTTTCCCTTGCACTGGAGGCAGAAATTACAGAGATTCAAGCGAGGATGACGAACAAACAAACCTACGAGCGATCCGGGCGGGCGTTTGTCCTTTCAGCTCAGAGCTCCCATTTTCGACAGAGAGCCACAACGCGTGGCGAAAGCTTCGAGAGCTACAGCAGGGAATACCAGACGCCTTCCATGGCGGACATGGTTATGCGTTCCCAAACCCTCTCGGCTACGGCATCATCGAGCCCTTCTTCTATTTCTACCGCGACTTCGATCTCTGCTCGGCGAACGTCCGAGAAGCTGGCTAAAATCGCCATGCTGAGAAAATCTTGTGCCAGGGTTAGCGATTTGCATTGTTTCGAAAATGGTGGATTCTGAGGTATGAGGTATGATTTCGTTAATCGTGTATAAATTTTGAAGATCAAGAAGTGATGGGGATTGGAACCATTTCATTCTATATTTGTTCTGTGCCCAGTCTGTCTGTGTTTACCAATATAATTAATATTGTTTTGTTGTTCGGAAGTTTCAAGGCATCACAGGTTTCCCGTTTCACAGGTTTCCCCTCCATTTCGTCTCCTTGGTAACTCTCATGTAAATAATGGCGACTGTCAGTCAATTCTTATTCTGTCAATATATCCTTCTTCCTTCAGTTCGTTACAATAAAATTGTGAGACGAAATCGTTCAAGAAATTGTCTGTTCCCGTCATTACTTTGTCATTTGTACGTACAAAATTCTTTAAAGCACTGCATTAGAAGACATTTAGTTTTGCCTTGGGCAGAGTGAATTGAATACTCCGTCACGTGCAAACGCTCCAACTTGGCTTTAACAATGGTTGCTTATATGTTTCTATTTTTAAATTATCCCATTTCAATTTATATTACTGTGTAACATGGCTCTGTCAAAAAGGAAATGTCATCAGAATAACATTGGAATAGACCCTTTGCCTGAGAGAATAACTTATCAATTATAACCATCATTACCTCTTTCGAGTATCTATGTTATAATTTTTAAAGGATCTACCTCATACATTGCCTTATCGATTATCATTTCTTAACTTTTTTTTTAGGGATCTACGTTGGTGTTCATAATCTAAGGGGCATGGTAAATGTTTAAATAATGTAACATTTTATAATTTTTACTTCTGACGTTAGTTTTTTTTTTTTAAGCTATAATAGTAGTTTAATTAGTGGGAGGAATTGCTCAGAAAGTTATAGAAATTTCGGTCATATTTAAAAAAAATCTGGCAAGGATTTTTGTAAATCTAAGTTATAGTTTTAAACTTCAAATTTTAGATGTCTACACGTTTTTGATGGTGCTGAATCTATTTTCACCATCAAAAACATGATTTAAACACTGCCTCTACAAGATTTTTTGAATTTTTTTTGCCCAGATTCCAACCACTTTTGGCCGTCTGGTGCTGAATTATTTTCACCATCAAAAACATGATTTAAACACTACCTCTACAAGATTTTTTGAATTTATTTTGCTTAGCTTCCAACCACTTTTGGCCGTACAGTGCTGAATCTATTTTCATCATCAAAAACATGATTTAAACACTCTCTACAAGATTTTTTGAATTTTTTTACCCAGATTCCAACCACTTTTGGTCGTCCAAACAATTCCTCGCCTCTGTAAAGCACTCCAAAACTATACTGTCATTTAAAATCTGAAATTTTTTTTAATTCACAGCTTTGTTGAATTTTTATATTTTTTTTCGGTTTTTTATATTTCTTTTTTCGGTTAAAAACCCTCACATTTAAAACCGATTTGAACCACTATCATCGAGAAAATTTGCTATGATTAGTTAATGGCATTTTGAAACATAAACTAAACCTTATTCGTTTCTTCATAACTAGTATTCTAAGAATTCGAAAGAATTTTGCAAGGCCAACTATGTACCGAGGGAAGGACGTACATTTTATCTCTCATGTTTGTACAGTTTATATTGTTGGGCAATGAGATGGTAAAGTTTATTTCGTAGGTAGGTGGTATATTTTATATTATTTGATAAGGTAATTAATACTTTAGAGTTATAGTTACATTAATGTATTGGGTAGTGTACTTGACTTTTTGGATTTTGTACTTGTTTAAATTTAAGGATTGGTATCACTTGTCCAGTGCATTAATGGAGCTATATTTTTTGGATTTTGTCTTTGTCTAAATCCAAGGGTTAATTGCCTCAATGCATTAATGGAGCTATAGCTCCAGAAATATTGATAGTCTTTGGCAAAGAGAGACGTACATTTTATTTTTAAGGTTGGTACATTTTATATTGTTTGGTTTTTTTGAAAACCCACCCCAATAAAGTGAAGAAATCATTAATATTGTTTAATTGCATTAGGGGAATTTTGAGGTCTAAAATAGACCTCCTAAGAAAACTATAAAATAATAGTGGAAATAATAAAATAAGATTAAATTACATCCTCAAAAGAAAAAACCACTATTTTTTCCACTCGTACTTTTAACTTATCTCCCTATGGGTTTACTCAAATTCTCGACACTCATGTGATGCAAAATTTGATTCCTCATCCAAGGAGTACTCATGTTGCATACTTTTGATTGACCTTACAACACAAAAATGAGAAATACATGAAAAACGTGATTGCAATCATGTTTTCTCATGTATTTCTCATTTTTCGTGTAGCAGGGTCCATCGAAAGTATACAACATGAGTACTCCTTCGATGAGGAATTAAATTTTGTATTCAACAAGTACTCTCGCTCGAAATTTGAGTAAAACGTTAGGGAGATAAGTTGAAAATACGAGTTGAAAAAGTAGTTTTATTATTTATTATTTTATTAATTTATTTTTTTACTCCAAAAATTGTGAATCATCCCCATGGTTGACATTATCATCTTGAATTCTATTGGTTTTTATAAAGTCTATTTTTGTTGTACATTTTTCTTAGAATCCTATTGGTTTTTATAAAGTTTATTTTTGTTGTACATTTTTCTTAGGAGATCCATTTTAAACTTCAAAATTCTTCTAATGACTAACACATCTAACAATATTTGGGTAAATGATTTTTAAAACTTTTATAATAATAAGGAAGTTTCATTTTATATGTAAGTAATTTATAAGAGTTATATGTAAATTATTTTTACATTTATTATTAAGTATTAAGTAGTGGATAAGTATGTAACAATTTTAAAAATGAGATATAAATTAAAATATCTTATTAAAATTGTGTATGATATTTATAATTACAGTTAGTATTTACATAATGTATTTTTTTTTGTTTAAATAATTTATTTATGCAGAAAGATTACACATAGGAGTACATCTTTGTAAAATATCAATGGCCTCACTTTTAACAAACCTATTGTCCAATAGCTAATTGTCGAAATAGATAAGGAATTACTAAAAAATATTAGTTACTGAGAGTCGCAAAGGCACATAACACCAAAAAACCATCAATGTCATGAAACAATCAATAACCATCATAGGTCAAATAAGTTAACTGGAGCAAGATGCTCTAGTTTGGAGGCTAGAGATGTTAATGGCCTCAAGTCACATTGAATGTGCTTCTCCATGTGAGCCAGTCTTCCCTCAAAAGAATGATCTAGTTTCTCTTGAATGGGCCACTGACCCCTTTGCATGTTAGCGAAGTGATCTTGCACATGTCATTGGTTGCTTTAAAGATCATTCATAAAGGAAATTATAACATTTCTATCCTCATGCCTATCTCTACTAAATTGCTTAAGAAGCACTGTAGTGTGCTTGAGTTGACTACCATAGGTAGTCGAAGAGTAGACTAACACCACCATACCAAGAGTGTGTATTGGGTTGGGATCGACAACCTCCCCATGGTCTGGGTCCTCCCCATGGTTCCTATCGTGTTGGGCCCTCTTGCTCATCCCTCTTGTTTCCCTACCCCTTTCTTGAGACATTAACAACCAAATTGTAAACCTGTGGAATTTGACGATGCACTGACTACGAAATTTCCATAGGTGTCCCTCACCAAATCGAGGTATATACCCCCCCTCAAACATTCATCCACTTTGACCAAGGAAGAACCCAACACGCTATGAGGTTGTGCTCTCACCCCCCTCCACCATGACCATGCAAATCCTTCTAGATATCGGCCTGAGAGCCCAAAGCAACCTAGCAAACCAATATGTGATCTCAGCCAACCCTAACTATAAATTCTTGGCCACAAGCAAGGCGAGCACCCTCCAATTACCAAATAACAACCCATAATGAAAATAACTACAACAAATCCAACCAAAGGCCAAGCTTCCAAGTAAAGATAAAAAGATTCAAACTTCACAATACTCAAAATAGAAGCTCCCATGGTAACCTTATTTTCAAACACCACAATGAACAACACTACATCCCCCAAACAACAACCCAACCTCAAGGGATGACCTAGAGAGGTAGTGGTCAAACTCTTTTCTCTCTGGACGAATCCACTAGGTTAGAAATATAGCAATAAAACTCCAAACATTGAGAGAAAATTTCAGACAAAAATATAACCTAGACTTATATGCATAGCCAATAACTTCTTAATACTAAGACTGACACTAGAGTACCAAGAAAATACATAGTAAATTCAAACTATAAGGGATTGTTGCCATACCTTTTTCTAGACCTACGAACCCAGAATCATTCTTAATGGGCACATAATTGCACATGGGGGCATCGTCGACCTTGTGATCTCGACATTTGGTCTCAATTTTGCAAGCTAGGGACTCCTAATTCCATGATCCCAAACACACTATGTTCAAGTACACTGGCCTATGGTTTGATAGCTTGAAGCTCCTTAGATCACCCGCCACGTAACCCAATTCTCACTGCCGGAGTGTATGCTTCCCATTATTTTCAATTTTTGCTTCGTGAAAATTACCCAAAATCCCATACCATCAAGATCACTTCTATTTTTCGAGCTGCAAAGCCTGTAATTTCCCCCATGCATTCCTCAAGGCCTCATTTAACTGATCATTTTCCATCCACTAGCCAACTTGCTTGACCACCCATCGCATTGAAGACAATAAACCTCTCACGCGAACTTGCATGGTGGAGGAGTGTCATGCCACCCCGCCTTAATATTCAAGGGGGTCAGTGGGGTGGTGGGCACCCTTCCCGAGACCCACTTCCCATCAATCATCCACCCGCATCAGGGTGTATCTACATGATGTTTTATCAAAATATTTTACCTTATTTTCGATCATTAATCATAGTTAATGCATATTAGTAATTTTTAATTCATTAATTCGATTTTTAAGTAGTGGATAAATTAATATTATAATCAATGCATATGAGTAATTTTTAATTATTTAATTTTATTTTTTGAATAATAGATAAATTAATATTAATTAATACATTAATCAATAATGTCATTTTTAATCTTTAAAATGTATCATTTCAAAATTTCCAAATATATGTAAATTTAAATTACCAAGAGATCAACATTTTTACATCAAGTTGTTTCACAATACATTTATTACAGTTATATTAACATCACCTAATACAAACATATTTTACAAGATTTCTTAACTAGTAAGAGTACAATCAACATCACAAATGCACTACGTTGACTATATGTAATTGTTTCTTAAATAACTTTGTTTATTAATTTATATTCTCTATACCTTGAAGCCATTTAATTTATTTAGATGAAATCTATTAGCTAATAAAATATGAAGTTACATCAGTGGTTTTCAAGAGTCATATCAATCTCTCACATGGAATACCGTACCATAACCAAAATTGTACCCTTTGAATGGATATGATAGACAACTGAAAACTAAATGCACTAACTACAAACAAGCTTATGCTAGAAACTTGGCCTATCTAGCCATATACATAAACTACCATAAAAGGAAAACCATTAATATGTTCTATCGCATAATCATAGGAGTGGTTCAAAGTTTGAACCTGCTATAGGAATAAGTTTCACTTGGTTGGCATAGGATCTGGTTGTCGCTACCAGAATGCCAAGGTGTTGTTTAATCCTTGTTAACTTGTGATCTATCTGTTCCAATATGCAGTCATAATGTTTCATGTGCCCCTATATATGATCTGGGGTTTGCATGAGGTCCCTTCTAGAGTCTTGGTTTTCTATTAGCGTTCATCCCAAGAGGAATTTCAACTACTAATATAAATCAACTTCCTGCAAATATTGATTTGCTCTACCATATTTATTCCCTATGTAACAACCTCCTGCCACATTTACCTAAATTAACCTGTTTGTTGGGAAAACATGTAACGAGAGGCTACTATGATCTGATTCAACTCCACATGTATAATTAAGGAAGTGGAAAAATAAAACATGACCAATCCGACCTTCTGCACATGTTACGGAACCTTCAGGAGCCAACCAACCCTTCTAGGTGACCAACCCTTGAGGCAATTTGACATTTTACTGACCTAGAGCCTCATTCGCTCCCATGACATGGACATGCATGCGACTAGGACCCTCCAGTCGCTCCCACAACAAGAGCATGCCAGCAACTGGGGACTTTTTCAACTAGTTCTGAGCCAGTGACCCAAAATTTTGTGCCACTTTTTTAGGGCTAGGTCTTAGGTCACTACCCAGAACTTCATGAAACTTCCAGAAATGAAAAACAACATCAAAGAAATGATACTAATGAAAATACTTGAACAAAGGCTTGATCTAAACCCTACTAGCCATGATGGGCATTTTGTTAAACATGTCACAAATATGCAATTTACAGGTCATATCAACATATCTGAGCATAGGGGTCTCATACTTATCTAAGTATCACTAAGAAGCATTAATGCCTTATCACAATAGTTTCATTATCATCTATTATGTCATATATTAATTGCACATTCATTTACTAATCAAAACATGATTAGAGCCATACATCATCACTGTCACAAAACATACTCATAACCAGCATATAACCAATATAAATAACAAGGGCATAACAACCATAAAACCCACATATGAACCAATACATTTACACATGAAATACCAAAGAGAATAAGCTCTTATTAATGAATCCATAAGCCAACTAGGTATGGACTTCCACAAACCACCCAACCATAGATTGGTTGAACCAAATATTTCTTTCAGCCAATCACCCCTGTGCCATACTCCAAGCATGAATGTGAAAATCAAAACCAAACCAAACTAGGTTTCTGCAGGCTTTACGACAATCCCTAGTGGATCACTAGGCCCTAAACAAGCATGGATGCCACTGAATTTCTCCACCTACACTGTGAGGAATTTTCCTATCTCCTATTCTTTAGTCTTTATGACATATCTTGTCATACAACGATTGAGGATTCCTAGGCCTAATCAAGACTCCACCCTCCAAGATTTACCATATATCATGCCATTCATTGGTCAAGGATTCCTAGACCTAATCAAGGGCACACACCTCTAAGCTTTACCCTATATCCCACCATTTATCGGTCGAGGATTCTTAGGCCCATCGAGGCACACAAAATACAACTTTACCACAATCTTAGTTTGGTTCAGGGATTATTAGGCCATGTGTTCTTTCTTTCAGAGACCACCTCACTCAATTTCGAAACCTTCCAAAAATCCAACTCAACCAAATACAAGAGAACCCATCACACCATGGCTATCTGGAAATGACAAGACAAGGTTTAAGAACACTGTCACACTTAGAAAAACCCTCACCAATGATAGCAAGAGAACCCAAATACACACATGCATGTACCATTCATGCCAAATCTAGCAAGGAAATCACACATGCAAATTGATACTTGCAAATAATCTGATTGTAGCTTCTTGATCTTGCTCTTCCTTGCTTGATCTTTGCTTCCTCTTTGCCTTCTTTGTTTTCCTTGATCCAAAGCTAAAATTCTCCAAGAAACTCTAAGTGTTGAAGGGTGTGTGAGAGAGGGAATAGAGAGAGAGCTCCAAAACTGAACTAACAAACGGTTACCAACTGATCCCCATAAGCCTTTTTATCAATGAGGCCAACTAATCCTCATAAGCCTTTTTATCAATGAGGCCTTTATTTTCTTCATTTTCCATTATTTTCCTTCAATTTCCCTTTCACATGCAACTTAACCTTTCACCTTCCTTTTCTCCTATTTTCCATTATTTTCATAAATAAAATGCCAATTAATGCCACTTTGTGTTTGCCATTTCCTTTGCCAATTTACTTGGCCATAATAAACCAAATGAACACCCAGGCTAGGATGTTTTTCCAACATTCAACTTGGAATACATGTCCCATGACCTTGGTTATTATTTTTCCTTTATTAACTTTATTTACATGGAATTTTGACCAGGGTTGTTACACCTTGTGTCTAGGGTCTACCTTGTCCACTCAACCACCACCTCAAAATCTGACAAGGAGGGTCTTTGAGAGGAATCTTCCCTTTTAGATATGGCCAATTCTTCTTGCACCCATGCAAGGATTTGTTCCCTATACTTGCTGCAAATCCTACCACTCTATTATGTAACCTCGAATTTCTTGTGTGGGCTCTCTCCTCGTAGTAAGTAGAGCCTCTCCTCACCTGGCCTCTCTCCCTAGGCATGATGAAACTAACCTCAACAATCCATACTATATAGTGCAATCTGCTCTTAACTAGAAGACCCCCTCTCCCCTTAGTCCACCTTTCTTGTGATAGTCCCAATACTGCTCGACGCTTAACCCTTTCTCTATCCATTAGGGTCCCCTATCATAAGGGGAACACTCTAGCAAACACCTGTCATAAAATTCCAACTCTCTCAAAATGTGAGTCCCACATGTTGCACCAACCTTCCATAAGGTCCCAACTCAAAGCATTTTAGGCAGGAAACCTCCCACGCCTCGCTATTATAGGCAAATGTGGCCATAAGCATTGTTCAACCCACATCTTCAAGTGAAATCCATTGCCTCTATCAATATCAAGGGTCACCCACCATGATAGATCTCCCCTATCTCCTAACCTATTTACAAACCAAGCACAATTTCTCCCACAAAAAATAGGCATGAGCACACTAAAGGAATTACACCATTTTCTCATAATAAAAGACACCCAATAAACCATAGAGCATGAGAATCCCCCAATTTCACTCTCGATTCATTATACCTGAATTATAGGCCAGAGCCTTACCAAACAACACTCTCTACTCCCCTTTTGACTCAATAGAAGAGAAACATTAGAGGTATAATACCCTACTTTCTCCAAAAACTAACTAAGAGGGAAGGTATTCCCGAAAGAATTGGAGAAATAGTGAATAGAAAGTAGACAGAACACGAAAGTTCTAAACATCCAAATTAAGTTACCTAGAATGAGGGAGTGTTGGCTTAGTTTTCGAGGTTGCTCAAACCTTTTATCATCATGCTCCCATTCTTCATGTTCAAAGTAAGTTCTACAATAGCCTTCCTAATTCACATAGTCTCTGTGAGATTGAAATTTCAAATCATAGTCTTCCCACTAACAATAGACTCCCTTCCTTCTTCACATCAAGATTGTAGACAAAGAGTGTCTCTACTCTTTGTTCAAATTCACACACCATTTTTTCCCTCTTCCACATGATTTCCTTATGCCCTCCTCCGCCAGGTATTCATTGCATATTAATCTCAGTGCATGGTAGAATACAACCTCCACCAACTATAATAAATCAACCATGCTCGAATTCAAACTTAACGTCCTCACATGCTCGAGGCATCAATGACCAGTTGACATCCCTTCATCAATTACAAGGTTTGTGAGTTTCATGGTTGAATGTGTATTATGACATTTGTAGGGGGTATGTTTCCATGTCTCCTCTACCACCAACTCCCCCCCCCCCTCCGACCCCGTTCTCTCCATTAGTTACCCTATACTAGGATAAGGCATTCAATTTATATAAATATGTAATTAACTATTTTAGAATTACGCTAATATGTGAAATCCATATACCAAACTTTATAATTTATATTTTCTAATTAACTATCAAGGTATCATTGCATTTAAACAATTAAATTTTTTGCACAATATAAAATAATTTGTAAAACAAATCATGCACTTTATCATTATAATTATTAAGACAACCTAGTTTGATGTTGATGTTTTGAACATGTTTTGTTTTATCTAGGATTTATTGAAAAGAGAATAAAGATGTTGAAAAACCACAATCCTAAAATTGTTTTTAATTATTATTATTTTTTTCCAAAGAAATAATATGTAATTTATATTTCGTTCTAGAATGAAAATCATATTCTTCAAGTGTTGAAAACATAATACACATGAACACAATACATGTGCATATAACACTTGCAAGAATAAACTTACATT